>WEIT01034811.1:284982-440621 GCA_013389985.1 Dryoscopus gambensis
GCCCCGCTCCGGTGCCGCTGTCCGCCCCGGCTCCCTCCGAGCGGCGCCGCTTCCCCGCGGGCTCGGGGAGCGGGAGCGAAGCGCGCTGGGCACGCCGCTGGCTAAAATAACTCAACATTTCCTAGGAAAGGAGAGCGGGATGACTTCTGCGCCTTTACATTGTGCAGGTGTTGCTTATCGGTCTCCACCGCAAGCGCCGCGGTTTAGATCCCCGCGTTTCAGACCTGTGCGATCCCTTTGCTGAGTACCTGAGGCAGAGCATTCCTCCCGGGAAGGGTCCCTTTCGGAGAAGGCGAGTCAGTAGCCGGATAGTTTGGCAGGCTTGTTTTGCTGACCAGATGTGGGGTCCTCAGACGGGTGGTGAATTCACTGTAACTTCTGACTTGGGAAGAGTCATCTTGCAGATGAATTCAGGGGCGCTGTCATAAGGAAAGGCAGAGGTGACACCTTGAAGGGATACAGCCAACAGAACTTGGCTTTTGCTTAGTTAAGCAGTAAGTCGGCAGCACTTGTGAAAGTTGATGAGCAGAGTGTTGTTCCATTTTGCCTTTTCACAGTTCGGGAACAATGCCTGACAGCACTGAAAGGGAAAAGTAACACACAGATAATAAGAATAGACTTTTTTTATTGCATATTCTACAACTACTCTGGTAAGCGGATGAAGTACTTCATAATTAAACTCTTACGGATGTATAGTATATCTAGATAATGAAGTCACATTCCTCACTTTTACATGTTTTCCAATCCAAACAATTCAGTGAATCTGTTTTAAGAAAATCTGTACAGGCATTGGAATAAAAAAGAGACTATCAATCTCCTAGCACAATTTCTAGCTACCTCATGATACTGCAATTGCCTGTAGGTGTGTGGTGGTCCAAGTTTCAATTTGGGTTGTTGTTTTATTATTTTTTTCTTTTTTTGAGAGCAGTTCAATTCAAAGCCTGCTGAGTTTGATGGAAAGACTTCTTTTCTTAGATGAGTTTTGGATATGTTTTCTGGCATGGGTTTCTGTCTTGGGGATTAAATTTGATAGGCCATTGGGCTGATCTCCTAGCGCTGTAATCGATTGCAGAGTGCTGGTGATCTTCACTTTGCATGAGGTAGTTGAGATGACACAGGGATGTAGAGTTATCTGTGGAGAAGGAGTCATTTGTCATTTTGTGGCAAGAAGATTTGCAGGAATGGCATTTTGAAGCTTGGTATTACTGCTCTGTGCTGATAGAGGCATCAGATGGTGGTTGTTTTGGAGAGCTAAAAGAGAGGCAAAACAAGGCTTCTCATCCATTTTGATGACTGCTTAACCCTCTCTCCTGAGCTTTTCCTGGAAGAAGTTCCTCCAACTTTAAATTGATTGATTTACATTTTCTATAAAACTCTAGTGCTGTAGAGGAAACTTCCTCAAAAAGTTGTCTGCTTTCAGAAGGAAGGTGTAGATCCTGTGATGCTGCAGAGAATCATAGAATGGTTTGGAAGGGACCTCAAAGCTCGTTTATTTCCAGCCCTCCTGCTGTGGACAGGTTTCATTGTCTTCTTGTGTCCTATCGAACTTTCGTGTTGAGTATTAAGCTCTCAAAAAAGAAATGGCAGGAGAGAAGGTGAGGGAGGGTAATATGCTTTTAAATTTTAGCTCATAAAGGTTTCCTTTGAAGAGGGTTGGAGCAGAGCTGAGGAAAAGTGGTGCATATTGATCTTCCCTGTTCATTGAGTATTACTCTGCTCCACCAAAGCTTGTGTGCTTTAATGATCCCTTGCTGGGCAGTAATGCCTCCTGTCTTGTGCCCTCTTTTAATTAAATGCTGAAGTGTTTTCCAGCATTTTCATGGGCAGCTGTTATCGGTGAACGTATCTTAATATACATGCACTTCTCCTGGCGTTGAGGCTCATTTTATTATGTGTTTTAATGTCACACAAATGTTGAAGCACATCCCCTGAAGATGTGTCAGCTGAAGTAGAAGGGTGGTGGGCAGCTGGGGGTGATACTGGGGAGCAGTGTGCTTGGCTGAATCGAGCCCTGAGCAAAGTGCCAGGAGCTTCCTGCTCTCTTCTGTATGTGGGGGCCAGACCTGCCCCGCCCTGGGGTGCTCCTCAGTCCACCTGCATGTAGTTTTGGCTTATTTTCTGTAAAAAATGAAACTTTTGCAGTCCTGTTGTCTGTTTACTAGATATTTTCAATCATAAAAGTGTTGAAAGCCCTTGGCTAATCCCAAGCCAGTATCTTTAGGCTAATACAACAAATCTGGCAGAGGTTAAAGTCTTAATGGTTGTTAGGTCCTTAGACCCTTCCAGAAAATGAGCAGCTCAGTCAAGGAGAGAAGCCCAACCCAGTGCCCAGAGAGGGACCAGCAGACAGACTGTCAGGTGTATATTTTCTGTCTCCTCTTATGGGTGGTGCTCATTTCACCTGTAATAAAATGAAATACTTGGGAGAGTTAGTAGCCTACACCCTCCCGTGGCATTAGCTCTGGTTGCAGTGCTGGAGCTGTAAGCTGGTGGATCAGGGGTACAGCAGTGGGTCCTGGATAGAAGCCTCACAGAGACTGGGAGCTGCTTCCCTGTGTGCACCTGGTCTGCAGACAGGTTCCTGGGGTTGCTGAGTGGGTGGGAAAGGGGTGTCAGCATGGCCTAAAGTGAGCTGGAGAGTTGCTTTGGGCAGGACCTGCCAGCCTTCTGGATAAAACGTAGTGGCAAAGGAAGGAGGAAGACTCCTAAGGAAAGAGAAAGGCTTTTGTTTTTAGGCGTGATGTGAATCTGGCAGTAACCTGCCTGAAAATCATCACCCGAATGAGCTCTTAGAGATGACTGAGAGTTTTCTTTCAAACTTCTCTTCCACACCTTCCCGAAAAGACATGAGATATTTTTCTACTCTAAAGTCTAGTCCATTGATGAGTGCAGGGCTAAGGACATGTTTGGCTTTGGGATGGGTAAGACACCCAGCAGGCATTTTTAAACAGCAGATGTCCTTGGTCTGTGTGTAAGACTCCCTTCTCCTCTAGTGGAATCTGTGCTTCTGTCTGGTACTCTACTGTTTTGGAACAAATGGAATGTTTCAAGGGTAATTTGCTGCAAATAGCAAAGATTGGTCAGGTAAAGGTGCTGCCTTGGCTGTGATCCACAAGAAGGGGTTTTTTGTGCTTTTGCCAGACTGAGAAATAAGGTAATATGTTCCCGATCTTGTACTTTTGATTATCACAGACTGAGCTGGCATGTTTTTGTAGGAGCTCCTGGGTTAACATTTTGATGAGAGAGGATTCTTAGCCATCTCCAAGGGGGAAGGGCTGTGTTAATCCTGCCAAGGGACTAAGCCTTTGGTTCCAGGGAGTCTAGATAGCTCCAACCTGACGCGTGCTGCCACGTGTGGAATGGCTCCCAGACAGGGGCTGTGTTGGCGATACCCTGCGAGCCCTGGGTTGTGTTACAGCGTCCACTGCGCCCTGGCACAGGCTCTGAGAGGAGTTCCGGATGCTCACAGGTTTTTCTGGGGCATGGAGCCTGGTGGTGCCTGCCTGTCACTGCTTTCCAAGTTCTCAGTAGGAAAACTGAATGAACCCAACCGGAGTCGGAGTCTGTCACTTGACTGCAAACGGGCAGTGAATTGTGGCAGAACCAGAATAAAAGTCCTCTTGTGATTCCTTTGGTAATCGTGCAACCATGAGAACATCCTACTCGTTTACATGTGCTCAGTTCTTTCTCTGGCTTATTGACTAATGTGTGAGCATGCAAAAAACCCGAGTCTGTAAACATATGGTAAGTAGAGAGGGAAGCATTGGGCTGGTTTCTGGGAAGCATGGAAAAATATGTCATTTGTGAAAGAATTTTAGGAACCCTTTGCCTTGTAAATAATCATCTTGTAGAAAACTACCAAAAGGATGATCAGCTTTATTTTGCTGTACTACTGCTTTACAAAGAGCATGGAAGATGCCCAGACGGTGCTCAGGAACTTGCTTCTGAAGGGCAGGTTTTGTTCTGTGAAAAGCTGCTTTATTCTCCTATATCATCCTGTACCTTAAAGCAGCAGGAGTGTTCCTTACTGTGTATATACTGGATATCCCATAGTAGAGCTAGACATGCATTAACAATTTATACATTAAAACTGTTCTACTTTCTGAATAATGAAAGGCAAGTCCTAGATTCCCACCAGAAGCCCCTTGCTGCATTTGGTGCATGCGTTAGACTGGATCTCCTCCCGTCTCAGTCTGTGGCACAGCTCCCATGTGTGTTGAGAAAGGAGCATGAGCTAGATCCCTATTTTGTATACGTCCAAGAATATCTATTAAATTGTCCATTTTATTATGAAGTCATGCCACACTTTATTTTCCTGTTTTTCTTTTATTACTGCTCAGCTTTTTATTTCTGCCTTCCTCGTGGGAGCACCGTGGTTCCCCTGGTAAAGGTGTAGTGCAGAAAGGCATTTTGCTCGCAGCAGCATTCCGTCAGTGTCTGCTGTGTGCCAGATGAGACATGGACTTGCTCTACTGGCTCTGGGAACTTTTTGCCCCATCAGAATGAGAGACTAAAATCCTTTGGTGTGAACTGCAGTTTGTACTTGGGTATCCTGTCCACCTGCACGTGTGGCAGTGTGGGGCTGCCTTCAGAAGGGTGGATGAAGGGTACATCTGAGAGAAAAGATTGCTGCATGAGCACAGTTCTGTTTATGCTTAGCAACTACATAGGGTGGTTAAGATTTTTTAAAAAGGCACAAAAAATACTCCTGTTTCCATGAGGTTCCTGTTTCTTTTTGACAAACCTGATGGTTACACAAGTTTGAAATGTCCTTGGCATTACCTTGCAGCTTGTTACAGTGGAAGGTGTTTTTCCTGTTACACTTAGTATTTTCTTGTTTATGAACACACAGGCTGCTTGGTGATTTATATCACAAGGGGGGTGACATACCTGTTGGAGGGGATGGACTGGTCCAATGTGAGATGGGTTCTGTTCCCATCTTTGTCCCTCTCTGAGTAGCCCAGAACAGTTGTGCCTCAGTTGTGCCTCTACAGCCCATATCACAGTATGTTACTGTGAGCAACTTTCTTGCTGAAAAGCTGCCAGGAAAGGGTGGTAGATCACAGCTAGAAAAAATATCACTGAGCTATACCTTCACTTCTTCAGGCTGACTTTCACTTAATTCTTTCTTTAGGCGAGGAGAAAAGGCTAGGAGTTATGTTGGTTTCTGAACTGGAAGCTGAACCTGAAAGCTGTCCTTCCTTCTCTTCTCTGATCCAGCCTCTGAGCACTTGGGGGCTGTGGTCTGTATTTGCTGAAATACCTGTTCTGGGTAGAAGGACAGCTATGCTTTGCAGCCTGCAGCTCCTCTGGAGTAAGGATCCTTCCTTCATTAATCTTTTCAGGATTTTATAGCACTCTTCAGGCTCAGACTGTCATCAGAAGTGTTAACCTAAAGCTGGTGATGACTGTGGATACAGGCAAGATCTCTCCAGCAGTAACATCTTTTTTCCCCCCCTTCTTTTCCCATGTCTTAAATTTCTGTTTGACGCAGGACCAGCTGCCCACTCTGTAATGTCCTCTTGGGAGTAATCTGTAGGCAGAAAAAATGTGTTTAAACTTACTTAATGCCTCATAAAGATGGAATTGCTGTTCCACTGCCAGATGGAAACCTGTAGTTTTCATATCCATAAGCCCCAAAAAACATTGTCCTTGGTGACTTGCATGAGCATTTGGTCCAGGTGAGAAGAAAAATGACTTAGTTACTCAGATCAGCCTTTCCTGTAAATGTCTTGGGAAGGTCTCCAAGAGTCAGCAAAGAACCTTCTCTCTCCCAGCACACAATCATCTTGTCAGACTGAGTCAAGTATTGCTACAATTCACATGGTCTACTCATTCTCTGAAAAATCTCTGCTGAAAAGAGGATGTAATGATTTTTTTTTTAATGGTCAGTTCAAGATCTGGTGATTCTGGTGTTGAACATGGAAATCGAGCTTAGTAAGAAATGACTCATCCTTAAAGTACAGGCGGCTCCCAAGAGCTGCCTCTGTAATACTTTATGTGCCACTGAAGTTTTGCTGCCCGATTGTTATCAGAAAATAGTAGAAAAATAATGTTCCCACACCCCCATGCCAGTGTGGCAGGTCTGAGCAGACAGTTCTTAACCAAGGGGGCAGTACTATGAAAAGGCACTAATGTGATAAGTGGAAACAAAGTTGGCATGATAATTGCTATATAAATCAATAAAATAAATATATCAAAATAAGTAAGAGCTTTTATAGGGATTAATAATGAAAAATGGCATAGCCTGAGGATCTGTAAAAAGCAAGGATTTGTGTAAAATGCACCCTGGGTGGTGATATTGTTTTGCTTTTGAATGGTACATAACTAGAGCTAGAGTTTCAAGTATTGTAAAGTCTTTGTAATTGAATTTTTGTCCCATGAAAGTATAAAATGTCATGATAAAGAGGCATATGTTTAATAATAGTTCAAATGCATACTCATCACATATCAGTTTAGAGCATAACTTTTGCTTCTAGGGGAAAATACAAATTTTGATGGCTCAGAGTCAATTCCCAGACAGCAGCCAGGCCTGTGACAAAATTTATACTGAGTGTATTAATCTGTTGATTAGGTTATCAGTATTTAAGGTGATGGATTCATCCTTATATCCATGAAGATATATTTAAAGGTATTTGCTTTGTTCACATACAAGTAACTTCTGAGCAGCACCAATGGGTGAAATAAGGCATCTAGCTAATATTTACTGATTTATCCCAAGGGTAGAATAAGATAGGGAGGCAAGCCTGTTTAAATCTTCTGCCAAGCAGCTAAGATTTAGTGTTTTAAGGCAGTATATTATTTGATGGAAAAACACAAAATATTTCTGCCCAGTATCTCCTGTTTAGATCCACAGAAATAACCAGAGCCTCAAGCTAAGAGCTGGGTCCACAGGATTACATAGCACAGACTGAGGATGACAAGGTTTTTTCCAGTTTTGTGTCCCTCCTGACCCAGGGTGGTCTGTAGATCCAGGCATGCGGGAGACTGAGCCTGCTCTGGGCAGGGAACTGCCTGTGTTGTATGTGGAGTAGCCATAGCAGGACTGTGCCAACCTGCTCTGGCACTTTTTTGTGGCTGCATTTTGTCCCTTACAACAGCTAAATATTTTTTATAGCAGTGCTGATGATGACACAATGAGCCCTTTGTGTCTGAACTGCTGTAGCAACACTGGTCCATTGGACCGTGCTGTAGATAAGGACCATGTTTGCCTCCCTGTTTTAGGATGTGAAATGAAACTCGGGTGGCTTTGCTAATTCCATACTGAGTCCAGTAGTCTTGTGGTGTCTGACAGCAGGGGAAGCTACACAGTGTAGTGGGCTGGCGCCCAGAGGATCCCTCTGGGTCAACAGCGGTCTCTCCTGTACAAGGTGCTGCCCAAAGGCCTGCCCTGGCAGTCTGGCAGATGAGTTTTATGGAGTGCTTGCCTGTCCTGGACCCTCCTGGGGCTCTGTGCCATTGTACAGCACCAAGGAGCTCAGCAGCCTTACACAGATGATTTATGATGGAGCAATCACAACCTTGCCTCTTCTTATGGATACACACTATGCATACACTTCCAGGAGAATAAATCTATTTTAGTCTTTTCAGTACATCAGTTTTAAAGGCGGGTTATTAATTACCTTCATAGCGTATTCATACATGCATGATTAATGTGTAAAGTTTAACTTGTGAAATTTCACAGCACAAGCTAGAAGAATACAGAAAGAAATTAAGACAGTGGAGGAATTTTGAATATCACAGATGATACCATTACGTTTATTTTGTGGACTCAGAAGGCTCAGGGGAGTATCATTGATACATATCCTCAGGTTCTGTCTTGCGTTTTGATAGCTAAAATATAGAAATAAAGAGCAAGCGTAGCCGGGCAATTGCATGGGAACTTCAGACCTGTAGAGGACAAAATTATTCCCCTAGAAGTTGTCTTCCCACTCTTTTCTTTCAAAGTGTAGTTCTCAGCCTACTTTATATGATTCTGTGCCATATTCTGCCTTTCTCTGCTCTGAGTTTCTATTAATGCTGATGGCCAGCATATATTTGCAGTTAAATTACATATATAGATTTTTTTGGTCTTCTGATGACTCTGCCTGCTTCCTGGGGTCATGGTCTTTATCTCTGCAGAGTCCTTCCATCACATAGTGGATGTGACAGCTGTTCTGGAGGGCCATCCTTCTGCGAGGAGCTCCTTCTGACAAAGAGCCCCTGCACAGACCACTGTCACCTCCTTTAAAAACAAATGAGAGACAAATTTCAGAGAGCTGCACTTGTAAACCTGACAATATCAGATAGGTCATGGTAGCTTTGTTTGGCCGCTAGTTAAATTGGATAGTTGAGCACTTCCCTAGATGTTAATGGTTAAATGTATTCATTGTTCCAACAAGGCCCCTATTCATAAGGGGACTATTCTGTGCTCGTTATGCATGCATAATTCCCATTAATGCTCCTGGGGGTTAAGGGTGTATAGTGAGGGGGGGAAACGAAGCTGATGTTTAGACACCCATGTTTGCACTCAGAGAAGTGGGTTTGTAACACAGGAGAAACTGATTGTGTTTCCACAGCCTTAACTTTAAGGAAAACTTTAAATCTTTGCTTGAAAGAGGGAATGAGAATGGGGGAGAAAGTGACACTTGCATAAGCACCTACTTCCTTGCACTCCATACTTTGTCAATGATTAGAAATACTACACCAGTGCTATGAGTGTAGAAGTTTTTGAAAGTAACTAAGTGCTTGGAAATTCGGGGTTCTTACTTGGGTATCAAAACAGTGACTCCAAATCTTTAACTTCTGGCAAAAACTTTTGCAAACTTCTGATTCATGTTAATCAGGGTGATGAGATTTTGTGATTTATTATACAATATGGGTGTTTCCATAGAAAACCTTCAGATTAAGATTCCTCACTCTTAGGTGCACATCAAAGTCGTGTAAAAGCCATAAAGAAGCTAAGCACTGCCTAAGAAAGCCTTTCAAGTTCCAGCAAGTGCTTGAACTACTGAAGGTTTTGAAGTGCTCTAATCTCTGACATGGGTGACGTGCTAGGCTAGCACTTTTTTGTTTTGTCACAAATCATCCATGCACGTAGTGCAAAGGGACCCTGACAAAGTCATTTTACTTTTGAAAAGGACTGCTTTTTTTCCTACCATTATGTCTCCCATTCACATCTACATGTTTGCTTCCACTTTGTTCAGGTCTAAGTAGCAGGGCATTTGCATAGTCTTCCCTTTGTTCTCGGTAAATATGGACTAAAATGAGCAAGATCCGTGCTGTGAAATTAAAGCTCTACTCTTGAGAGATCTTAAGGGCCAAATCCTCACAAAAGGTACAGCAACATAGTGCCAAAGGAGCTGGTGTCCAGGAACAGCTTGCTCTGGGTGTTTGTGCTAGGAAATGTGAATAAAGGGAGACTAATCTGTTGAAAACTGGATGTAATTAGAAAAATACACTGCTGAGAGCTGCTGAAAGATTAGAATAACAGAAAATAGTACTGAAATAGACCTGAAGTGATCATCTGGTCCATTCCCTCTCCTTGTGGCCAGAATAAACTGTTTAAATCTGTGAGAGGACATCACAGCCTTTTTAGTCTTGTTTGTTCCAGTGCTTAATTACCTTACTGCATAGGTTTTTCCTAATGAAAAATCTAACTCTTCCTTGCTAAAATACAGGCCTTTTGCTTCTTATCCTATCCTGAGGACCTTCCTCTTTGCAGTAACACTCATGTGACATCTGCTCTGGTTTGTTCTGCTCTGAAACAATGCACTGTGCTTTTGCACTGGTCACAGAGCAATAAGCTTGTTGGTGTAAATGAATCTGGCCTAAATTTGGGTCACACACACCTGGAATGAATGCAGTGAATTTCAGATGTGATGACTTGGTAAGGATTATAATTTGACTTGGTGTTTGAGCCCTAAGAATAGGTTTCTTCCTCCTTTATAAGTTTGAGTATTGGGAAGAAGGAGCAGACATAGTGTGAGGATATCAAATTCCATGATCAGGAAGGCAGAATAACAAATTCACAGATTGGCCATGTAGACGGGAGCATGCAGAAAAAGCAGTTTTCAAGTGATCAGACTTGGAGCAGCAGTCGAGTTGCAAGACTACTGGTGGGAAACTGCATTGTTGTAGCAAAGCAGCATGGACATACCTGGAGAGACGTGGAGCATTTGTTCCTAACTTGAAGGAAATATTCACCCCAGATTTTGCTGGTGGTAGGTAGTTCAGTGTATTGCGGGTGTGTAGGCAAGGTGCCAGTTAGGCTACTGAAAACAGAAGACAGTGATCAAAATTTTAAGTCTGGCAAATAGACATGGGATTTCCAGAGCAAGTCTGAGTATCTCTTAATTTTCCAGGTTAGGGGGAGCTCTGGTTCCTAACCCTCTGTTTTTCAGTGTTTCACTGTTTTGGGGTGTTAATTCTTGAGCAATGTTTTATTGTTACTGATGTAGGGAAATTATTCTTCATGGCTGAAAAAGGCTCAAAGGTGAGGGTTAAGTTTGTCTCCAGGTAGATTTGGTCTTGCTGCAGCATGCTCCAGATCCCTATAATACAGTCCTGTGCTGCCAGCAGTGTAGCCATACCTGGCAGGGTGCTGTGCCCAAGTTCAGATCATAGTCCACTGTTCCAGGTCAGAGCTTGTGTGTTGCCTCCCCAAAGCACGTCTGTCTGTCTGCAGAATGCTGCATGGCTGGGCTTTACATGGCTTGTCCTGGGAGTCTCTCAGAGGGTGAAATCATGCAATGGCTTGGGTTGGAAGGGATCCCAAAGATAATCTCGTTCCACCCCCCTGCCATGGGTAGGGAGACCTTCCACTAGACCAGGTTGCTCAAAGCCCTGTCCAGCTTGCCTTTGAACACTTCCTGTAATGGAACATCTATAACTTCTCTGGGTAACCTGTGCCAGGGCCTCACCACCCTCACAGAAACTAATTTCTTCCTAATATCTAATCTAAGCCTACTCTGAGTTTGAATCTACTCCCCCTTGTCCTGTCACTCCATGCTCTTGGAAATAGTTCCTCTCCATTTTTTTGGTAGGTTCCTCTCAGGTACTGGAAGGCTGTAATGAGGTCACCCTGAACCCTTCCTTTTCTGCAGGCTGAATGATTCCAATTCACTCAGGTGCTCATTGTAGGAGAGATGCTTCATCCCTGTAATCACATCTCAAACCATTGTGTCCTGTGTTCCTGCCCCACTGTCCTTCCATAAGGAAACACAAAGAGATGGGAACTGGAAGGCTGGAGTGATGGTTTTAGAAGGAACAGGGCCTTGCTAGGTAATACTGGGGGAAAAGCACCCAGGGGTTGACATGGCTGCTTCGTGATGGTGAAAATATTCCCTCCCTGCAACTCACAACAAGATCCAGCTTTCACAAGTGCAGTGTTTCTTCTCTTTTTACATGGCTGGTTAAAAGGAGTGGTGTAATGAGTGTGAAGGCAAGAGAACAAAGCATATGTAGAAAAACCACTGGCTTCCCAAAATGGAGTATGGCTTTTAAAAAAAGAAATTGGAAACACAGCTCTCGGAGAAAGGCTTTCAAACTTCTGCTCAGAGAAGACTTGGCTTTAATCTCCTAATCTTTGTTTTGAAGTTTGGGAAAAATATATCTGTTACCATTGAGAGCAGCCCACAGTTGTATTTGGCTAAAGCATTGCATTTTCAGTTTCAAACTGCAGTAATCAAATTTACTCTTTCTAATCTGGTTTGCCTTAGATATGTCAGGAAATATAAACATTTGCATTCCCCAAAAAGCAGCTGTAGTTTGGCTGTACCTGGTTGGGATCTAAAGCTTATTGGGAGCTTCCCCCTCACTGGTAACAGACCTGCCGTGCTCTGTGGCCTTTTCTGATAGAAATAAACCCCAACTGGGATGAAAAGTGTCAGTGTCATTTGTTGGCACAGCAGTTGGCTTAGATGTGGAAAGTTTGTTCTAAGGCACTATCACAGGTGCCAAAACATGAGCTGAGAAACAAGGGCTGCCTGGGGCCAGCTTGTGGCAGCTTGGCTGCCGTGTCTCCGGTGGCTGCCACCCCCAGCCCGGCCGCCTTGCGAACTGCCCGCCTCTGGCTTTTCCAAAGGGGATTGAGTGGAGCCAGCACTGCCTGCCCGTGTGTCCAGCTGGCTCCAGGCAGCTCTGCGACATGGGGACTGTGCTGGGCACCCCCAGTGGGCAGCTCTGGAGCTCCAGGAATGCTGGTGGTTCTGAGTGGAGTAGTACGAGTGAGAAGGCAAGGATGATCAGTTCAGTGTGCTGTAAAGGTGCCTTGCTGGAGTGATGTCAGGGAAGAAACATGATTTCTTAGTTTATATAACAGGTGCAGAGGGTCCAAATCAAAAGCAGGCTCTAGGAAAACCCTGAACATGCACATAGCAGAGGGCACCCTCCACTAGGCATTGCTTGCTAGTCTAAGCCAACTAATGCAAGAGATCTTCGTCTTTTCCATGTCTGAAACCAAGTGTGGAGCCTGAGGGATTGGCCTAAGGTCAAACATACATTTTCGTATTGGCAAATGTAGGAGCCCATCAGAGGTTTCCACACTGATTTTCCGAAGTTGTGTGTCTGTAGTCCCAGGTTAAAGGCTTTTAGGACATCTTCCTGCCTCCCCTCAGCCTTTGGGAAGCAGCATCTGTTTCAGAATCCAGTATCCTGGCTCAAGAAGTCCCAGAAAGATACAGGTTTTCCTGCTGAACACACTGCTGGGGTCCTGGAGAGGTGGTGGAATGTGTCCTGTGCAGTGAGCTCGGCTGCTTTCCAGCTTAGGAGTATGGCTGGTACCCAGAAATCAGGGAATGGCCCCTTCAGGTGAGATGTCATCGTGGAATGTCTGCAGTTCTCCAACTCTTCGTTCCTTGTCTACTCCTGGTACAATCAGAGCATCCTCCATGGTCTGGGCAGACAGAACAAAGCAAAACAAATGAGAAGGGGCAGAAGGCCAGTCCCATCCTAAACACTGCCATGTGCTTAAGGGGAAATACTGTTGTGGCCCTCAGTTTCATGGAGGTTAGATTAACTTTGCTGGTGGGCCCTTGCTGCTTTTTAGGCCACTGAATGCTGTCACCAACTCCATGATGTGTTTGGGGTTTTAGCTGCTTGACCTTCCATTGGTTTTCATTGAATGCATGGAGCTAAAAATCACAAGCACTTGTCTGAAATCAAATGCAAGTTACTCTGAGGTAATTAAAGTGTTTCTAAATTACAATTCTTTGTCAGTTCATTTTTCTTTTAATTTTGATTTTTCTTATTAAGGGCAAGTTTTCTTGGGTTTCCTGTCTGTGATCCCTGTTCCAGGATCTACCTAAGAGTTTGACCCAAAGCTTTCTGGGTACAGAGCTATGTTAGTCTCAAACTGCTAAATCCCCACAGAAGTGTGAAGCCCAGCACAGTGCTGTGCCTAACTGTATTTCGTTGTATTTTGTATGACTCGATGCCACTGGGTGTCTCCACTGACATCAGGGGTGCTGAACCAAGCTCTCTGATGCTGCTTGCCTTTCCTCTTTCCTGCACATGTGGTCTGGCGTGTGAGAAGTGATCTGAGCATAAATCTAGGTTTAGCCTAGACCGTCAAAAACAGGCTCCTGGTGTCTTGTATGTGAGCTGTGGGGCTGTCAGCTGGTTCCTCTGCGTGGTTATGCTGAATGAGTGTTCCTCTCCAGTTGCTGTCATGTGTGTTGGGCTCTTTCCTCTCTCTCCTGCTGTGGGATGCCACCCAATGCTTGTGGGTCCAATTTGTGGCAGTAAATTCCAGTTTTACAGCAGTGGCATTGTCTGCATAAGGAACCACAGAAAGGGAGCGAGATGAAGAGAGCTTGTGATGCCGTAGACTTGCTGCAGCCTGTTTTAATTAATTACTGTGTCACAGGTGATGTAGTTGAAGAATTGGCCCTAGTGAGGGGTGTCTTGTCTGGTAATCAGTTGCTTTGTTCTGGTTCAGCTCTGTAAATGATTGTTCTTCCTTTTGTGTAAATAATATCAAGAGTACAGTGTGCTTTCCTTAAAATTCTTGGGTATTTCACCTAGTATTTTATAATTTTCCTCTTTCTTCTCCCTAAAAATAAATAATGAAAGTGAGAATGGGATCCTAAAGAAATCTGTTCAAATACTGGTAAAACCTGATCGAAACCAGCCATTTCTCGTTCCAAAGTCATACACAAAAATGAAGTAACAGGCTTACAGGACAAGCTCATTGAAAGCATTAGGATTTGGGTTGTAAAGTTAATACTTGGGCAAGATAAGTTTGTATTTTTAAAGAAGAGAAAGCAGTTGTCTGAGCACTTGGCTTCATGTATGGCTTTCAAGTGGGACGGCAAAAATAGAAGTACTCAAATTTTTGGGGGAAAGGGAGTATTGAGGAGTTGCTATTCCTCTCCTCTCAAATACTGTGCTTGCAATTTCCCTCTCTGTGGCTGTGGCCCAAATATCCAATAGTCCCGTGGTTCCTTTAGATTTATCTTTGCTTTTGTTTCTTCTTCTAGTCTAACCTTATTACAGGTTTTTGTGTTGGCAGATAAAATGAAGAAGAATAGGAAATACATTTTATTGTGAACCTATCAATGTCTTTGAAATTTTCTGTGCTTTGCCACCTTATATGGATCTTACCACAGCAGGTAAAGCATATTAGGAAGTAGCTCCTATTAAAAAGTTGGTAAAACAGTTGTTAATGTCTGAATTATCATTAGGGCTTGAAGTTGAGGTGAATGAGGTGATTCACACCTCTCATAATGAATTTTATGTCCTCCCTGTAGGACTAGATAGGCAGCCTGTATGATTTGCATTCAGAAGGTGTTTTTTACCTGACTGTACAGGGCTAGAAACCCGCTTCTTTCATTTAAACCCAACTTCAGTTTTGTTGTAAATGCAGTGTGCTTAATAACTGTGTTCCAGCTTAGGCTTTCCACCTCTTGTAGTTTCTGTGGCTCATTCTTCAGGTAAGGCAAGGTTCTGTGGCAGTGAAATGCTGTCCCCTCTGGAGAGCAGAAATGCAGCTCTTAGTTTATTGTTGTTCTGGGATGATTTGGAGTAGGAAGATTTACTAGACTCCTCTAGAAAATATTTTGTATGTGTTTATGGTTTTTTTTTTTGGTAGTGGAGAAAATGTATGGGATTTACTGCTAGGAATGTGATGAGACATAATGAAAGATGAGTCATAATAGACTGTAAATTAAGAAAAGTTCTTGTAATTTTTCTCTCACCTCTGCATTCAGTTATAGATGTTGTCCCAGGGAGGTGGAGGGGGGAGTTGGCATTGCAGTAAATGTAGAAACCCCCTTGCTAAAGATCGACTGATCTCTACCAACCTAGGTTGTTTTATAATGTACTTCATGTACATCAGTCTCCATGCTTTTGTATCAACTCGAGGAGAAAAAAGGGTGGATCCTTGAGGGTGTGACTGCTAAAGAGCTTGCTAGCTACGCAGTATGTGCCTCCCAGATAGATCCCCATTCAGAGAATATCTCACTTAGCACTGGGCTCATGGGAAGTTATTTAATGTAGTCAACATTTTCACTCATCTAAAGAAGTGCCAGGCCGGAAGGAGAGGCCACAGAGCAATCCCTGGGCACGGCAGGCAGTGCTTGCCTGCTGCACCTGCATGTACCAGGCAAGAGTCTCTTCTCAGCTGCTCAGCTGTTAAATTAAGAGCTCGGAGTGAAATTACTGTAAGGTGCGTTTTGTGCCTTCCTACTGAAATTTTGCTGGTTCTGAGATTAGGGCTGGTAGGGGGAGAACCAGAGGGCGGTGGTCATGAACTGTGTGATGTTAATCACTCTTTGTTCCTTCACAAAATTGTTTATGAGCAGTAGCCTTATGGCCTTTTGGCATTGATGCCAAAGATGCATCTTCCAACACCCAGTGGAAAATCAGGCTGTTCTGGGAATCACTGGAAATTCTCTAATTGTAGGTACCTTGTAGATGTGTTACAGCACTGCTTATTCCTGTGTATGAGTTCCATCCCCTATTCCTCCTGTTTGTCAGACTGAAGACCCCTTCCCTTGGAGGTGGCTCTGGCAGGGCGGGAGGGGTTTATGGCCCAGCTGCTCAGCATCACCCACTGCTGTGACAGTCTGTGGTCCTCCCATTTTGTGGCGTTTTCTACTTTTTTTTTCAGGTCTGCTCAAGAACTCTTGAGCAAATGCAAGCTGCTTGACTTGACAGAGTTGGAAGTAGCTACACTTGCTAGTAGTTCCATTACTAGGCTACCTACGCTGGGCTTGATAAAACTTGGTGTTTATCTTTTTAGCCTTGATTGTTTTGACTGGAATAGCACATCTGGTCATGGCCTTAGTGGTGTTTTAGTGTATTTCAGAAGAACAGTGAGAAGGCCAAGTCTACTGATCCAGTTAAACAGTATCTCTGTTAATGTACATTATGAAAGAAGGGATGAGGGGGAAGGAAATTTTCATAACTTGTTTTCCAAACTGCACTTGTAAGGTTTCTTGCTGGATATATGCATGTTGTCAAGTTGCATGTAGATGGATGGGACAAATTCAGGCTCTGCTTTGGTATTTCATGAGCTTTTTGCTTTCAAGGGACCTTTCAGTGTGCTGTTTGTCTGTGTGATCTTTATATTACAGCTGATAGTAGGATTATTTTAACAAAATCGAGGAAAGAGTTAGATTGGAAAGTTCTTTCTGCCTAGGCAGAAAATGTGCGTGGGAGGGCCTGGCTACAGCGTACCTGAGGCAGGAAGAAAAGACACCTCTGCTTGACTTAGACTCTGCTCCCTGGAGCTTACCTGGCTTTTATCCCTAGCCCAGGGAGCAGAAGGTTTCTCAAATTAGCTGCTATTTTATGTCCCAGAGCACTGTGCACTGGCTTGTTGATTTTTGTGCTAATTCCTGGCACTACTTCAAGCATAGTAACTACCATATTTTACATGTTGACAAATCAAATAGTAGCTTTTTTGACTATGCACACGTTGAGTTGATGAGTTTAAGATACTTTGCTTGTCTTTCTAGTTGAAAACATTTTATTACGTGCAGTGGGACTGAGCTGTGGTGTAAGGCTGTGCACAGGGAGCTGTGCTCCCTGCTAGGTGAGGATGTCCTGTGGATGAGTTTCCTGCAGCTGAAGGTGGTGATGGTTTTAGCGCTGCTGGGGCACAAGAGCTGCATGAAAAAAGAGCCTCATAAACTTGTGGCAGCCTACAGTGGCTGGATTCCCTTTCCTTGATGTGGCTGTGCTGGCGTGGGCTCTGCTCATGCCCCAAGTAGTTGCAGGGGGAGCAAGCCCTGGCTGGGAGTAGCTCCTTTTTCATTTGATTTGGCCTCCTCACCTGAATTAGTTTGTGTTTAATTGCTGAATTTTCCTCAAGCTGAGGCAGCAGCTATACCAGACAGATGAGTCTCGGGAAGGATGGAGCGTTGGCTCCTGTTCAGCTGGGCCAGACACAATGCCAGGTACTTTTGGCACCCTTCTCTGTGTTACTAAGGCATAGGCAGTCTTGGAGTCTTTGAAGACATTTGTACAACGTTAAAGTCTTGGGCTTTGGACTAAGGCTTTGTTTGGAAATACTGTTGAAATGTTTGTCAAAATACAAAGGCAAAAGCTGTCAGAAGACAGATTGCACTGAGCTCACCCTCTGATCCTGCTTGCTCAGGACTCGTCTGCGCAGTGGAAATTAGAGGCTCAGCTCGTTCGGAAAAAACAGTCAGCCTGTCCTTGAAAAAGTTGGTGCAGTTAGATCAGTTAGTGTGTGTGTGTGTGTGTGTGTGTGTGTGTGTGTGTGTGTTAAAAGTTTGGCTTTCTGGTTTCAGAGTATGGCTTTTACAGTGTACACAGCATTTTAAAGACAGAACTCTTAAACTACATGGTCAGCTAACAAAATGAATAAATATTCAGCTGCTTTTGGAAGAAGTTAATTTTGTTTGCTAAACAGGCCTGTCTACTTTTGGGAAATGATACTGATTCAGCTAGTTTTAGTGGTCAAAGTATTAGATTTGATTTGTACCAAAGTTCATAAAGAAGCCCCAAACTTTTTGATTCAAAACAAAAAGTCTCCAAGCAACACGCAACAAAATAGTCCACAGCTGATTTTGATAGAGCTGGCCAGATGGATGTCAGGTAAGGATATGTAGTTTTCTGCACATTTAGCACCTAAAGTAATTTATAATTGTGACAGGGAAGTGTCTGAAGGTGTTGCCTTTGGCATGTATTAAGTGCTTTGGGGTTGCAGAGCAGTTTTCAACAGAATCACTGATGCATTCTAAAACACACATGCTTTAGACTCAGGTACTTTTTTTCCTGGACTTCTGAATGTGACTGTTTTTCACTGTGGAGCAAGATACTTTATCCTGTTTTTTATAATAACAGTAAGGATTTAAAGTCTCTAGTTTTTCTCACTTTAAATAATAAGCTGGGCCCCAGTTTTAACCAGTACTCAAGGGAAAAAGACTTGAATGGAAAAATAATGTACATAATCAGCAGATTAATCCTTACATCTGATCTGAAGCAGAAAATTAATTTGTTTTAGGAAAGCTTTTTATAAAGCTTTTGGAATTGAAGCCCAGGCATGTAGAGTTGAAAGTGTTCTGCTCTGTCAGTAAGTTAATGCATACGAAAATTAAATAGAGAGGGGCCTTGGGATACAGGTGCTTTGCATCTGTGGCATAAAATTAGAGTGTAGCAGAGGGCTCCCATCATGGTCAGGGGCTGGAACACATGGGAACAGTGAGCTGAGTTTGTTCAGTTGTAGGAAGATTAAGGGAGACCATACTGCTGTCTTCAGCTGCCTTTTAGGGGAAAATAGAGAAAGTGGAGTCAGCTTTCTGTAGGTACATGGCTATATGTTGAAAAGCCACAGATGTGAGTTGGAACATGGGAAATTACCTTTAGATAGAAATTTTTAATTTACTTATTTTACTGAGTGTAGTCAAATGCTGAAACAGGTCCTGAGAAGTTGTGGTATTTTTCATCTTTGTAGATGCTTGAAACTTGACTGGACGAAGCTCTTACGTATTTAGACCTGCTGTAAGGGAAACATTGAGCTAGAGGTGCCTCCCGAACTAAATTACTAGTTAGGAAACGAGAGGCAGCTTGGGGAAAGCTGGTAGGCAAGTCCTAGAGGGAAATCAGCAGGGTGAAGTCCTGAAATGATGCTGTTGGTAACTTCTGCCTTTCAGGAATGGTGCTTCCTCTCAGGTGTATTGAATGGCTTTGTTCCTTAAAAAAAAGGGAGGAGTTTGCCCTGAAGGCTGTGTCCCTGTGGCTGGTGGGCAACACACTGAGCACAGCTAATGGGGTGCTCTGTCTCTGGGGTGCTCAGCCCCTTGGCCACCCCTCTGTCACTGCTCCTCCCCTCTTGCTGTTGGAGAGGGTATATTTCATTGAGATGAAAGAGATGAGATAAACTAAAATTAGTATCAGAGTTATTAGAGACATTAAGGTATTACTAATGAGTTCTAATTTAATCTCGGTACCCAGGCATGTACAGCACTGAAACCTTTTATTAGGTTTCTATAATTGTGTTAAAAGTGATACCCTCAGGCTAATACTGGAGCAAGTGAAATTGCCAGGCTGTGTGCATGGCAGCACTGACCTGACAGTCCTGTGAGGCGAGCGGGGCTTGCTCTTTTGCTGGGCTTTCAATGCTCTGTATTTTACATCAGGCTCCTTAACTGTCAGGGGCTTAGTGCTCTTTCTATTTAAGAGTGCCTTCTGTGTCATTTTGGCTCTGGACCAGTAAATTCTAGTCTTCAGGCTCCTGGAGTATTCATCGGGGCAAATAGCTGGGTGGGGAATCCCAGGAGTGCAGTTCCAGCTCAGATATCCCTATCCTTAAAGCTTTCTGTAGAAGAAGTAGGTTGCCATGTGCCTGGGTTCAGAGGGGAATGCCAGGTGCAGCTGTGATAGCCACGGATTGCTTCCTTGCCAGGGCCAGCACAGAGGTGGCACGGAGCACCTGGGATTTCAAACCTTTTTTTGATACAAGTCTGAGCTTTGCAAAACCCCATCAAACAAAGCTGCAGAGGGCTGCTGTAAGGAGAAATGCTCTGGGTATCAGCAGCTCGGCACCGCAGATGCCGGGCAACATTTACAGCCCCTCTGCTCAGACACCTGTTTGTGTATGACCGAGTTGTTCCGCAGTCTGTAGTACTCAGACTCGTGCTTCGGTGGTGCCAGCTCAGAGAAGTGGTCCTTCCCTGACCCCCCGGTTCCTTGTGACAGGACAAATGTGTTCAGGGGATGAACTGGATCAGGGAACCCATCCAAGTTAAAATTAGCCTGGCCAAGAAGCTAATTTCAACATGGGACAGCTTCTCTGGCAGCCGGGAGCAGGCGAGCGTGCCCAGCCGGTGACGAGCATGCAGCCCTCCCGCTGCTGCTTTTGGCAACCTGCTGGCTTCTGCCAGGACCTTCAGCAGGGTTTGGGGCTTCACACTGGAGTGGGGAGAGTTGTTGTTTGCTATTTTTGAAATTAGATTGAAGTGTGAAACAAATCCACCTCCAAAATGGTATCCTGATGCAGCATAGTCTGTGACAACTTTGATCTTTGTTTGCCAGCTTACATAAAAATATAGCAAATTGCAATATTTTACTTCACTTTTGACCTTCTTGACATAAATTAGCTGCACTTTCCAATGAGAGTTGCTATAAGCTGGAGCAACATTTTGAAGTCAAATGAGATGTTTTAGCTAACTCAGTGTTTTTATTTTTTTCCCTGGCAAGGGAGATTTATTGAAGCTGCTCCCTGTGGGTTTGGTCTCAGTGAGCTGGTGACCTGGAGCTGGCTCTGAGCAGAGCCTGGTCCTTTGGGGGTGTCTACTGATTTTTTCAGCATGCATCCTTGTTTTTTCAGTGTGCATCCTCTTGTTTTTAATCACTGTTAGTTATGTGGAGCATTGCTGTGCATTAACTTGCAAGGCCAGGGGTGAGAGTTAGTGCAGGTGATGGTTCATTAATATTTCTGTCCCAAGGCCTGGTCTGGGTTCTCTGCAGTGGCCTGGGTGAGAAATCCTCTGGAGGAATTACAGCTCTTTGGAGAATCGGGGCTGTTTTCATCCATGTGTGCCCTCCAGCCCTGTTGGTGGTGTGTGGGGAGGGATGGCCAGTGGTGTTTGCCGTGGTTTAAAGCTGAGACCCCCTTGGGCACAGAGAAGGGGCAGTGTGGGCACCTACCAGCTCCAGTTCAAATGGCACATACAGCCAGTTGTGGGGTGGGAGTGGGGAGCTTGGCCACCTGTATGGCAGTGGCCTTCCTGGGAAAGGCTGTCTCCTTCCCTAGAGCCTGAGGGATGGATAGAGGTGGATACCTGTGGCTCCTTTCCCTCAGGGCCTCTGTTTCTGCTTTGACGTAGAGCGAAGGAAGCTCCTGACACACTGTCACACTTAATGCTTTATGACTGTTTGAGCTCTGGTATTTATGTCTGCCTCTGGTTTTGGATTTGCTTGCTTAATAGTCTCCTGCTTGCTTTTCCTCCCCTTCTAAAAACATGTATTTGTGAAGCGTCAGAAAAGACTCATCTGCAGTCAGTACCAGATCCTTTCTGGCACCTGCAAATCCCGTGGTGTAGAACAAATAGACCCTGAGTGTATCCATCACAACTCTGTGGTGTAGGTTTCCTTATCAAGGATACTAAACTCGCTGAAACACATACAAAGAATTATTAAAAAAGAAATAAAAACATTCTACAAGAATGAAATTTTTAATGAACTTTGAACTTTCTCTGTAGTTGCAAAGTGAGAGTGATTGCAGTGCCCTAATTTTTTTTTTTGTGAGCTCCCTAGGAGCTCAGATTTTTTTTGAGAAGGTTCCCCTAGTGTAAGAGGTGAATAGGTGATTCCTTGAGGCACAAAGTGGACAAATACTAGATTCTAATTTTAGGCATGGTTATCACTCCCATGTTCAAGTTTTGATACCCTTAGCACAAGGTATACAGTGGAAGTGTTGTCCCTTTGATGGTGCATCTTCATGATAATGGTTCTGTTGTGCCCCTGATTGTGTTCAGGTAACTTTTGTGTGAATGTTCTTAACAGTGTAAAATAATCTATCAGTTGATAATGTCATGTTACTCAAATTAAGATGAAACAATCACAACTTTCTGTCCTTCTGACAACGGCTGAGTTTCACATTGTCATTCCTTGTGGGTTTTGTCTTATTTCAAAATTTAAAATGTGGTGTTTCTGACATTAAGAAGCATTCCTTTTATGCTGTAAGTTCAAGGGTTTTCTAATTATTGTGTTTTTTCTTGTTTGCTTTAAGAGTCAGATTTACAGATCTGTCAACACAGGGCACCAACGTGTTGCACCAAAAAAATGGAAGAAAGCTACCAGGCAGCTGTTCGAAGGGAGAGGACTCAGAGTATCCAGGCACTGAACTTTGAACTGAAGTACATGATTATTGGTCACATCACAGCTTTTCAAGGTAGGAAATTCTGAGTAGTTTATAGTAGGATCCTCTCCAATCCAAAGGAAAGCTCTTATCTTTATTTTTCATTCCTCTTTTGCATCGCGTGCCATTGTCACTGCCTTATGGTTTGCTTCCCAGTTCTTTGATGATTGTGCTTTTGGATAAAGGTGATGGCACTTAATCTTTACTGGTATGTTAAGCATCTTCCTGATTCTAATTAGGAGTAGATTTAAGCTGAGACCTTGTTCCTGGGGTTAGTGTGGATTTTTTAAGGCATTTTCAAGTGTCTTTTCAGTGCCTGATGGTCTTGCTTTTTGATACTCTCTTGTGTTGCCAAACCATTTACAGGTGTAGAATGTTAAACAAAGGCACGTTTGTTTGTTGATGCTAAAGAATAAGTGCTCTAACTGGTATGTCAGATGAGAACACAGCTCTTGCTTCATGTCAAAATGCAAGAGCACCTTGCTCTAACAGGCACATGTAAGACTATTTAGTTCTTTCATACTGGTGGTTATTGCACTCCTGCAAGGAGGAAAATGCTTGGATAGAACTCTGCACTGTGGTGTTGAGCACTGAAGATTTTTCTCTTGAAGGGTATTTAAACATAGGCTGTGAACTTTAAACTTATGAGAGCTGAGTGATTAAATCAGTCAATGAGTGATGAATCTAGCTTAGTGACCTCTGTGGGCCTAATTATGTGCTTAATTTTAACTTTGCTATGCTGTCTTCAGTGCTGAGCCCCCTTACGGAATGGGTTTTGAAATGAAGCCACTAGTTATTAAAATACCAAGCACTGGGGCTTGGATGATTAAGCCTATTGTTAGAAGGCAGGTTTTATCAAGTAATATCTTTTTTTGTCTGGTTTCTACCATTTAAGTGAAAATACTATAAATAAAAGATGTGAGTGACAGTTAATAAGAGACAGCATATTATCTTAAATTGACAATAAGAGATGGTGGAAGTCTGAAAGCGAGATGAAGGGGCAAGAGAAAAATTTTCTTCTGCTTTTGGTTTTTTTATCTCTCTTTCCTTTTCTCCCCATGAGCAAGAAATGGCATTTTGGTTTATTTTACAATTAATTTTTGAAAATGCTTGATATCTCCCTTCATTAAAAAATTGGCTTGGAGGGTTCTTCAGAGGAGCAGTGTAGTGAAAGGGTGGCTGTTGGCATTGTTAAATGCTGGTTATTCATTCAAGCAATCTTTCAGTGTTATGACTGAATAAAGGTAAGGTCAGAATAGATTAACCTACCGGCCCCTTTAGGTCAAGCCAGAGGCTTTATTGTCCATTGCTGATGAAACCTTTTGATGGAATGAAAGTGGTAGTTAGACATTTCACACAGTTTAAATTTACAAGCATTTTCTGCAAGTGGGTAAGTAGGTTGTTTGTTGTGACTTGCTATGGCTGATCTTCTGTCTGCATTAGGTGGGAACACTTGAAAAATGTAACTGCTCGCTTGCACTGGGAGCTGCTTTTGTTCTTTGGTTTTGTCCCAGGTGTCAGTGAAAAGCCTCTCTCTATCTTGAGCTGGGTAAACATTGTTGCTAAGAGTGGTGCTGTGCAATACATTTACTGAGAGAAGATCTTTGCATTGAATTAACTCTGTCCTTTTGGTCTGTTTTCACTTGTTGCTATTTTGAATGATAGAGTGAGTGTGCCAACAGCACATTTTACAGTCTGAGAAAATGAAACCCTGATTTTAGAAGCTTTCAGACACTTTTTAGATTTCATGTTTCTTGCAGCACTGAGAACTGACTCAGACTTACTGAAAAATAACACTTCATTCATTTGTATTGTGTTTACTTGTACAACTTTCATGCACAATTTAGTTTTATGTACACACATTTTTAGTACTGTTAGTTTAGTCAAAGGAAAGCAGTAGTTAGCCTTGCTGCCTGCTTCTGAGGAAAGGAAATCTTAACTGCTTTTTGTTCACTTAAAGCAGACAATACTGTTAATATTATACCAATACTAATGAAATAATTCTCAAGATTACTGTAGTGTAAGAAATGGATTTTCAGTAGTCCATTTCTGAGAACATACTGGTGGGAGGTAAATTTCACTGGGAAAAAGAGATCAACCTTTTTGGAAGTGGAGACACCCAAAGAGAAGATTCTTTTTTTTAAAAGTTCTCATCTCCTTATATTCTTTCAAAGAAGTCAAAAGGCAGTTCTGAGGACATTTAAGTGCCACAAGTATTAATAATAAGGAGCTTTCTCACGTGAGTAGGAGTTTTGATATGAATTTGGTTGAATATTCCCTCTACACTGCCTTGGCACTACAGTTGGCTGTTTTGGACTTGAAGAGATACTGTTGTGGATTTTCTTCTTGAAAGTGAAAATGTTATTTAAGTAGCTTTGCCCACAGCTGAAATAAGACAGCTTTCACAAGTGCTGCATTTAGTTGTGCAAAATAATTAGTCTGTAAGACCTGAGTAAATATATCACAGCTGTGGGCAGGCTTGTATTTGGGCTAGTGCCCAATCCATATATGTGGACGGCTTTAGCACTAAGGTTCAGTCCCACTATTTTTCCCCCTTAAAGTTTTCAATATTAGCAAGCCAGTCTTTGGCTCAAACACTTTAGTAAATCAAGCTCCTACATGGATGTGTTTTGCTTGAATGTCTGTCTCAAGTGCTGAAAGCACCGATCTCAGTAGGAAGAGGACCCTGGCATCAACTGCAGGCTGCAAAATGCCCTCCCCATGAGTAACAGGGCAGGAGGAAGGGAGAGAGGCAGGAATGGAAGGGCCAGCTGGCTGTTTGGGAGGCACAGCATCAGAATCAGCTCCTGCAAAATCATATAGTGACACAAAATCTTCTGGGTGTCTGACGCACTGAATGCAAGCAGGGCCCTGTGGGAGGATTTCGTGGAAATCTGATGCATTCACTTTCTCTTCATGTTCTGGTCCACGGTGTAGCCTCAAGGTCATAACCATGGTTTTAGTCCCTCGACAGATGTGTGACTGCTCCAAACAGAATCACAGGCAAGGAGGAGTAAGTGCATGAGATGAGTAAGTGATCCAGGCTGTAATAGGAGCAGTGTAACGAGGAGAATGTGCCTGTTGTAATGATTGTCCCGGTCAGCCTCTGGCTCTTCACAGCTGGCTTTGTTTTGGATGCATTTTGGAGCAGGTCACTTTGTTCCATCCAAAGATGTGCCTTTCTTTGTCATTGTTCCTGTGGCTGCAGCCTGAAATGCCCAGCAGAACTATCTAAATGAATGATGAAACAGGACACTTTCATTTTGTATCTCACTTTCCCCTTTGATGACCCAAAGATTCTCTTCCGGACTTACTGTTTTCTTTGTCCCAATGGCTTTTTTAGGCTTGCATGTAAACAAATGAATTGTTTTAGATGGATGTCTTTGTGGTGATGATACATGTTATTTGGCAGTCATCCATCCCTGCTGCAATTTCCTCATGCCTGTACTCCTTAAGGACGCTTCCAAGTAAGGCAACTGCTTCATTGTTAGTGGATTAGGAGCAGTGTGGGTGTGCAGGCTGAAAGTTGCTGTCAGTAGAGGTATCACTAGTCTGACATGAGAGCTTTGTTGTGGTCAGACAGCAGAGAGAACCTGGCCTCCCTTTTCTGTGTCCTTTGTGGAGTGCTAACAGGTGCCACATAGGGACCCACAGACAGCTTGGCTCGGCTCCTGTCATCTTGCGCTGAGGCTAATTTGAGGTAATGAGAATCCAAACACTGACAATTTATTTGTTCTGCTGATGGTCTCTGCAGAGAGGCAGAACAAGATACTTCTAAACCTACATCACTTTTCAGTCACCAAATTAGCAGCTATCAGAGATACAGTGAAAAACTTCAAGCTCAGCAGTTTAAAAAAATTACTGTTCTCTGCACTTGTTTTTACAGCAGGCAATAGGAATTATTCACTTAGCCTCTGAAGAGAAAGCTTCCATGAAGGAAAGCTTGTTGGTCATAAAGCACTAACTTGTCTTGCTTTGCTGAAATAACATTCATTTGACCTTGAGGGTCGAGTGGTGGGACCAGTTCCAGTGTTCTCCCAGCTACAGGAGGGGAGATGAGCTTTGGAGCACTGTTCCTCTCACTCCTAACCCAAGGGGTTTGGCAAAACTGTGCTTACCTTCTGCTTTATATGGAATGGGAAGATGCTAGTTGGGAAAGCACCTTGCTGCAGTTGCCCTGACACTGCAGTGCATGCACATTGGTTTGCCTTGTTGCCGTCTGATCCAAGCAGGCAACTGGGAAGGAAATTAATGATATGAGATGAAAAGGGAAGCTCGTTGTAGCAGGCATGGAGTCCAGGAGTTCTGGTTGTCAGTAAAATGCCTGAAGGTTAATGCCTAGTTGATCCATAAAATCCGTAAGCACAAAGGTTTTCCTCTGAAAGCCTCCATGAGGAATGGGGATGACTGGGTGGTTTCAGGGGGTCTTGGGATGGATAGCACTAGTGGGCCCATTAATCAACTGAGCCAAACTCTCCCAGAAATGAATAATACACTACAGTGCACTCAGAGTGATATGGAGTCAAAAACATTTTCCATTTTCATTTGGCTCAGTTGCAGTGTTGCTGATACTTATTTTTACTGAATTTAGGAATATCAGCTTGAAATAGGGGTGTCTGGTTAATGGTGTTGAAGTGCAGTGACATTTACAAAACAAAGACTTGGCTGTAGAAGTGCACTCTGGGTTGAAGTAAATTACTACATGAAGTGTAGCCACAATGCTGGAGATGGATGCAGTCCAAAAATCAATGAGCTATTTAAAAAAAAAGCCAACCATCACCAGCAGAAACTTGCCAAAGCTCACCACCAGTGCTTCTGGTTCCTGTTATTTACTGCTGGATTATAGAAATGCAGAAGCGTTGTTTTCTAAATAGGTTTTTGCAGTCCTGTACTGCTTGGTCATTTACTCAGACAAATTGTTACCCACCCCTTTCCACTCGTTTTGTACTCTGCTGACCTTTGAGCTGGAAGTTGGCCAGGATGTAGAATTTGGTTTTGGCTCTCGGCAAAAATGATCTCCTACAGAGAGAGAGGCTCCGCTAGAATGTTTCTGTCCCCCTTCTGTTCCAGAGCACCAATGAATCTGTGTTCTCCAGCAGGAGAGAGAGCTGGGGTTATGGATGCAGTCCAAGGCTGGAATATCCCTTCTTAGCTGTGAGATGCCTGCTGGTGGAGCACTGCTGGCTGTGTTGGGGGCTGTAGGTGCAAGAAGCCTGTCTTCATCACTGTGACAAAACCAGCCTTATCTTGGCTGCTGCTGGTCTGTGTTGAAATGTAAACTCAGCACTGTGCAGGATACTCTTTGCCTCCAGACTTCAGGCACTTTTGGAAAGTACCTCAGTGTGGGTGTATTGGTGCTGCGCATCAATGAGGGGGAGGAACAGGGAAGGGAAAACGTGTTTCCTTAAGTGGCACATCATATACCATAGGATCCCTCTGAAAAAAGTACTTGTGATTTCTAGAGACCTTGAAGGGGAAGGAATTTTGTCTGATTGTAGTCTCCTGAGGTGTTTGCTGCAGGAGTGAGAGGTACTCCTTTTTTCCTTGATATTGCCACGGTTGGGCTACTTTGCCCTAAATGAGGACCAGGTCAGTGTTCCAGAGCAGGTGCAGTATGAGGAAGGGATGGTTTTCATCAACTCTGTGGGAATAAGATTCCTCCTTTGTATTTGGGTGCTGCCTGAAAGTTGGTAAATACAGTGTGCCATCAGTTTGGAGAGAGTTTGCCTAGTTTGCCATCCTGTGTAAAACAGTTTATGCTGGGTGGAGACAATGGGAGATGAAGAACTGTAGGGCAGGAGAGGCAGAGTCCCTCAGGAATAAATGTCCTGTGTAACCAGGAAACTTAGGTGCCATGGTGGTGAAGCACTACCCCTGTGGGAGAGATGGTCTTCTTGTTCTGCCACCCAGGTTTTATCCCCTCTATTGCCGCGTGTTTCCATTGCTGCACACCGGACTGTCAGATCAGGTGTGGCTGCAGGGCCACTTCATGTGGTCCTGGGCAGTAAATGACCTGGGAAATCTAACAGAAATACGAACATGCTTCCCTCTTACCCTGGAGACTGATAATTCCAGAGCTTGCCAAGTCTAGGCCAAGAGGTACCAATTATCCAATGGTGTATCCATTGTTGGGCTCACTGTCCCTTAATTCCTCTTTCCCCAGGTTATCTTTTGGTTGCCACAGCAGAACTGGCAATGTTGACTATGTGCTGATGGCAATTTTATTATGCTTCAGGTTTCCTGCTTTAAACACATTGCCCACTTGTTCCATTGTGTCAATTGATCCTGAAATTTTACCATTACAAATACACTATTGCCTGTAAGTTTTTATCGTCTATATGCCACGTATGATTTTAGAGCCCAGGGCTTTGCTAAGACTTCAGTCTTTGCCTGTGGGGTGATGGAAGGGTGTGTTAAATTCTTTCCTGTAATTGTCCTTTTCTCAGCAAAATAAAAAGTTTGCAATGTGCTGTTCCCCAATGCTCTCACCTTTTAACTTCTGCATGTGCAAAATTAACATAAAATCTTGGTGGTGGGCCAGGGACTGTGAGTAAATAGTAACAATACATTGTGAATGGAGATTATTGAACTTGCTGTGCAGCTTGTGTATTCTGTCTCTAAACATTCTGAATGGTGCGAGGTAGAATTTTTTTTTGGCTGAACGACTCTGTGATGCATTGGAATAATACATTTTCAGAAGTAGTGTGTACACTTTTTTCAGGATTCTAGATTCAGATTGATGCTTTCATGCTGTACATTACAAAAGAATTAATGTTTCTTCCTTGGTGTCTTCTATTGTTCCATTTTTCATAGAAATTGAAGTCAAAGTGCTTATCTACTATCCACTAATAATTTAAGAAATTGGCTTTATTTTTATGTACATACAAGTTGAAAATTAAATGTGGAAAAACCCCAAATAAGCTGTCACCTTTAAAATTTTCCTGTAGTGCATATTAACATAAAATGAGCTTGTGCAGAAGTTAATTCCAGCCTCTCATGTCCTCTAAGACTGTGTGGCTCTAGATTTTTCCCATACTGTTTCATTTCCCAAAGGATACATTACAAAAGCAAGTATCTCATGGTTTTTTATGGTTTTCACTGTTTTTTCAACATTATTTAAATCATACTGAAAAGATAATTTCCCTTATGAAACTACTGATCCCATTCTATGTTTCCTTAATAGTGCTTCCCTCCTGCATCTAAAATACACCTTTCATCCTGCATTTTCCAGTGTAACCCATGCTGCTGGTCACCTGTGATGTAAATGTCAGGTACTGTCATAGGCCAGTAATTCCAGCCTTTTCTCTCGGTATAAAAATTCAGATGGGTGCAGTTTTGGTTTTTCCTATGCTCCCTTTCACATTAAAGACGTGTGAGCTGTAAAGATGCTCTGTGCCTTCACTGCCTTCCTTTAAATGCTTTTCTTAAAACTCTCCTTAAAGTTATGGTAAACAAAATACTTGTGAAAGGCCAACTCAAGCTATGATGAATCTTCTGCCTCTTGCACTGACCAGGTTTGTCATGCTGTTGTCTGCCTTGACTTTTACTGGCAGCCCTGAGACAGGCACCAGGATTTATCCTGGATCTCTACAGCACCTGTGATTCTGGTGTTTTATCAGCACCTCTTTGTAAATATAACTGTTGATCTTGGTAATTTCTCTGTGTTTATGATGGCATTAATGTATCCCTTGGCTGCTTCTTGTCATTTGGGCAGCTTGCTAGGAAGAAGAAATTGCAAGTCTTTAAAAGAACACAGGAAATAAAAAATATTCTGGTGACTTTATGCTTTCAAATCAAATGGAAAAACAAATGAAAACTTAGGAAGGACACTTAATTCTAACTGTAGAATGGAAATCACTGTCCTGCAAACAATATCAAGCAAGGATCATGTCCACGTAAGTCTTTATAGGATAACTGCAGCTAGTGACTGTATCGCTAATAGTGGATTTCTCCTTAAACATAGGAAAACCCTACATTAAGTTTTACCTATTACACTGAAATGACCTTTTATCCAGTGGCATCAGCAGTCACACTTGGGAGTCACCAGCCCTGTGAGTAGCTCACTGTTACAAGAGTTCCTGTGTGTTGTATGCATGTTTGGTGTCTGAAATGGTGCAGTTCTTTCTGAGGAATGCGTGAGCAGAACTGTGCTTGTGGATAACTGGATAATAGTACCAGAAGCTTATACTGAAAATCATTATATACCTATCAGTATTGAAGTTATTATGTACTTATCAGTATTGAAGTTTTTGGCTGGTTACTGGAATTGCAGTGCTTTGACTGCTAAGCAAAAGTGCTGTATTGTTTAGATATCTTTGTAACATTCAATTTATTAAATACAGATTTTACAGAACTATTCTGCCTGAGGCTCTGAAAGGACAGGATAATTCTGTGTGATGAGAGAAATAAACATTAAATACATTTGAAAGGAAACAGCAAATCATCTAGATAAGATATCATCCATTTAGCCTTGATAATCATCATGTGAACTTGCTTCCTGAGCTTGTCTGGCTGTGGCTGCAATTTGATACCTGGAATGTCAGCAATTTGGGGCAGGGACAGTCTCTTCATCATCTATTTATAATTGTTGTTCAGGCAATGTGGGTAGGACATCTTGGTGGTCCAACGAGAAATTCAATGAACACAAACGTATCTCATGTGATCGTGTATTTGGTTATCTTCTATCCCTGTCCGTATTTCACCTGGTGGTGTTCGTATTGATCTTCTCCCTCTTCATTCTTCCCAGTACCTTTCCAGGCTGTTGACTGTATTTTCAGAGTAGAAAAGCGTGGTGGAACTGTAGCCGAATAAACTAATGGTGTGTTAGTTGAGACAGAAAACACAAAGATGGCTGGAGAGAAAGTGTTCCTTCATTAAAAAAACAAACAAACAAACCAAAAAGCCTGCAAAAGCAAAGTGAGCAAATGAATCTGAGGGCTTGGCTACCTGGTATCTCCTTCAGTGTCCTTTCTTCTGCAGTTACTCACTTAATTCTCGACTGTGTTGTGAAATTTCTGTTGTCTCCTTCCTGTGGACTAGAGGGTGGGTGGTTTTCTCCTGTTATTTCCCTTTTGTTCTCTCTCACATGGCGTTTCTATCAGGCATCATTACTGCTCAGTAATGATAAGTGATTATAAGTGATTTCATCAAGTCCCTCGTCCCAGTGATTCTGCTGCTGGCTGTGGTAGTGCTTCGGGAAGTCTTCTGAAATCAAACTGTTCTCCGTGCAGTCGAGTCCAAGTTCCTGCTTGCCAAAGTCAGTCTGACATTCTGTGGAAAAAGTGGGTGCAGACCTGAGAAACAATGTGTTCTGACAAAGTTTTGAGTAAGAGTGTAAGTGAATGAAGATCCTGTACAAAATGTTTTTGGAATAAAATAGTCACTGACTGTCAGTTTGGGGGTATTTAAATGATACTTAAGCTTTTTACTACACATCCTTCTCTGCCAAAGATGATCAGTTGTTTGAAATTCCTTTCGTTGTTTTATTAATCCTTTTCTTGTGAATTTGAAAACAGGAGAGGCATTTTCTTAGGCTATTTCTGGATCCAAAATTGTAAATGTTTTTTGAGCCAAGAGTATTGGTACTGCAATATTGTAAATATCGGCCAGCTCAATAAAAATAGGAGTAAAATGCTTGTAGATAACTTAGTGAAAAAGGACTAATTTACAGGAAATTCTTCATTTTCACCATTGCATTTTCAGACTTAAAAAGAAAATGACTGAGAGACCAAGGTTAAGAGAGCAGAATCTCAAAGCAAGTATGTTCAGGGGAACACAGAAAATAGAAATAGATTCCAAGCTCATCTCTGTGACCCAGTGATGGTGGCATATCAGTTTGCAGTGTGCCAACTGTAGACTCAATGGATGAATATTGTACTCAGAAAATTAAATACTTTTTTTTAGGTTTACAGATACACACTGCCATTGGGGATTTTTTGCCTTGATTTAGAAGTCAAATGTAGAATGACTTAGATTTTTGGGGTTTTTTTAGACAAATTATTGAATCTATTATGCATATGTCATCTGTTTCTCCTTTTAGAGTAATTTGAATATATGCTTTTTAGTAATGCTCTGTGACATAATGCATTACTGATCTAAACTTTTAGATGTGTTTAGTTGTAAAAAAAAAAAAGAGAACAAAGTTTTCTTTTCACCCAGTTATTAACAGAAAATGACTTGTTGCTGTTGTGAGGTATTTTATTTATGGGCAGGGGCTGCAGAGAAGCCCTAAGACACTGTGACAGTCCCAGGCAGATCGCAGTTCCTGTAACACAGGAGACAGGACTGCAGACAGATGGAGGGTGTGTAAAAGCAACAGGATCACGTTTTTCAGTGTAAGCGAGAACGTTCTGAGTTACGTCGGAATTTTTAGATCAGATTTCAGAATTCATGTTTGATCTTGGTTCATAATTTTCTGGATACTCTGGAGTGTCATGGCTTCCCTGGTCACCTATCTGTTGAGAGCATTGGGGTTGGCGGGTTTGGAGGATGCTTTAGTTTAAAAAGAGGTGTACTTGATTTTAAAGGAGCTTATTGATGTGTTTACTTTCAGACAAAACTTGTTCAAAAGCTTTTAGAATTGTGGCAGACTATGGAGGTAAGGGAAGTAGAGCTGCTCTTACACTTGTTTTGTGATTGTGTGCTGGTGTGTTTCAACCCCCCACAGCACAAATGGACAAATACATGGGTCAGTCCTTTTTCACCTCTTCGTTACTTCAGCTTTTACCCCTTTGTCCTCGAAGCTTTTCCCTTAGGTGGAAGGCTTCCCGTTCCTCTTGAGGAGGAGAGGAGGAAGAATGTATGTGCAGAGCAAGGAATGCCTTGTTAAATGTTGGCCCTGTACTGCCTGGGCACTAGTGGAGGATCCCTGATTCAGAGGTGGACAGGTGCCCTTGCCCATGGCAAGGCTGTCAGAGCTGCTCTGAAGCAGCCCTTGGACCAGTCCTGTGTACACCAGTGTGGGCAGCCTGGCATTTCTAAGGACTCAGGGATGAAGTGATATCGAAGCAGATGCTGTGCTATAACCATGTAGAGGTGTCTGCTCAAATCTGTGGCGTGTGAACATGATTCTCACGAAAACTGATTCTTCCATATGACTTTTAATGGACATAGCTTTTCATCTGTCCTCAGAAATATCTGTGAAATGACACATGCAATATATCAGATTTGAAGTTAATGTGAATTCCTGGTCCTGTGCCTTTTTCATGGACATCTGTTTGGATTGCATTTCTACACTTTGGGCCATGCAGATGGGAGTGTAAATATTTTGGAAGCAGCTATTGGATTATGCCTTTTGTTTGCTATTTTCCTGAGAGTTGGAGTTTACTTAATGAAGTACTGAATGTCTTAATTGTCACCGGCTTTACAAAAAGCTCAAGACATTTTCTCTAAACTCGGATATCTTAGATTTCAGGATTAGGAAGATTTGTGTGGCTATAGATAAAATCTGCTGCATTATTTCCTATCCATTTCAGTGGGGAGAGGATTGGTGCTGCTACCTAGCAGCTTCCCACTGACCCTCCCACTGTTCTTCAGACACTGTGTGCAGGAGCTCTCAGCTTTGGTGTGAATCTGAATGAAAGCAATGTGAGAATAGGACTTGGAAGTAAGGAATTATGGGTTGTGTCTTCCCTACATACTCCCAAATCTTTCCCTCACTCTTACAGGCCTATTTACAACAATGAAAGGGTGGTTTTTGTCATATGTGAGAGGAGGCAACAGCTTTGTCCTGCTGAGAATAACTTCGTCTGCTCTGAATGTTTTAATTGGAAAGGGAAAGGCTTGAGATTGGCTCTCTTCATTTTCCTGTATTGACTTTTGTCTTTGATGTACCATGCTAAAATTAGAATCTCTGCAGATGTTTACATTTGGAACGTAAGTATTGATGCAAACCTTCATGGATTCTTGATAGAAAGAAGAGCTTTAACAGTTCTTATGCTTTCTGCCATGACTTCTGCAGTTGTGTGCCTTTTTTTCTGATTTGTGCTGCCAAATGCTTGTGAGAGCTACCTTTAGCCTTTTTTAGATTGCTGTGGGAAAGAGGCATGTCTGTAGGAGATATAATAATTTCTTTACCCTTTCTATTACTGCTTTTGTTGGGTTTCATAGCATTCATTTTAAACAGAAAGCCATGGGCAGGAATAGAGGCTTTTCATAAGAATATGTTGTATGCCTCTGCTGCCAGGATTTTACAAATGTGTATGTAGAAACATGGAACTTCTAGATCTCTTTTCACCCCTTTTAGTTGTGTTCTGAGAAGGCTTCTTTGTAGTATCTGCATTTTCCATACGTGACCAGTGATTCCTGGAGTGTTTGAAGCCGTGTGCCCCACTGACACCTTGTGTAGAAGTCACTGCTACGGGAGCCTCTCCTCAGCCCTTCTCTCCATGACCAGGCTTAGCTTGCCCTAGCCCAGCTGCAGAGTCCTGTTTCACCCCACAGTGCTCATACAGCTGGGTAGGTAATAACTTTGGCTGGATAAATAGCACTCTGAGAAATACAGCTGACAAGCAGACAGAAACCAGTTATCTAAGCTAGAACGTCTTTTCTACGTGCATTTAATCACTTCCTCATGTGTTATTTCCTCCTTTTTTCTCTTAGTAGTTTTGGGCCAGGTGGTTGTATGAAAGTCATAACAAAAAATACGGCCTAATCTCTCTGGAAAACCTTCCCTCTGTTTCTACCCATGCAGGTTGCTCTAAGGAAAAGTTTTGGCATGCAGAAAAGAGCTGATTTTTTTTTTTTCCTGTGGACTAGAAGTTAAAAATTAAGGCTATTTCTGCATCTGACTCAGCAGGAAATGATCCAGATGCCAGTCATATAGGTGTGCGGTTAACACTGAATGTGAGAAACTTTTATGTTTTACAGGCACAGAGATGTGTAGGTCTCTGAAATGCTCCTTACAGACTGCTCGATCTGAGGCACTTATTTTTGCGCAGTGAATAGGATAAAAAGAGGCTGTTGGGGTTTGGCAGGACTCACCTCCTGTAGCACATTGCATCCCTTCCTTCTTCACTAAACTTGGCAGAAAGGGAACACATGGTAGTTGTAAATATGAAGTATAAAATGCTGGAACACTACAGAGAAAATAATGGCATACAGATGCCATGCATGCCACTCCAAATGAGGAGTAGGTCTAAAGGTACAAATATAAAAAACAAATTTAAGGAATAGTTTTAATTTTTTTAATGCTTTAAACTTCAGAAATACTAACTTCTTCAAGTATAGTCACTTGGGAAAAACTGGTCAGAAAATGTGAAAGCCATCAAATCTATTGCCAAAAACATTAATGTTTTGGGGGCACTAGCAAATGAACATGAAATTAAAGAAACAGCAGACCACCTGCAGGAGGTGAATCCTTTTAACCCAGACTGCTTTTCTGTTGACTTTTTTGATTAGTTATGAGTATATCAGTCTTCATGTATGTAACTAATTTCAGTACCCTTGAGAATAATGAGAGAGTGTATCTGTGCACTGGGAGTAAAGTGAATGTTAGTGATTCAGAAGTGTTTCCTTGAGAAGCTCCTACTGAAGCCACTGCTGTCCTGGAGTCACTGCAAGGATTTATGTACCACTAAGGTGAGAGCTTTCTGGCATGCAGCTTCTGTCCCTGAGTGTGAAGCTACTGAATAGTGCTGGCAGATGTTATTAGGTGGATATAGTACCAGCGAGTGATGAAGTAGCTCTTACCAAGATGAATATTGCTTTTTACCTGAAAACATGGGAAGGAGAAAGTCTTCTCTGATTTAAATGTATGTATTCTTTACAAAACAGAATATAGCTTCCACCAGTACTGGGCTTAGTCCAAAAGGAGTTAAAAACCCTGATAATCTTTGCACTGATTTAATTGAGCTTGGGCCCTGGTTCCAAGGATAGAATGAAACTAAAGCTTTTAATTATGATGCCAAAGAAAAGGGAAGGGTTCTGTTTCCCCAGTGAAGATTACTTTATTGGGATGTGCCATGGAATATATTGTTAAGTGGCAAATGGGCGAAGTGCAATGGGTACGAGCCAGCTTGAACTCATTACTGAAAAACCTCCTCCTGGCAACCTGCAAAAATGGATTCCTGAGAGAAGGATCATTCACTGAGTTGTGCTGGGGGACAGGAGAAAGTCAGGAAGTGCCAAAAGAACATATGAGATATAAAAAGTGTTAAGTACTGATATATACATATGCAAAGAGAGGCAGACACATGCTCTTTTTTATTTTGATTTTATAATACAACTTACAGAGATTTAGTCCTGCAGAGGTAGTAAATGTATAAAGAAACAAAACCCACTGTAGTTAATTTTTGTTGAAAACAAAATTACTCTTATGACCTCCTAATGTTTTAACTTGTATGCTAAATGCAGAGCAAAAATACTCTTTCACCACCACCCCACTCCAGATTTTAAGACTATTTATCACACCTACCTCACTCTTGCCGCTTCTATATGTAGTAGCAAAATTTGGAAGAGATGGAGGAAGAGGACCAGTGCTTTGATATTCAAATGTGCAGTGTAACTTCTGCAAAGGGTATGAGAAAATGTTAGGGTTCAAACATAAGAGATACTTTGTTTCACTAGCTGTACCAATATAGTGGGGAAGGAAAAGGGAATATTTTTCCATCTGAAACCTTCAGAGTTCTGTGGCTGAAGAATTTCTGTGTCCAGAGTATCAAATCATGTAATAACAGATGCCATCCTTCCCTATTAACCTTTCATTTTCCAATATCCCCAGTCAAGCTTCCTTACAGCAAAGCTGTTACAGTTCAGTACCAAATCTGTTTTGAGGCATTTGTGGCTGCTGTGCAGTAACACACCTGACATCCAACTCATCCAGCTGAGCACACGAGCTCAGGCACACCCAGAGTTTGCTTCTGCAGCAGATGAGTCTGGAGCTGGGGGCATTGGTTTAAGGGGGGAAAAAAAGTCATCTTACTTCAATCTGTCCTGCTGGTAGGGAGCTCGTGTGTGTGGATCCTGAGGGTCAGTCATTCTCTTTCTTGCACACCTTAACCACGTGCATGGTGTGGCATTTGATAGTGTGAGCTGTCATTTCTTCTGAGTGTACAATTAACTTCACAGTGGAGGGGAGTTTTTTAATGGCTCAGGTACACTTCGGTTGGAGAACAGGAAGTGTCATTTCAGTGGTTTAAATCAGAATTTGTTATAATTTTTTTCTTTGTAATCTAGACATTTTCTAATGGGCTATGAGGTTTGTCATCTCTTTTTTTTTTTAAAGTATTCACCAGACTTCCTCCCTCCCCTTTTTTTTTTCCTAAGTATGTTCATTAGGTCTGAGCAGCAGGACTAGCCTCAACAATGATTTTACTTTTGCAGAAAGGAATTCAAGGACAAATAAGACATGTAGAAAAAGCTATATAAAAAGAAATACGTACCTGCACATCTACCCACTGTAGGCTTAGAAATAATGTGCTGATGAATAGCAAAGATAAAATGAGGCTGGGGATGGCACAGCTTCAAGGAAAATGCAAAGAGCTAATGAAGGTTTCAAAGATTTTTAAGTTATCTCTCTGTATCTGAAAACTGATTCTCCTCATGGCTACTTGCAGGTGGAGTAACTTGGGTGTGAAGGCTTTTGAGTTACACCGGGTATAACTGGTGTAAATTACAGCAGCATGAGACCCACGGTGATTTATCTTGTGATGGCAGAGACAAATCTTATCTGAAGATTCCTGGTTCTGTAGAGGATGAAACGTTCATTTTCCTGTCATCACTCAAGGCAATAGATAGTTTTATCTAATTTTATAATCTGTCTGAAGAGAGCAGTTTTGAGGCTATAAACATTATTTAAGGATGTGCTTTCTTGTATTTCGGAAACCATCATCAAGGTCTTTTCCTCAAGCAGACATCTTTTCTATAGGTCTGCTTTTGATCTTATTTTATGACTGATGGGCTTTATAGCAAGTTTTAGTGAGTTTTTATTTTAAGATCAATAAAATTGAAATACTAAAAGCAAAGTGCAGGCTTCCAGCCCACCCACTCTTCCCACCACACACTGTGACACACCTTTTGGGACTGTTGTCATATTAAGTACCACCAGAACATGTGCTGGGTTTGGTGGTGTAGCACAAGGCCCTGTCTGAGCAGGAATCAGACGGGAGCTGTTCTGGCTTTGCACGTTGCTTAAAAAGTTGTGTGGTAAGATTACAGGCCTGACAGGATGGAAGCACAGTCAAATGTGAATATACCAATCTGTATTGCTTAAAGTAACAAAACCAGACACGTCATCCAGTACCTCAGAGTTCTGAGGACTTAGGATACACTTGCAGTGGATGAGGCTCCTAGATAAGGAGAGGATTAGGGAGGCAGTTCCCTCTGTTAGTGTGGTATCCAAGGACATTCCCTGCGTGAAGCGCTGGGGAGCAGCCCCACACATCTGCACTCAGGCCCGGGAAGAGGCTGCTCTCAGAATTCATTGTCTTTCCATGTCCATTCCTGAGAGAAGAGAACGGATGTGCTGTTGGTGCATCAGCATCCCTGCCTGCTTGTTCTGACCAAAGACCACCACGATGAGTAAACCCAGGATGAGTTTCCAAAGACAATCCCCTTCTCCTGGAAGAGACGTCTGCACTGGCACAACCCTGGATGGTGTCTCAGAAGACTTGAAGTTCTTCCAGAGCATTAAAACATTTCTTCCGTGGAGGCACCTGCATGATTGCAAACAGCTACTGCCTGTGGACTCCTAATTGTACAGGCTCCTTTACTTCAGTGAATATCTGTGGGTTTATTTTATGCAGCGGAACAGCCACCTTAAAGCCAGCTTTGCTCTAGCACAGTAAGCTCTCATGTGTTGTTTCCATGCTTCGTGCAGTGCTGTCCAGGCACATGCCGTGAGGGGGAGTGGGCTTGGCCACCCCTCCCTCTGGTGTCTCTCCTCACAGCCTTGTTTGGCTTTTAGTCTCCTGAGAGCATTTCCACACACTTGTCCAGTTTTCTGTGTGACCCTTCAGGGGCATCACCACAGCTGGAGTCATCCTGGGCTGGGCTCAGCCTCAGCAGGGGCAGAACGCTCCACTCGGTGTCTGCAACACATCAGCTCAAGATTCTTGGGGTTTTCCAGCTTAGGAGGGCTGTGCTGCACAGTACAGTTTGTCTGAAAAAGAATCTGAACACTCAATATATTGTTGTTCTGTCAAATAAGTTTCTTGATGCCTCAGGACAGCTCCTCATTCTCATCTTCCTTCCATAGCCATTTGTTGTGACTCACTGACTGTGCAAGTCAGGGTCAGCCTTGGATTCATGTGCTTTAAAGACAGACAGACACATGCATGCTTAGGTTCTTTATTGGCTTGGGACCAAAGAACTCAGCATTCTCTAGATCAAGCATTTTGATTTTTACAAGTTTTATTGGTCTGCCAGGATATGAGTTTCAACAGCCTGAGGGCTCTTGAGTGAAGTAACTCAAGTCTATTTACACGCTAACCTTTGAATTTCTCAGATTCACATGCATGATAATTTGTTTAAATAAAAAATTGGATATAAAAATGGAATTAAACCTTTATGATGACCTTTAGAGTAATTTGGATATATTCTCAACTTGGCTTGCTGTTTAAAACTGATGCAGTTATTGATCCATGATGTGGGAAATGAAACTTTATCTGAAACTGTTTTAATATTTGTGTTGAGCTGTAAGTGAGAAAAGGCTTTTTCTTGTTAGTATTTGGATGCTGTTTCTGGTTGGTTGTTTTTGTTTCCAGTGTAGCTTATAAGCATAAAGAGCTGTGGATGTGTTCATTCTTTTATTTTCAAATTTGGACTCCATTTAGATTCTGTCTTTGGTTTTATCTCTGGCTGTGCTCATTGCAAGGGGGAGGAGGATCTTGTCATTTTAGTTATTAAAGCATTTTACTCTTCAGTTTTAAAAAAAATCAGCTAAATATGCATATCATATGAAACAAAGTTCCAAATATTTTTCATCCCACTTTGTTTTGAGAACCATTTGATGTTGTTGGGTTAAATTATTTTAATTAAAGCGTGGATCTATATGTGATGTTTTAGAAGTAGCAATTACAGAGAAGTAGCATGAATATCCTTTACAGTGGAAAACCATGTGATAACTTCAGCTGGTAGGTGGTTTTTTTTGTTTTGTTTTTTAAAACCTTGTAACACAGAACAAGTCCCAGAATTTATTTCAAAAATATTCTGGATTAGGGCAGTGGTCAGTTAACATAAAATTATAGGTCAAATTGAAATGTGTGGGAGGGTCACACCAAACGATTCCCAGAAGAATAAAAAAGAAGTGGGAGACTCACATCCTGCTTAAAATCTGTTTTGAAAGTGTAAATAGTAATTCCGACACCCGCAAATCTGAACGTATATAATCTGTTGACCAAAAAGAGTGTGTCTTGTGATGTAATTTCATTTACATGAGGAGATTTCCACGTGCAGCATCTTTACTCTTAAGGTCTGAGCAATGATCTTGTGTAATCTGTTAAATAGCTGGAAAACCACACTGTAATAAGGCACATTAAAATTGTGTAACGTGGACACTATTGCTTATAAATTGAGGAGCAGACTTCATCAAAACCCTGTGTGTGTATCTTTGGCTGGTGCGAGGGAGAATTTAAAAAAGAAAAAGCCCTCCTCCTATTTTTTTAATGGAAAATGAAATCTTTTTCAATCAGCATTCTTGAAGTGTGGCATTCCTTTCTAAAAGAACCCATTCAGCACATCGGAGGGGCTCTGGGAGCTCCCTGCTGTCCCTGTGTGGGATTAGAGTGTTGCTATTTACAATTCATGAACTTGATTCGAATCGGAGCCAGACTGAATCTTAACTCTGTGAATGTTCTTCAACATCTCTGACGACATGGATCTATTTTACCCTGGAACAGAACCCGTGTGCTTTGCACCTGCAGTCGAAAGACTCCTGTGGATAATGTTAGGATTCCAGAATAATAGAGCTAAAACTCCCACCTAGATCAGCATTAGCAGCACTTGGCATTCATTGCATTTTCAGACCAAAACGCTACTGTTGGGATATCAAAAGTCGTGTGCTTGGTGCCTTGTTAGTAAGAAAACCCAGCCCAAAACATCAACATACATGCACACATCAGTGTCTCAAACTAACCTTGGATAACTTCTCACTGTGGGCAGTAGAATCTCCTGGTGAAAAATAGTATATATTAACTACTTTCCCAGTCATATTATTTATTAAATCCATATTGAACATGTTTGCCAACAGCATAAAATGATTTTGGCTATACAGCATAACAATGAGCTATTCCAAAAAAAATTTTAAAGAAAAAGGAGAAAGAAACCTACTTTTAATAAAAGAAGCCAGATGCTGACTTCATGTATTCTGGGTAAAGAAACCCCATGTAAATTCCATGCTCCTCATTGATTCCCCTTAGTGAAATTATATCTAGTGTTTTGATCCAGTGCAATTTTTAATGCACTAACATCTCTTGGCTCGAGAGGCTCCTTATTCTTTCCAGACTTACAAATCTGTGACTGCTGCACGAGGTTGGTTTTAGTGTTTTTGGCAGTATGGTAACTCATGTTGCCTATTGATGATTTCTTTGGATTTTTTAGTACCTTCTGACATATTCTCTTCATTCAGTACATCTTCTAATAAAAGAAAGGCCTGTCTTTTCAAAATTTATGAAAAAAAACCCAAACCAATGTATTTTCAGAAAACTATTTTAACTGTTTAGGTCCCAGTGAGAAAGAGAACATAAGCTCTAAGGTAATTATTATAGTACTGTCAAGTTCCAGAGCTTTAAATACAGGTATGACAAATGTGTGTTATGGCTGTGATTTAAGTCTGTTGGCAGAGGCCTTGTACTGTTCCCGCAGGCCCTGATTCTGCAAACACACAGTGCTCTTGAAGGCAGAATTAGAAGCACACAGATAAGACCTCAGGAACAGGATTTAGTGCCATGTCTGTTCCTATTGTTGTCTACTCCAGTTCCAATTTTCAGTTAAAACGTGTCCTCCTCTAAATTGGATAAAGTTATTGGATGGCAGTGGACAGAGTTGTTTCACACTTTTTTCCTATGGGATGTCTTGAAATAAAGGTGACAAGGTCATCTAAGGAATGCTCAGAAATGCTCAGGGGAATGTTTTCCAAGCTTTACCTCTGACAGGTTTTCCATGGGCCGTGTCAGTGATGTGCATCTTTAGTGTAGGTCTTCCAGGTCAAATTCCATGGTAGTGAGAAATATAGCTTTCCAGCAGCAGAGGAGTTTTTGGCTGTGTGTTTTCAATTGTGTATGCAGCGGATAGTGTCAGGAGTGCAGTTAGAATTGCATGGAACACCTCAGATTTATTGCATTTGCAAGTGGCTGCTCACAGCAACATGATGGGATAGTGGCTTTTGGGACAGAGGAAGGATTGCATGACACGTTGAGTCTGCAGGGAAAGAGGAGGAAATCCCAAGTCTCCCTGTTGAAACTTTGGATGAAATAGGTGAAATTATGTTTCTGAAGGTGAACAGTCAGTGGCAGGTGAGATCTTTTAGAAGAGGAAAATGTTGCTGAGCAAAGAGGGGCTTGGACTCTGGGAACTGAGAGCATTGCAGTTTGTAGAAGAATGAAGGGTTTTTCTACTGCAGATGTAGAGGATTGTGGAGCAGAAAAAGAAAGGCTGGAAAGATTCAGTGTGTGTGTTAATGATGTCCCTGAAGAGGAAATCGGCAGTAATCCTGTTCTCCTCATTCAGGAACTTCTTATTCAAGAGTCAGAGCTTCCTGGCAAGGAGATTTTGGAGGAAAGGTGCTGACTTCCAAAGCTTGGGATTTTGATAGGAGTCTAAAGGATTTAGGCTCTTCTCTTTAAATAGGAACAGCTTAAGTAGTAGCAAGGTGAATCCACCTTGATTTTAATGACATAATTTAATTTCATCCTCAAAAGATAGTTCCGTGCATTTGGAAGAGAGAATATTGTCAGGAGCTTGTTTGAGGCAAGCAGCACAGTGCAGCCCAGAGGTAAAAGACAAGCTAATCCATCAAGGCCAAGATGCCCTGAACAAAACCAGGGGTTTCTAATGAATCTTTGTCACGAGAAAATTTTTACTTGGCTTTGATTCGCATACTCATAATATCACAAAGTCTGGACTGAAGTGTTGGTTTTCATGGGTATTACTTTTTCACCTTCATTTTAAGAGGGCTCAGCACTTTCTATGCAGAAGAAGGAAATCAAGTGCTCTTATTGATATGATCTCCTGACTCAAAAATGAGGGGCCATCCATATTGGAAAATGAGGATTTTCAAAATTCTTTTGTGTAGTAGAAGTTGTATTGTGGCAGTAAATGCTGCAAGCTGTCAGTACGGCCAAATGCACATGATGATTCAAGGATTATTCTGTATATCTTGCAGAGCGTGATTTATAATGGGCAATACTTTTTTAAAAAGCGAGTTCATTTTTCAATATAATTTTTCTTGTTTCTGTAAAACTCAGATGCGTGCAGTGGTTCTAAATGGACCAGCACTCCCCTGCAGCATGGCCATTTTCCCTGCTCCCAACCTCCCATATTTCTGTTTTAATAGCCTATAGAAATTGAACTGTTCTCCACTTTACACATCATTTACTTTATGCAGTGAATCACTCAAAGCAGCAAAACTGAAGAGTAATGAGCCATCCACATGATTTTTACTGAAATTAAGACTTCAATACTGTGCTGTTAGTTTCTTGTGGTAGCCAGTTGAATGCTTTTCTGATCAGAACAATAATCTTAAGAATGGAGTGTCCAGAGAAGAGAAGGGAGCTGAGGAGGGGTCTGGAGCACCAGGAGCAGCTGCAGGAGCTGAGGGGGCTCAGCCTGAAAAAAAGAGGCTTGGGGGGACCTTCTTGCTCTCCACAAGTCCCCAGGAGGAGGCCAGTGATCGTGTAGCAAGATGGGGATCAGTCTCTTCTCCCAAGTAACAAGGGACAAGAGGAAATGGCCTCAAGCTGTGCCAGAGGAGGCCTAGATTGTGTATTGGGAAACATTTGTTCATTGTCAAGCACTGGAGCAGGCTGCCCAGGGCTGTGGAGTCCCCACTCATGGAGGGATTTAGAAGACATAGATGTGGCACTTGGGGACATGGTTCTGTGGTGGAGTTGGCAGTGCTGGCTTAGGGGTTGGACTTGATTGTCGTAAAGGTCATTTCCAACCTAAACAGCTGCATGATTGCAGGGTGTTAAAAGCTCCAGGTACACATGCAGATGCTACAGCAATGCATTACCCTTCTTCATAGCTGGAAAGCATGGTTGGCTTGCTGAAGGACAAGGAGAGAGCTCCTTAGCAGCCTTTTGCTGATAAACTTTGAATGTTTTGGAAGAGCAAGCTGGACTTTTGGCCTTACATAATTAGGGGTTAGCAAATATATTTAAAGAAATTCATGAAGACTCTGATGACGACTTCTGGTTCTTACCTCTTCACATGAAGGAAGGGTTCATATTATGGGCAGAAGCATCTGACACTAGAGATTGCTGGCTGTTGAATGGGTGGGTGCCTTTGGGAAGTTGTTGAGAATCATGGTCTGTGACTAAGTCCCATAGAGTGCTGATCAAAGGCAGAGATTTTACAAAGATGATGTATGCTATGTGGTAATTCTCGTAGCCCTTAAAGGATAAATAGGTTTTTAAAAATAAATATATATGCATCTATAGGAAAAGATGAAAATGGCTCTAGGTTGGTACAGAATCTGACCCCACCACTAATGGATTTCATGTATTTTCTGCCTAGTTCACTCATACAGAGCCTGCTCTTCCTGCCTTGGAAGGTGCGCTTTTGTATTAAACAGAAATTTCCAACCCAAGGGATAAAGCCTAAGACAGGAGATTGGCTTAGTAATTATGAAGTTGGAACTCTTTATTGCTCCACAGAGCTGGAATCTGAGACAGCGTTCATGTTACACCGCAGGCGTCTGGGCTTGCAGCTACACTGAAAAAAGGGATGAAAATTCACATTTTCACTTGTCCATCGGATTGAGTTTCAAGTAATTTGTCCCCCACAAGACATACCTTGTTGAGAGAACTGACAATGTTCTACAGTTTCAGACAAGGATGTGTGTATTGATAAGAGAGCAGTTCTGAGTATATTGAGCTTCAGATATTGCTTTATTTTCGGAACAGGGTAAGGGAGTTAGGAGTTATATGAATAACTAGTGTTTTCTTTCAGCTTTTTGCAAAAGGTAGATGGACATTTTAAATGCTTAGTCTTTTGTGTTCGGTTATTCCAAATTCATATTCCAGTGGACAATGAAAGCCAACCCATCTTCTTTTCCTTGTGGAAGAGATTATTCAACTGCTTTTGGGTGCTAGAGATGTGTCCTAGTGACCAGAAGTCTGTTCCTTTGTGCATTCTGGCCTGTATGGATGTAACTTGGGGTTCTTCCTGCAGAAGTTGTAATAATACTCCTGTAGTTGAATTAAAGGCAAACCTTCATAAAGTGGTTTAAGTCCTGGAACAAGAAGGGCTTTTCCCTGCAGCATTGTAGGCTTTAGTGGTTATTTGTCCCCACTAACAGGCTTTCCAAACCCCAATTTTGTATTTGTCGAATTGTGAAGAGTGTTTTTCGCTATAATTTAATCTTGCTCTGACATCAACTACAACCCAGTAATAGGAAGATAGGTAACAGTGTTCCCTGAAATCCCAAAACGTGTACAGTGGGAATGGTTAATCTCTTTCATTGTGAAAATGAGGAGACCCCTACACATAGAAATGCGGGGAATGAGTATTTTTCCAGTCATAAAAAGGATGGGTCATTAAATTATGTTTATTTCTTAAAAATGATTCTCTGGAATACGTGAGACATGAACCATGCTCTAGTGTTCAAACAAAGACAAATTTAGCCTTACTAATCTCAGTTAATTCAGTGGCATGTACTTAATATTTGAGTGTTTACAGCATTTGGGCCTTTTGATAGTCACCAGAATCTTTCACATAACTAGGGAAGCCTAACCTTGTTGTTTCTCGTCAGAAGGTTTAAATAGGAATATCTGATATAATATGTTCCCATACTTAACATTTACTATTAAAATGGCCATTTAATGTTGTTGATGCTTGTGACCAAAGAGCAAGCTTTTTTGTTTGAATGTATTTGGGAGTAAGGTAGCTTTTGTGTTACTGAGTTGGAATCTGTTCCGCAGATGAGTGATAAATGAAATAGGCACTGGTTTTCATAATTTGTCAAGGAAAAGTAATTTCTTCAATGTCATATGTAAACAGAAAGAAATGTGTAAAAGTCAAATCTTAAATGTTTATTGTATCTTTCTAATTTTGGTAAAGCAGCTTTAATTTACTGGATAGAGTGCAGGCCTCTGAGAATTGGGAGTCGAGTTGACGTATTGATACAGTGCTGTAAAAGAGAGCAGTAGGTGGATACCTGACACTGCCCTTTCAGGAAACATGAGCACCACCTGGAGCAGGAAGCACTGGCATGGAAGGAGGTACAATAGGTATCTCTGTGTGCTCTAAGGAAATAATCCCCACGGTGATTTGGTGCTTGCTGGATATGTGTAATTAACAAAGAGTTCCAAGTTATTTTTGAAGGCTTGTTTAAGCTCTCATATGCTGGAAGTAAAGATTCAAAATATTGTATTTTCTCCTGTTACAGTAACTTGGATCCTGGTGTTGCCCACTCTGGCTGTGTGTGATTATGCGGGCACTTCATGTAGCTCTGTTGACCTCTGCTGAGTCCCTTGTAAAGAATGGCAACTAATTTTTTCAGAATCAGGGCTGTGTTTGCAAAGGTAATGCAAAGAATGAAATAGTATGAGAGTTAAAGAAATTAGAGTGAAATATGCATGTAATGGCCAGCAGCCAGTCCTTTTATTAACTGAGTCACACTGAGTGAGTTCTTTGAAATAATCTGCAGTTGGCTGATGGCTGAACCACTTTTTCTTTTGCAAGACAAATTACTTTCTTCTAGGAAGCGTTGGTGTCTTTTGATACTGTTCAGTTATTAAAGGAATCGTCCATACAGCGTCATACTCCATGGTCCTTCCGCGTATTCACACGTATTCCAGCTTTGTGATACAAATACTCTGTGTTGTAAATTTAAGAGCCCTGGATCTGTGTTGTTTAGCAGAACAAATTGCAAACCTCCCCGGCTAGTTCAGTTTAAGATAAGGTTGAGGGTGAGTAATTTGGTCTCAGTATTTATTAAAAATGAGACTGAAATGCATTTTAAATAAATGCATACCTGTGTTTATATTGTTGAGGTGATACAAGTGCAGACCTACATCACGGAAAACCAAATTCATTCTGTATCCCTGTGGAGGTGGTACAGTGCTTGATTCGTTAGTGGTAAGGTTTGGATTTTGATACCTTTTTTGAAATGACTTTGCACATTTCTCCTGCTGGTTGTTTAGCTGTGTGACACAGAAGGATCCGTGTACAGAGGATGTGCTTGTCAGCTGAGCAGGCAGGAATTTCATGGGCTTAGCAGTGTAAGACCTGTCACTGGTACCTTTTAAAATTTTAGGCTGAGATCTTTTGGTTTTCAAGTACAAACACAGACCAGATAAACAGCAACTGAGGTAGGAGGAAAGAATAATAAAAAAAAGGGGACAGCTGTACTTTTACATTAGTGTGGAGAGACAGGGACTGATCCATGGGGATCTTAAACTGGAGGCTGCCTGCAGCCATGCAGTGGCACACCAACAGTTTGTCCTTTGTCCCTCAGCCCTGCTGGTCATTGTCACACAGTCTCCTGTCATCCAGAGTGGTGGCAGCAAGACCCTGACCCCACTCCCTCCTTAAAAATAACTGACTTAAAATTTTAAAGGAATATTTTCATGGGAAGTCATTGAGGAACTTGGAGAGCATGAAGACATTGTCAGTGAAACTAAGGAATTGCTTCAGGCAGGAAGCTATGGTGGGTGCTTTTTTTAAGGAAAAGATGTAAGAAAAAGAAAACGATCTTAGTCAAAATCACCTTTGCTAAATGCTGGAGAGCTTAGTGACAGGTATGAATTATGATTAAAGTAGATACTATTGAAATTAATTCCAGCTTTTGTAATACAGAGGTAGCTTCAGAGGAAGCTTATCTGTAGAAGGCCTTGGATTTAATCTCTAGTAATTATTTGAAGATCTGTGATTTATGTAGAGTAATGCACTCAGGTAGACTATCTAAACAATCCAATGTGGCATAAGCTTTTACTTGTTTTGAATTGTCTGCAGAAATTTGGTATGAAAAAATTTATTCCCTAAATGTCTGTCATGTATGTAGAGACGGCATGGGCTAAAAGCAATGACAGAAGATTCCCAGGGCCCTGAAAGACCAGAATGTGCTTAATTTAAAAAGTATTTCTGTCAGGTCCCAAGAGATCATTTGCATTCCCAAAATGAAATGCAAGCTTATATTTATATAATAAAATTAGACACAAACTTACATATAATTTGACACAAGCTAAAGCAAAAATTAAGAGAAATCAATCTGTCCTGGTACAGTGAACTCAGTGCTCTTTTTCCTTTAAATGATTCACTGCAAGTTGTACATGCAGCTTACCTGAGGGAGCCTTAAGTACTTACAGTAGCTCAGTAGGAGCTGGTTGTATACATAGGGGTTTGATAAATGGGCATGAATTAACAAACGTTCATTCCAGAGTATCTGTTCTTCATAATACTTACCTGTGGGACTGAGGCTATAATATGACTGAAGTTCAAATGTTCAAGGGATTCCCAGAAAAACAAACACTGCCTCCTCTTCCAGATACTCTGATCACAGTGTTGTTTTCCAACACTGTTGTGTTCCAACACAGCAGATGTTTGACAAAAGGACTGGAAGTGTTACTCTTCACTAGTGATACTGTGCAAACAACAAGGTCCCTTTGCAAGATCTTGTCTTAAACCATGTGATTGACTACAAATCAACACATGAATGTGTCTGCTATCCAGGATTTTTGATGAAAATTCAGCCTTTCAGAAAGACTTCTGTAGAGGCATTACATCCTTGTAACAGTATGTAAGAGAATGTCAGGTGCTCGGAGGCCTGAGAGCAGTGCCTGCTTGATTCCAGGCTGTGGTTCCTTTCTGTTCTGAGCCCATGGCACCCTCCAAGGGAGCAGCTCTGTTTCCTAACCCCACGCTGCTGGTTTTGGTCACTGCATTGCCTCCTCCACTGGGCTTGCATAGGTGGTTGTGCGCGTGGATTGTGAACCTCTTGCTAAACTGGCAGAACAAATGGTTCTCCTTAAGCTGCACGGGGACCTTGGAGGGGTTTGCTGTGCATTTTTGCTGTAGCCTGAGACTCCTCACAGGCAAACAGAGCGGTACCCTGAAGCCCTGGTGTGGATGTGCAGTGTGCTGGGAGTCCCTTGCCAGGAGCTTGCTCAGCTCCAAGCAGGTTAAGAATCATCAGTGCGATGAGTGTCCCCTCAGAAGGCTGAGATACCATGGCTGGTATATCTTGAATTCACCCTCTACTTTGCTGTGTGCCGAGTTCTGTGTCCAAAGCCTTAATCTGCTGAGGTAGAAGAGTTTGAACTCATTTCTCTATTTACTTTTCTAGCATCTAGTTGAGTTTCAGATTTGACCTACGTGAGTTTTTCTGAGAGGGGCTGGACTCATCAAATCCTCATGTCTCTAATAAAAGACAAACCAGGAGCCTCATTAATATTGCCATGACCGCAAGGCAGATTCTCAGGCAAAGCTCACATCCAACAGCCCCTGCTTACTTTGGAGCCAGCATTCTCTCCTGAAATGCTCAATATGATCATGAAAGGCAGGATACACCAAGGAGGCTGGTAGAATCTGCAGTCTGTGGTCTTGAGAAATTTCCTAAATCAATACAATGGGTATGAAAATTTATCTTAGATGTCAAAACTTATCTTAAAAATGCATTTCATTTCAGTTGTGACAGTTTAATCTAAAAATATGTTTGATGACATTTTCCCCAGTGTTTAGAAATACACAATTTTTTTCCAGGTAATACTGAAGGAATGATTTTTAAAAGCTGAAGATTTAATGCCACTTTAATACCAGTAATTTTATCCCAGTTACTGTGTATTCCTATGAAACATATACACTTCAGTGTGTGGAGGTGAGCAAAATACCTGCTTTTTAACATTTACATCCTAAGGACCTCAATTGTGAATATTGTCAGCTTTTGATTATTCCAGGTGGTAAAAGGATAAGTTTATAACCCAGATAGGACAGATAATTCAAAACACATGTAGCTGAGGTTGTGAGAACATCCATGGAGGATGTAATGGAGAGAAGAAAGGTCAGTGACACTTGCCTGCGGTTCAGAGATCTCTCAGCTTGTACTGACCTGATCAAGTCAGTCTGGCAGCATGGCGACAAAATAAATGCAGCTGTATTGCTTCCAGACACGAACTGCCTCGTGCTGAGCAAACTTGGGTGTCATTCTACTCCTGGAACAAGGAAGCTGCAACTTTGAGAAGCCACAAAAGGGTGATTGAAGACCAATTTTTTTCTTCCATAGAAGCTTAAAAGCTTTATGGAGGCACCTCATCTTCAGCTGCAAGATGAAATAGGGGTTAGTTCTGTGCAACAGTTGAATGTGATTTGCCAGCCCATCAGTTTGCTAATTAGTATTTTGCGAAACTCCAAAATAATTTAAAGCAGTAATTTAAAGTTATGTAAGCATCAGTTGATTGAAATCAGCATTTTAAGTCATTTATGTTAATTATCTGTTCAGACTACGGCACGCAGCCACTTGAACTGCAGGATTCGGTTTGCGGAGTGCCCTGATTCCCAGAGAGTGGGTTAAAGTCTCCTTTCCAGGCAGCCTGCAGAGCTGGGGTGCTGCACAGGGGCCGGGTGGAATGGGAGCCTGCATTCCCTTGGTGGAGGAAGTGTGGAGCTGTAGCTTCCAACATGTTCTCTCAGCTGGACTCAGCAGCACAGACTGCTGTGCAGGGCTGTCGTGGCTTCCTTCATCCAGAAGATTTTTAAGTCATGACTGTTAAATACTGTTTTGGGAGAAACGCCTGAGTTCTTTCAACTTCATGACTGTGCTGAAAAGAGTTTGTTTGTTTTAGGCCTTTGCTTTTTACGGTAGAGGTTTGCCAAGGTTAAGTTCTGTATGCATGGATTAAATTTAGTGCTGTCTTCTCTATTTTACCCCCTCATAAGAAAATGTGCTCTGGTTCGGCAGTTGTTACTGTCCTGTGTTTCTATCCTATTCTCTTCCTTTCTGCTTCTACATCTCTGTGAATCTCCTGCACTGTTTTTCCTATTATTTCTGTCCTGTGACAACTCCAGCTCAGCCTACCCAGCATCAGCCCACAGTCCTGTGTTAAAAACAGATGGTTCTGCACATGGTGTTGGTACCCAGACACTGTCACGGGCTCCAGCATCACTGCTGCAGACCACGGAAAGGAGCATAAACTCAATGTCTTCAAGCCTTTGTGTCAGGCTGCGTGTAGCTGTGGTAACTGTGCTCTTCAGTGGTGGCAAAGTTCTCCTTTACTGCCATGGAGGCTGGGAATGACGTAGAAATGGTTAGATATTGGAAAGTAAGGGTGATGGCACAAAACCCATATTCACAGGAACCTGTTCTTCTGAAACTTAGGATTAAGCAAACACAGATTTTGATGAATGTTCAAAATCATCTGAAATAATCGTGGAATTTGTGTCTTCAGTTGATGTCCCATTATTTCTGTTTAAGATGTGATTTGGTGCAGACTATTTGCCTGCAACCTACTTGCCATATCCTGTGAACTTGGTAAAGGCCTTCAGGCTCCTTTTAAACACCTGTCAGACTAGCTACATGTCCTGGTGGTATTCCTGCTCACAAAACAAACAGCATTTCATTGTATTGGTTTTCAAGTAAATTCTGGATATCAGCAGTGCCACTAAATGGTACTGCAGGGTCATGTGCCTGGTGTCACGTTGCCCGTGGGATAATGTGACAGTGTTCAGTGAGGAGCCCGAGATGAGCAGGGTGTCACAATGGGAAAGATCACGTAGCTGCTCATGGTGTGAGCTCACTGCGTGACACGGGTTCATGGCCCACAAAGACACTCTCTCACACAGACCATCTGCTGTATTTCCTAAACTGTGGAGTCTGGCAGTGCCCTGCCATTTGAGGGGGGAATAAACCAACCAAAAACGCGACGTGAAAACCAAGTCACAGTGCACAGTGAGGGAAACAGTGTAGAGCTCAGGAGCCGTGTGTTTCTGGATTCAGCACTGAGGTGTGCAGCTGAGCAGGGTGGGTCATGGCCGGAGGGGCCCGAGTTTAAAGGAGGGGACTGCTGAACTGGGTGTCCCCACAAAACACCTCGTTGTTTCACAGCAGTCACTGGAGTGTGTGGCCAAAAGCCAGCCCTCATCTGGTGCAGTTCAGCCTTGCCCCCCAGAGATCAGTGCTGCCACTGAGATCCACAGCCAGGCTCTGAAGCTACGTTCACATTTTGTCATGTAATTAGAGAGAAAAAATACCTTTTTATGAATCATAATCTCGTCATCTTTGCCAAGGCTGCAGCTGAATTAATTGTGTTTATTGATGTAATTAGCTTAATTAGATGATTGGTTTTGTTTATGTTATACTTCAGTAACAGTACAGATGAAAACTATTTTTAAACTTGGCATGCTTCCAGTGCATTTTATTTAACTTCCTTAGCGTTCGAAATCTCCCCTTTTTCCAAGAACTACTGTTTTTCTGTCTTTAAACCTTTTATTTACAATCTGCCTTAAGTCTCTGTTAAATTGGGGTCTTTATTACCACTAATGTTGATCTTTCATTGTAAGCCCTTAGGAAATCCAAGTTGCATTTTTAACCCTTTTTCAAGCTATCAACATGCAAGTCTCCAGACACTTGTGAATGAAACAATTTTATTGAGTAACTTATAAGAACTGTTGTAGAACCCTCTAGGTCATTTGTTAAAGATTTGCTGTGCTTGTTGTTGGTGATGGGAAAGAGTGATATGATGGTGAGAAATACTGGAGTAGGAAATTAAAAGTTTATTGTTATGTGGGTCTGTTAGAAATGGGTCATGTGGAGGTCTAAGATCTATTTGAAGTGAAGCACTCTGACCAAGGTGATTTTTTTTTTTACATAATGAATGCTTCTTTCAGTTTTTCTCCCTGTTAAGGAGTATATTATCTATAGAAGAGACAGATAGACTGTATTTACACAGTACTGAGATTGCCCAGATAAAACCTGGTAAACATAAGAAATACAAAGAGTAATGGGTTTCCAGAACATTAATTTGGCAGTATTTCACAGCATCTGAACCGTGTTTTATCAGCTTTATGATGTGAGCAGGAATATGTTGTGCTCTAGTTCAGATATTCAGCATTCCTGTTGCTTACCTGGAGCTGGGTGGAGCTGCATAGCCCTAATCTCAGTGCTATTTAAATATGATTCTCTGGCATAACTGAACTGTTTAGGTAGTTTATTTTTCATGCTGCGGTGGGATCGATCCTTCGGGACTTGATTTTTGAGCTCTGCCAGGTGCACTGTAGGGAAACAGATTATTATCTAATCTAAAAAAGGAACTAGCAACAGTGGAGTCTCCTCTGGAGCAGAGTTTTTCTGAAGGTGTGAGTGGCCTTACAGTGATCCCAGTGCTGGAGCGTGTGTCCATAGTCCAGTCCAAGGAGTCCATCCAGTTCACTCCAGCTTGGATGCGGGGCTCTCACCCTGCAGCGGGATGGGATCCCTGCTGTGGGCTGGCTCAGTGGCTGCCTCACCCCCAGCTCTGCAGTTTGGGACTGAGCCACGCGCTGAGGAGGCTGGACAGCCCTGGAGGTCGGGCCACTCACAGAGTGCCACTTGGATTCTGGATTACAGCTTTGGCAGTTTAGGATTGTTGACCCTACTTTAATGATGCTGCCAGACAGCTGAGCAGTTGTTCTGATTGAGTCTGGCTCCCATTTATTTGCTGAAGACAAGATTTCTGTGACAAGTGAAGTTATTAATTATTTAATGTGAAGTTAAAATGGGCCTAAGGGAATTAAGTGCCTCGTTTTGTTAGTCAACTTTTAAATAATCCCAGCAGAAAAGCCTAGATAATTCTCTTTTCTTAAATTCTCTCAAAAACTATGAATTCAGTTGCAGAATAGCATATCTTCAAAGGGTTTGCAACTGCTTTTGCTTGACACTTGTTTTACACACAAAGTCTTTCAGTTTGTTCTAATCAAAACATCCAGTTTGATAGCAGGAAATAAAACACCTTTTCTATTGTATACATTTGTACAACTGAAAACAAGAGAAAAATGTGCCTGGGAACGAGAAGGTGGTGACTGGCCTCCTCCAAACAGGGAGAGTGGAATGATAGGGTCAGGATGAAATGGGTAATGACTCTCATTACCACACTGATAATGCAAGATAAATGAAGAAAAAATCTAATTACTAGACTGAAATCAATGACCTTAGAGAAGGGTTGTATTTTCTATGCTTCGTTAAGCGAGGGGAAGAAAGCAAGATGCAAGTGTAAGTAGTGCAATTAAAATGAAAATTTGTCAAATGCATTAAGAAGTTCCTCTGTATCCCTCATCCAGTGTTGCCAGGTAAGTTTGTGTACAGTTTGCAGAAGCCATTTGGGTTATTGTGTAACTTGTGTCAGAGCAGTGAGTGTCAGTCCCTGATGCTCCTTGGCCTGGGTACGGTACTGCAGTGGCCACCGCAGGAGCAGACAGGCCGATCCTGGCAGCAGGGCCTTCCCTTTTCCAGCTCAGTCAGCCTCCCCTGAGTCAGCTACTGCCGTTTACACCTCCAGCTTCATTTCCTGAGGAGATCAGTTTCGTTTTCTTCTCACCAGACTCATCACAGGTAATTTTGGGAATCCAGCACAATTACAAGAACGAGACAATCCACTGTGGAGCTGGTTGAGGGAATTCCCCCCAGGAGTCACTTCCAGTGGATGTGGATTGTTTTATTATTGGGTTCTTCCTCCCAGTACTTGATAGCAGGTCAACCACAGATGGGAGGGAGGTCCTTTTCTTCTTCATGGGTTTTTTGGGGTTAAAGACCCCCTGGAATTGGAGAAACCATCTGGTCTGAGGAGTTGCCCCGCAAATACCAGCAGGTAATGTGAGGATGCCCACTGTGCAGTTTTAAAAATCTAAAACTGGGAGAGATGATTAATTGCAGTTGCCCCCTGTTTCTCAGATATGTTTTGGTGCAAAATTAAAGCCAGCAAACATTGCCAGGTCCCTTACACCGGAATGATTATTGTTTTCCAAAATGATGTTTTACCATTTTTCATGGAGGGCCAAAGAGGGAATGAGTGTTCTTTGCCAAAGAATCCTATTTTGTGAAACAATTTACTCACTAGGTTGCTTTACTGGTTTTATAATAAAATTCCAAAACCTTGCAAAGCTTTTAAGTAATTTAATTGAGATTGTAAAGGGGAAGAAAAAGGGTGGAATACTTGAAATAAACATGGTGAACACTATATACTTCCAATTGGATTAGTCCAGCTAATCCAGTAGTGATTAGAAAAGATCATGTATTTGTTTGGACCCATTCATGGATTAACCTGGCCAGTTGAGGTTGATCAAATTAGACATTGTTCTTCTAATTGCTCCTTCCTACATCCCAAACAGATGGACAATATTCACCTTGATTAGAACATAACCTTTTAGTTACCATTTTAAAGTGATAGCCGAGCTTCCTCTAACAAGAAACCATGAAAATTATAGAAGATGTGCTTTTGAAAAATATTAGTGAAATCTTTATGTACTTTCATGAGAATTGAAGTTCTTCTGTGGGAGATGATTATTTTTCTGTTGAGGATGCTTAGAAGTTAACGCTGGCTCCCTAATTCAGTCTAGTTCTCTAGTGTGAAAAACACAACAGTTAATGAAATATTAGTATTTCAGTTGAGAGTGCTTGTAAATCTCAGTACTTTAGAGCATCTTCTGTAGTCTTTTGGGTAATAAGATGGTGGTTTTTGACTGGTTAACCCCTTTCCTCAGGGGCTGTACTTGAGTGCCCTGTGTTTCTCTCCCTGGATCCTGCGGTTTCCATGTAGGCTTCCTCTGCCACACTCTTGGCTTGGTGTGGCCCTGAGTTTCCCTGACTTCTTTCTTATCTTCCATGTGATGTTCAGGCCCTTTACTTTGTTCTTGGTTTCACAGTTGCTGCAGACCTTGGTCGTGGCATCCAAGGTTATGAGCTCAATGGATAAAATTCCTGGAAACATCCATCATGTTGTGTCAGGAGGTGGGGAAGTTAACTGAGCAATGTTTTGAAATGCGCTTGTTTCTTTGCAAAGTTTTGTGACCCTAAATGCATAAACATTTGGTAGCTTGCTTTGAGGTACTGTCCACTTGTAGTTTTGCAAAGGTAATTTCCCTAATAGGATTTTCATCACAGCCTAAAAATAAATTTAAAGAAAAAATCCTTCATTTATGTGCCTGATCAACAGCGAGTAACTGCTAGTAGTAGCAGTAAGCATTGTGTGCATACAGGGCACAGTTCTCATTTTCATGACACTGAACTGACATCCTGGGACTAATTCTTTAAGTCATAACTCTGCTTTTACTCAATTGTCATTCACAAGAGCTTGACTAATTTCAGTTGGGAATGAATGACTGGCTGTGCATTAAGTAAAAACTGGCTGAGCACTGCTGGGATTAAACCACTGGGATTAGTTGAAGCTTGTAAATGGCAGTTGTGTCTCATTAACCTGGTAATTTTTAAGCATTTCTCACTGCTGACAATTCTCTAGTGCATGTGTAGGTTTTTGAATAGTGAACTTGAAGGCATCTGATAATAGACTTTTTCTTATTTAAATTTTTGGACTCCTGGAACGGGTTCATCAATTCTCCTCTCTTGCCCTCCTTCCAGTGTTCTGTGGATCTAACTCTTCCTGTAGACAGATACATCTGGGGACTTTTCATTTGTGCTGTTCTAAGGGGTAGAAATCACATCGCATTCCTGGAACATGCTTCCTGTGCGGGAGAGAGCTTTACCTGCCTCCTGTATCAGATTTTCTACGAGAGAGCAGGGGACGGGATGGGATCAATAGTTTAATACAGTGTCTCTTGCTGGTAGAATCTGACAGCTGCATCGTTAGGGCCATCCAAAGATTTTCTCCCATTTCTGGTTAGGATTTGTTATTCTGGGGGCTTTGCTGGCTGCCTCCTGGGTCTCCTGTGCTGTGTGGAGTTTGCATGTGCCTTACCCCTTCTCCATGGATGTAGGCCCTGTGTAGTCCCTGTGTTCGGTCTGAAATAAACTTACCTCTGTTTAGGCTAAGTAAGACAGGCTGGTTTCACTGAAGCAGGTGTGCATTTCTTATATTCAAGAGAGAGAGCCTAGAATTAACAACTGCAGATTCCCTAATTTGTGATTTGAATGGTCAGTGCTTTAAACCTCTCAGGTGGCACAAAGGAAGCCAACTAATTTCACCATGAAATTTCAACTTGCATATATGAACATGTATATGTATGTATTTTCCTGGCATCTGTCAGACTGGCTTAGTGACTTTTTAGCCCATCTTTTAACTGTTAATATTTTGTTTTTTTAAAAATTTGTGCAGAGGGGTACTTACTGAGAATACCTTAGATGGTTCTTACTTGCAGGTACAGTTTGTGAAGTGCAGTGGTTAGAGGGAGGTGAGGTGAAAGCAAACATCCCACAGCCAGCGTGCACCATCCTGCCAGGAGCCTTGGGGTTGGTCCTTAGGAGAAATGCTTGAGGGAGGCTTGGAGCAGCTGCTGTGGAGGTTCCCCAGCTCAGGCAGCTCAGCCACATGGGACTGGATCCAGACAGTGCATCCAGGCAGCTGTTCCTCACTGGTACCATGGCACAGCAGGCGATACCACCCTGTGTCTGGAAAGCACTTGTGCTGCTTGGATGGCAGGCTCCCGTAGAAGGGAGTCATTTCCAGAAACAGCAAAGTGTAAGAGAAGTGATAAATTGCCTTAAGGTTTTTTGTCAAAATATTTTTCACTGAACAGTGGCATTTGAATCAACATGTGAAAGCGTTGTTTTCTGCTTAAGATGTTTATGAACATAAGTGTTTGCAAAGCCAAAATAACTTCTGTTGAATGTTTTGAGCTTTGTCACTGAGGCAGAAATGTTAGTGAGAAACTAAAATAACCAAACAAAAACCAACACTAGCCACTCAGTTTTCTGAGGAGAAAAAAAAGTAACTGGGATTTTAAAGCTGGTTCAGTTTCACTTGGGACTGGGGAGAAAGGAGCTGAACCTTTTGGTGCTCCTGGTTTATCAACTAAGGTGAAGTACAGGATCTGTGTAGTGACTTTGATTTCAATTTTTCATTCTCTGCTTTCCTTCCTACTTGCATCTCAAGTGTTGAGGAGGAAATTAAATCCTGAGATTGAAGTAATAACTGAACAACAGTGGATTTGTACAGGAGAAACTATATGACCATAGGGAAAAGAACCTTAATTGAAGCGATGCTGTTTCTAGATTTCTCTGTGATACCTATGACGAATCTTTCATTTTTCACATTTTGTTTTACTCTGTTATTCTTTTGTGGCAGCAGGTTAATTGCTAGCCTGTCAGTAGAAAAATATCTCACCTGTCAGGAAGCTGGTGGTAGGGGAATAAAGCTGCAGAAAAAATAAAGGAAAGCTCAGAGTACAGATTCATATCTCTACAGTAGCAGATTCCAGCTAAATTAAAGAGTTTTTGGAAGCATTTAAGGAGAAATTGCCATCAGGTTTTATATCTTAATTCTGAGCTGCTCAGGCCAAATCGTGGTGGTACTCACAAACACGTTCAGTTGTGTGCACGTGGGTATTCCTTTGGGCCCAGTAAGGCTAACTATAAGTAAATTAGGATTGCTTAATTTCTTAAGCAATTCTTAATGGCTTAATTTCTGAATTGCTTGGTAAAGATTGCTTTTTTATGTTACAGTTTGGGACTGTATAATATAGATGTTTATAGTAAGCAAACATTGTGAACTCAAAAGCTGTTCGTTAACTTTGTGCATAAGACAAACAGCATTGAGTATAAAGGATTTTGCTACACAGCAGAGGGAGACCTGAGCTGAGAGATGAAAAAGATGCATTTTACCCTAGTTTTAAAGAAATGCAAGCCCTGTTGACCGCAAGGTATAACTTGTGTATGAAAGAGAATACAGGATGATAATGGAAGTGTGTAGGTAAATCAGTGCTAGAGCTGTGATGTGGGAACAGCTCTGCAGGCTTTGCTTTCTGCCAGCACAGATAACAGACACCTCATAAAATGCTCTCTTGTATTCACTGTGGCCAGATCAGAATTTCACACTTGCCCTCGAAAAACATCTTTCCTTATGTGGTATTGGAGTCAGATTTCCAGTCAATCAAGTGCAGATGTGGCCATACTGCAGGGGATCTTTGGGAATGCTCCCTTAGTGGTATCTGCTGCTTTTGGTATACTTGCTTGGCTCTGGATAACGTGAAAGGATCTGTGACCTTATTCCTGTGTAAGATTATGCTCTCTGAAGAGACAAACAGTTATAATCAGTTGATTTTAGATGGTATCTTATTCCATGCTGATGCTTGCTCCTCTTTTCTTTTTAGAATGTTTTCTATATAACAGTTCATATTTTGCTACTGTTTCTGTATTCTTGAAAAAACCTTTTTCCAGGAAAGCAAGAAAAAATGGTTGGTGTATCAGTTTATTTATCATCAGAAGATGAGTTTAGTTTTGTGGGTTCTGAATGAAGATTTTAAGGAATGCCTCAAAAAGAAAAAAAAGGAATTTTTGAAGGCATTACCATATTTCTCCCCCAAAGCCTGTTATGCTTGCTTATCAATTCCTGAGACTAATGATAATGTTCGAGCTCTGGGGCTGAACTTCAAGCTGACACTCCTGTATTCCTGTGTTTGCAAACAAATGTCCTGTTGCTGGAGTACTGAATATTTTGGGAGATGTCATTTATTACAGATGTCTAGGCCAGTTGCACAGCAGTGACTTTAGAAATGTCTGATGCTTTTTGGTAGATTTAGCCCTTGTGCTCAGCAGAGCAGCACTAATGCAGTTTTCCCTGGATTATTACACACAGCGCAGGGACACAGCTGGAGGAACGTGTGTGGAGCTTGGAGCCGCAGTACATCAGCGCTTCTCAGCAGCTCAGGGAAAGCCTGCTAGATCTCAGGGATGTGGGGGGAAAAAATTTGAACAAATCTGCAGCTCTTAAATTCAGACTTAAAAGAGGATGAGATGTCTGGAGGAATGATACTTCAGCCTCTGATTTCAGTGATCTCTGAACTGGACACTTCAAAAAAGTTGAAACTCGGTTCTTTTACTGGTGTGTGGGATGGTGTGGTGGGTTTCCTGTTGGTGGTTTGTGTGGTGGTGTTTTTTGTGTGTGTGTGTGTGTTTGTTTGTTTGTTCTTGTGTTTTGGCGCCCCCTTTTTTTTTTCTCAATATAGAAATCTGTATTCATCAGCTGGTCTGTCCTCAGAAAAAGGAGAGAATGTTACCCTGATACTCCAGGAATGCTTCCCTGCAAAGTGGCTCCTGACAGAAGGGAGGCAATCTCATGGTGGGAAGCAGCTAGAAAGACACACAGAAAGAAAGGCAGCTTTTACCACACAGTCTCAAGCTGCGTCAAGGGAAATATAGGTTCGATATTAGAAAAAAGTTTTTTACAGAAAGGGGGATAAAGTACTGGAATGGACTGCCTGGGGAGGTGGTGGAATCACTGTCCCTGGATGTGTTTAAAAAAAGACTGGATGTGGCACTCGATGCCATGATCTAGTGGAGGTGTTAGGGCACGGGTTGGACTCGATGATCTTGCAGGTCTCTTCCAACCCATACATTCTGTGAATTCTGTGAGTCTTGGACACCCTACTTCCCCCTGTCACTGATACGTTCACAGTTAAGTGTCCTTGATCTTCCTGAATATGGTTATAATTGGTCAATAGTCAAGATTATGAAAGTACTGTGCAGTGTCTAAAATATGTAGGCTGATGGCTGGATAAAGCCAGAGTAGTAATTTGTATTGTTGAGTAAGACTTTCTCATATGTAAATTCCATAGACTATGAAGAATCTAATAATTCCTTAAAAACTGCAGAATTACCTGCAGTTGCCTTCTCTAAGCCACCTAAGTGAATGCAGTTTTCAATGACTTTGTTTGCATGTCCATTCCAGAATTTCTGACGTATTCCTGAGGAGTTTCTCCTCGGAGTTGGAGATGCAGCAGACAGCAAACGCAGCTGTGGGATGCTCAGGTGTTGGGGCAGTGCAGGGTGCTGGTGTTGCTCTGTGCTTTGCAGAAGTGTCCCTGACCAGCGGCTCTTTCAGCTGTTCTCTGGAAAGCCCCTGCCTCCCCTTGTGGCCTACCAGGGGCTTGCCTGGCACTGTTCCACGTCAGCCAGGCTGTACAGGACATTCTGTGTTTGTTGATAGGTGTGACAGCCTTTCAATAGAAGCTCCTTCCTCTCTCTGGTACAACGTGGGAAGTCTTTATTACTCGCTGTAGAGCTTTGTCATGCTTGTGTTTAGCAGGCAGCTGTATTTGTTTTTTATGTGCAACACTAAGTTGTAGAAAAATGATTTTTTTTTCAGAGGTAGCTGTAAAATGGACAGGATTTCATGGTTTTATGTCTTTGTCTTCACTGTAACTGTGCTGCCTTTCCCTCCTACATTTTACTACATACGTGGGACTGAAATAGGCAGTACGTCTTTAAGATTTTTGGCAAGAACTAGTACTTTTGTCTTTGTTCAGTAAGATTGCAGAAGATCTATGAAATATTGTTCATTGATGATAAAAGAAATATAATATTGATACAAATGACATTTTACTATTTGCTTGCATCTTAAAGATCTTTATTTCAATCTTTTTGCATGACATAGTTATTTTGTATGCTGATCAATGTATTCCAAAGTGCTTTCTAAAGCAAATGTGCATTTAAAAGATACCATGGTAAGTTAACTTTTTATTTACAAGTTTCATATAAAAGGTTTAATACCCAATAAGTGCATCTCAGCCTATTTGCAGCTGCACAGCTCAGTTGGGTAAGCAGTATGAATTTACTGCTTTTTATTGTATGCGTAACTTCTGTGTTGTTCAGTGGCTGAACACAAAGGAATGTGAAATGACAAAATTCTGTTAGGAAAAGACGTGTGGAGGTCATCTGACTGTAGGAAAAATCGTCTGGAGATTAGCAGAGTTAAGAAAGCTGCTCCAAAATTTGACTGCAACAGAAATGAAAGACAGTCTGTGGTATAAGGAGATAGGGAATCAGAGTGGGAAAGAGCATGATGGATGGTCTGGAAAAGTGGAGGGGATTAATTAATGGAGGCTGAAGGAGGCAAATCCATGGAGGATACTGAAGATGTGAGAGGGATGATATATTGCAATTTACTTTTGTCATTAATCTATGGATGAAGTGATTGATTGAGGGAGACCCCTGAAACCAACCATGCAGTGGTGGGGGGACAAATTTCAATACTTTTTGTTGGAGAAGGACTTTCCTCTCAGAGCTGCCCTACTGAAAGGAGTGAGATGATTTTTGTAGCAAGGAAATCAGCCTCAAATTAATTTTTAACTTGGTGTTAAGTGTTTCAACTAACTTTGTCAGGTTGGTTGAAATGGAAAGCAAGTCCCAGATGCCTCAGAACTCTGGGCTGAGATGTCTGCCAGCATCTCAGGAAATGGAAAGTTTTTTACAGTTGTATTTGTCGCTTACATGCAAGCTTCTAAGATCTTGATGGCAAACCTTGCCTAGAAGTTTTAATAAGCAGTATTTCCAGAGATGCTGTGGTTTTCAGAGCCTAGGGCACTTTGACAGTTTTGCTATTTGAACTTTGCACAAATATATGTAGCTAAAACAACCCACTGCTTATCCATGTGATATGGACAGACTTCGTGGATGCCACTGCTATATTTGATTGAGATCCCAATATTACTTGCTACTTTTATTGCTTCAGTTAGCTGAAGACTAGTTCTTTATGGAGACTTGCAATTAAACGTGCAGGTCGTCTCATACTCACAGTGGAGTTTTACATTGAAGTTCAACGTAGATTATACAGAGACTGGAAAACACAATGACCAGCGTTCTTGGGGTCCTTTCTTGATTGCTAGAACAGTGTGAACATTGTTTAAATATATGGCTGTGATTAGGTATAGAAATTAAAATCTTAGTTTAGGCATGGTAGCTACTTCAGCACCCCACAGCCTGTCACTGCAAATAGGAACAGCGCCCTTTGAGAAAAGGAGCAGAAAGGCAAATGAATCCATATGCTTAAACACAAAGTTCAGGAGGTTATTTGAGCAAAAAGAAATAGCTGTCAGAAACTGGAAATCCAACACTAGTGAATCCTAAAGACAGGGGCACAGACCAAAGTGGGCACTGTGAGAAGGAAACTGAAGAGCCTGAAATGGAATTTGAAGAGCAAAGAGTCAAAGACATAAAAACAAACAACAAGAAATTCTTGTGGTATATTAAAGACAGGAAGGACTGTGAGAGATTGGGCAGGTCCCCTGGGCACATTGCCCTATACCCCAGAGCTGTCAACTGCAGGGCTTCATCAGCTTTGTGTGAGGCAGCTGAGGGGAGCTGTCAGACCTGGGACTGCATCCATCTCTATTTCTTCCTGTATGGCAGTTCCTTCATGATGACTGCTTTGTGTCCCAAAAGTCCGTGCCATCGCATCCCGCTTAACCACCAGATCCAGAAGTAATTTCTGACTAGTCCCTGGATATTTCTGTGATATTTAAAGCAGCTTTCAGTGAAATCAAATGTCACATTTTGAGGAACAATGGGTGTACAGTCTTGAATCCCTTGAGGGCCCACTGTAATATCAGGCCTAGGAAGATGGAGATGGATGTTTGTCTTGGCCAGTGGGACAGACTGCTTGGCTTTTGTACCCTGTCTGCTTGGTGTGATCAGGATTGGGAAACAAACACTGAGGGTATTGTAGAGAAATTTATAATGTTCCTGAGCCTGCTTTAAGAACCAGCATTGCCTAAATTATATTAAACAACTTAAAATTTCATAAGGCTTGTAAATACCAATTTGTTCTGTCCTGTTCAGAGTCAGATTAAGGGCTCCTATGAAGTTCTCCTTTGCTGAGTGCTTTGCTCCCTCCATTATGTTGAAATTCCCCAAGTTACAAATCTCTGACACCTTGTTTCTGAAGAAGAGATTGAAAACCAGTCCTCAAGGTCATATCCTCTAAATTTGGAAACCCCTTCACCTGATGCCACTTTTATTTTAATGGTTTGTGTGTCTTGCTCTGTGTGTGTTTGCTAAATTACTGTTTGGTGTGTTGTCTCTAGCTGTGCCTCACTAAATTACAGTGCAGGCTTTTCAGCATCAGTGAGTTTCCATTTAACGGGTGCTTTGACAGTCTCTCGAGCTGGGAAACTTGGTTCTTACAGAGCTTCCCTCCATTAGGATGGGGTAAAAAAAATGTGTTAGGGCATGGTGTTTCCACAAGAGTGGAGAACTTTTGGTCAGAAAATTGGTTCAAAGCTCTGTCAGGTGAGGTTTAGGCTGGGGATTAGGAAGCACTTCTTTACCAAAGAGGGTGGCCAGACCCTGGAATGGCCTTTCTGGAGGGTGCTCAGTGCCCCAAGCCTGTCATCTTTAAGAGGTGTTTGGACAATGCCCTTATCAAGATGATTTAACCTGAACAGCCCTAAATTGATCAGGGAGCTGGACTCGATGTAGCCACTGTAGGTCCCTTCTAAGTGAAATATTTTATTCTATTACAGGGAGCTGGTTCATAACATTTCCCAGAATAGATTAATCAAGTCAACATTTTTTTTCATGGTCTTGTAAGAAGTATCATTATACAAGATTGATCTGGAAGACAAGAGAAAACTCTTTTACGAACTGACCTTTGTGGAACAAGAAGGCAGGAGATTTGTCAGAGGAACGGAAATGGCCTTACAGAATTCAAATGATTTTGCAAAGTTTAAGGTCCCTTTTTACAAATCCGCTTTCTTGGCAGAAAACTTAAATGAGCACTGAAGTTCTATGGGGATTTTGTGGATCAAGAACAGTACTGCAGAGCTAAGATAAACCTCATGTATGTCAAAATGCTTTTTTAACTGGGTCTGAAATATAGAAACGTGCTTTTCCTCAGGGCCCAGAATTTCTTAGGCCCAGAATCTGTTACCCTCTCATTTTCAGCCTACCAGTAATTTCCTTTTTGGTTGGGTCATTGTTCCTCTCTTGGTTTCTTTCCGTGCTTCTGAAGGGCTTGATCCCATTTACAGGGTTACACAGATAAAGTTTCATGCCAAAGGGTCTCTTTTAAAATAAGCAAGCAGTTCTAGGGCTTCAGAGAGTAGAACTTAAACAGTGGGAGGTGTCTGTTAAATTTAAGGAGACGGGAAAAAAAGTGGAGAATTTACTTGCTCATGAAAATAGCTGAATCTTGAAATTTCTCCTGAAACAAAACCAACAAAATTGCTGTCAGAGTATTTCACAGTTATGCTCCCACCATGAGCACCACCTTTCTAAAACTTCATGGTTACTTTTTAAATCTGACTAGGCTAGAAATGTGATACTTAAATGAGCAAGGTACAAAAAATTATTTATTTTTATTGATTCCATGTGACCTTGAAATGAAGATAAGCATTTTAAGAAGACAAATCCTTCTTAAATTCTGCCTTCTAGTTAAGCCTGTTTGCTCCCTGCATTAAGTATTCTTAATATAGTATAAATTATGCAAATTTAGGACAGCACTCAGTGATTAAAATCAACTGAGTTTATAGGATAGAAAAGCAAGTGACCATACTGTGAAACTCTGTGTTGAGAATTAACTTTTTTGTCTTAATGAGAGAATAAAAGTAACTGATTGGCTTTGGTGTGTTAAAAAAAAAGTGCTGTTGAAAAGCCGGGACTGTCATGAGACTTAGAGAGCCTCCTGGCTTGGGTAGGGCTTGTCAAGGCTTATGGTACCATTTATGTGGATCTTAGTTTTGGGGCTTTAGTTCTGAATACTTGTTTGCTGAACTTCCTCTAAAGCTCCCGGAAGGGGAAGCTCTGAGTTGGAATTCAGGAGAGCATTACATTATATTGCTGCAGTCAGTCTCAGCGTACTCATTCGTGTTGGAATTCTGCTGGAGCAGAATGGCTAAATTGCTTTCATTACCAGACTGATTTATCTGCAACCTTTATTTTTCATTAACTTGTTGAGTCAAAGATTGCAAAACTTTAAACAGAGCTGTAAAAGCTGCAGATATTTGAGAGGTTTTAACAATTGCATATTAAAACTTCAGTGTGACAGATGTGATGGATGCTTTGGCCCTCAATTCCAAGTATTATATTTCTGCAGTTGAGCTCCCATCACTAATGGCCCATGTTCAACCAAAAATCCTCAGTAATTCACAAAATAACCCTAAGCAATGGAGGAAGCAATGCAGTGCAATGATTACTTTGATAATTCAGTGTGAGAAAGCAGAAGGAAACTAATCCATTCACACAAAAATCTGCTCTTGAACTCTTTTGTGATGCCAATCCTGAGGGAGCTGACACATATAGTAGCTAAGCCACTCTCCATCATATTAAAGAAATCTTGGTAGTCTGGTAAAGTTCCCACTGACTGGAAAAGGAGAAAGCAATTTTTAAAAAGGAAAAAAAAAGAAGACCCAGGGAGCTACGGACCAGTCATCTCACCTCAAAGTTAGGGGATGAATAAGCAAGCACGAGGTAGCAGTTGAGTAACTGCTTGAATATAAGGATATTCTGTGATCTTGTGAACCCTGCTCGTGTGAAAAGGTGTCTGGGTATGTGTGGCAGTGCTGAAATGCGGTGTCACAGTGGTTTTATTTTGATCGAGGACTGTGCAATTTTCTGCACATAAGTTTCACTGCTTTGGTCTTTGTTGGTGTGATGGGGACTTGCCCTGTAAAATATCTATAGTCACTGGAAAAAACTTACCTTTGTGTATTTTGTAAGGAAGGAATTTCAGGAGAAAAATAGGTGTTCTGATTTATTAGTGCTAATGGGTTTCATGTGCCTTCCCTTAGGAATAGCTGGAGCTAGTTCTCCACAAACATCTGGTTAGCTATCAAATCACCAGCAAATGTGTTTCTGCCAGCTCTGACCCATGTGTTGAACACATGCCAGTCACTTTACTTGAAGGAATTTGGAGGATAAATTGAGGGGAAACTATTCACCATAAAGAAATACGTATTCTGTTTTTATAGGATTATTTTAGCTATTGATCCACCTTTAATTTTTTTCTGTTGCGTGAGGTTTTGTAAGCATGTGAAATTTTAAAAAGCAACACCCTGAATATTTTCCTAAATTTACTGTGATTTGGATTCAGTCTCCATTGAAATCAGTCATGGAAGTCTTGTCCACTGTTTTTCTTCAATAGTCTAGTGAAATTCTTTGTTCAGACTGGAATGAAAGTCCATGAACAAGGTCAAATTCTTGAAGCAAACATGTCCTTTCAATTACCTTATAGTGTAATGGTATCAAATATGTCTTCAGAGTAATCTACAAGAGGACACGGCCAAAAATAGATGCTGCAGGAGGGGTTTCTGTTTTTCAAGCACTGCTTGCCTGTGTCTTTTCTCCAAGGGCAATACCTCTGCCTTTAATCTTAGATGAGTTAAGTGGTTTTTGGGGCTCTGCTGAGGAGCCCAGTGGCCCTCACCCTGCTGCCCGCACATCAGCCACACTGGCTTGCAGCTGGTCTGTGCCACAATGCCAAAGGGTGTTTCCAGCTCAGATTTGAGTGAGGATACTTCATGCTGGTTTGTCGCTAGTTTTTGTGGGTAGGAGTTGTCCAAAGGCCTGAAAAACACAAAAGCCACTAATTAAACTGTTTGCAGAAGCCGAGTTGTACGAAAGACAGCCTCTGCACCAATCTTAGCTGCGGTACTTTTATGTTTTCCTTAGTTTGCTTTGCCAAGGCTTCCCTACGTAGAGAAGGAAGGCTGGGTGAAGTTAGTCCTGGGAAATGAAGTCAGTGCTGGTCAATCCAGAATCAGAAGAAACAGTGACAAGGTTCTGTGGCCCGTGCGTTTGGACACATGGGAAGTGCTCCGTGCTTGTGCAGGCTGGTGTCTGGGTGTCCTGGAGAGCCCTGCTCCTGTTCCCGGGGCAGCTGAAGGATGTGCCCACACACGCTCAGCGTGGCACAGGGAGCGCAGTGCTGGGGCCAGCTGGCACGTCTGGGCTGGAGAGGCTTCACTGCTGATCCCACGGGGCTGCATTATTGCTGCTCTCCACACTGAGAGTTTTAAAGTTGTTGATAAATACAGATTTAATCTAGATTTTAAAAACTTTTTTAGTCTTATTTATGACCTTAGCTCTTTAACAGAACTTGGACATAATTTCTTGCATTTCTGTGTTAGTACCTAAACAAAAAGGAGAAAAAAACAAACATGAAAAATAAGCCATCTCCCCCTGTATTTCATTTTTGTTAAACTAATCCTGTCTCTTGTAGCTATTTTTTGCTTAGATTTTTAGAAATGGAACTTAATGGACCACCTAACTAATTCAGCTGGAAATCATGAAATAGTTCATGACCTTATGAAACAAACGTATTAGTTTTCCTACTGCCAGTTGAACTCCTTAATCAGAGGGTTGAGAAAATTCTCTCTAGAGACCCCTGTCTGGTTACTTTTCTGTTAATGAAAATATTCCCAGAAGAATGAAAAGTCTTCTGCACCTTCCTGCTTTCTCCTAATTAACTCATAAGATGGATTTTTGGTTCTTTCTTCTTAACTACTGCAAGTCTTACACTATTTTGTACTTTCCGTTCTGGGTAGTATTTAATACATCAGATATATACAAATAAATATGTCAGTTTCTTCTGTGTGCCAAAGTTATGGCAACTCTAAAGTGTGATTCTGAGGAGCTGTGAACCTGCAGTGTTGCAGAGACGAGTTTTAGAGCGTCCTGGGTACCCTGGGCACCTCTGGATTGTAAAGATAGGTTTTGTATTTTATACTTCTCCATAGGTAGATCCCAGTGCCCGGTGCCTCAGGGATTGTTGGTACCACTGTGTAAGTCAAGTGACAGAGAGAAGTCTGCCTGCAGTGCTTTTGGCAGGCCTGGCTGGGGCGCTGGCCAAGCCCAGTTGTGTCGTTGTGTGGTGTCTGAGCTCCGGGAGACCACCAGCGTTAAATGCCCTCTCTTTCTCTAGCCATGGCATCTGCTCTCCCTGGTACCTGGCACGGGGCACAGTTGGCACAGCTTTACTTTCTCTGTGGTTTTCAGTTGCAGAAAGGCTGCAGAAGCAATTTTTGGCCTTTTTTTGCCTATTATTTATTTGAATAGTCCCTGTCCTCAGGCAGTGTAAACCAGCAGTATCAACCAGCAGTATCTCTACACAGCCCCCCTTTACTTGTACGTTAGCTGTGTCCACAGTTGCATTTTGGATTTTCTGGCCACAGTCCACTTGTTTGCTCCTGAATATTTGTGTATGTTGTCACGTGTTGTCATTTAAATGTCGTCCTCACCCTTACCTAGGCACAGGTTCCAGTTAAGAGGATTTTTTGCTCCATTAAGGCCCAGAGCATTTGGAGTGCCACGATAAAGGATGTGCTGCCTCAGGCACTCCAGCCAGCCCATACAGCAGTCATGAATGTGCAGAGATTCTCCCACAGGTCTGGTTTAGTTCTGGAAACTACGCTACTGACACTAAATAGTTCATTCCAAAAGTCCTTCTTATAAAAGAGTAGTTTGGGAAGTCCAAGAAAAAGTGATACCCTTTTTTCTGTCCAGCAGTCTGTGGGTAGAGATTACCTGAAGTCCTAATCCTGAAGATTGCAATAGGGGCATTTTTTCATTTATCAACTAGCCCTGTGCTGGCCTGTGTAGTGCAGTGATTCTCAGCTCTGAAAAACTGCTTAACATGTGGAAAAATAATTGCTATGGAACCCCAGGAAGAATGAGGTAAGGGTTTTGCACCATCTCCCAGCGACAAGTAGTATTTTTGGGTGCCAGTGTGTGACGCGTGTCGTCCCCAGGAGCAGTGTCACCCCTCAGCTCACCCTGGAATCAGACATGCTCTGGAGCTCCATCCTTCACTGGGTGCTTGGGTGAGAGCCCCGTGAGCTTTGAGAAATGTACATGTATAGCTGAAAAACCAAACTGCTGTGTACTGAAAATAGGAACAGAACGTGCGCAGGCCTTTGGCACTGCAGGTTCTGCTCATTCGAAGGAACTGTAGCCATAGATACCAGGTATCTACTGCAGAGAGACCAAACTGAGGGCAATCCATCTTTTAGAGCCAGTATGCATCCTGTCTCTGGCCATGCAGGTCTTGGATTGTTAGGCCAACACACTTTTTAGGGCTATATTTTTATAACAGTGCTAAAATTTGCAAAAAAATCCAAACCGACCCCACCCCACAGCGAGATGCTTACTTGCAAAGACACCAGGGGTTTACTTCATCCCCTGAAGTAATGATCCACGGTTCATTTCTAAGAAAATACTGTTCAAGCTGGGGTTTTTTACCAGAAAACTTTATTTTGTAAGGAAAAATGTCTTCTCAGTTGACGGTGCATCTTTGCAACAGTACACAGGGTTTTAGCCTGGAAAAATAAAACTGGATGCTTTTTCTATGTGGCAAAAACTTTGTTCATGAGACTAATTAGATCAGCCCTAATTTAAGAAATGTAGCCTGTTCCTGTGGGTCTGTCTTGAAAGAAACAGTGATGGTTACAGAGTTGTCATTCAAAGCTATTTTGCAAGTGCTCTGTGCTGTAATCCATCCTGGGAATTGTGTGCTACTTGCTGTAGCTGTGGCTTCCAGTCATTGCTGTCTGTGTAAGTGACTGATGAAATAAATTGGATAACTCTTCTTCTGCTCCACTGGCTGTTGAACCTCCAAATAACTTCAGGTGGTTGCAGTTGTGTGCCGAGCTGGCTACCTACAGATACACAACAGCTTGTGGGTTTCCCCTCATAGATTGTGAGAAGTGTTTTTTATAAATTACTTGTCTGGAAAGCAAATGAAGGGCACAGATGATGTTGTTGAAGCACAGCCGTAGTTCATTCTTCAGTTATCTTCGTCCAAATCCTGTTAAAACTGTGAATTGGTATTACTAAGTAACAGCTGGCAAGTTTGAACTTGGCAGATAAGAACTACATGAATCATCCTTTGGAGTTCTGTTTTGACGAGAGGCGAATAAGAGCAATAGCCACGGGTTTATGCCACATCCAGCCATTCTCCCAGGGCTTTTACTGCTCTTCTAGATCATCTTACCATGGTGATGCTAGGTGTCCATCAGCCTGCTACTGCACAAATATTCCCGGAGAACTCCTTACTTTATTTATCTGTCAGTGGAAGCCCAGCAGTGTCATAAAAGGTCAATTCCACATCTGGTCTCCAGCTTTCTGCCAGCCAACTGACTCAGTTTTACTTGAGACTGCTCACTTGAAAAAAGAGTAAGTAATTGTACCCTGTAATTACAGAGTATAAAATAATGTACAACTGTACTGAAATCAAGTATACAGAAATAATAAACAGCTAAATTACTAGCTCATTCATTGTATGCACAAAAAAGTTTGAAGGTGAAGTATGTAGTGAACAGTCAAAGTCAAGCCAGCAAACTAACTGATTCTGTGAAGCATAACAACTTAATTATTTTCTACAAACTCTTCTGTGTAGTGTTTTCTTTAAAAATGGCAGTTTTGGGTTGGGGCAGCAGAGTGCAGAGCTGTCTCTAGTCTGTTTTTGGCCAGTAGTTTTGCAGTTAGTTCTAACTTGTTAAGCATTGCTGGTTCGTAAATTATGAAGCCAAGGCCATTAAGTCTGAAGAATATGTGCACTCTGGTTTCCACTTCCAGCAATTTGGATATATTCCCCAGCACAGTCTACAGAAACCATGACTTGTGATTTCACGGCAAACTGACCAGAGCAGAACAAAAGATTGTATTTATTGCTGGCTCATTCTGTTGTTATTAAGGCATCTCCTGGGCTTGTGCATCTACTGCCTGTTTTCCCTTTGCCTCCCCAGCCTCTGAAGAAGTCAGCCTGTTTTAAACCTGGTCTTATTTCTATTACCGATAAAACCAAATACCAAAATAACCCAAAGTAGTGCACATCAGTGTCACCAAAATGAGCTGCATATTCACCCCCCCCTTCTCCCTGTATGAGAATGTATAACAAAGAAACTGTTTAAATTTACAAAAAAGTAGAAGAAGAAATAGTAAAATAAGAAAGTGTCCTTTAGGACTGTGTGATTGAGCAAAGGGTATGGGTTTGCTGGCTGGGGCAGCAAACTGAGGGGGGTCATTGTTTCCTGTACAATTGCAAAGCTCTGCTAAGGCTGCCAGAATAGACTTGTGCATATAAAACAAGCAAGACTAATCTTCATCCCAAGACAGAAGTTTTCAGATGGTCCTTCAGTGGTGTGTTTCCCGTTGCTGCTGTTGGCAGTCAGTCTTCCCACAGAGCATTTGGAAATGGGTTTTCCCAAGTGTCATGGCTTTGCCCACATTCCTAAATTCCAGTAGTGGGTCAGCTGCTCTGACACTCACATTGCATGAGGCTTTCTCATGTCCAGTGTTTCCTGTGGCAAACCACTGTCCCAGCTCCCAGCACTGGAGGAAAGGCCAGGAAGGAAAGTGTTTCTGTGCTCCTGAAGTCTCACTTCTAGAACTTTTTAAAGCCCTTACAACTATTCATAAGTTTTTAAAAGTTAAAAGCAGTATTGAATTACACTTGGAATTGAGCAGTGGATTAAAGGAGGTCATAGTAGCCTGTAAATAATTCTGCTCATTGATTTCTGGTTAATCAGTGGTGTCCTTAGCTGTTGCGTATGAGCAGAGAAGGAGGCACAGACTTCTTTCCAGCTTGGGCAGAAGTTTCTATCAGCAGTACACAACAGGATATTTATCTGATGTTTTCAATGTAGACCAGCTCATAGGGAGACTCTTAAATAAAGACCTCGCCCCTATGCACAGTAGTGGAAAGCTGCTTTTTTTACCCACCTGGTCTATATTCTGAAGGACTGATGAACTCTAAAGACTGTCAAGGTGAGAAGATTACTTCCTTTTCCCCACTCTTGCCAAAACTGTCTTTGCTTTCTTACTTCTGAAACTGTTTTAGCCCTTGCCTTGTAAAAAGCAGCTACAGGGGGCGAGTAGGAAGCAAGAGATGCTTCTGCTGGGCCCAGATTCTGAGCACTTTTAGGATTTTCTCTGGCTCAAAATGGTTTTGTAGCAAGGTTGCAATGTTTCCTGCAAGTGTTGGTGATGTGTCAGCCAGGATGTGGTAGACATCGTTCTCTCATTAGACATGTTTATTAACATGTTATTTCTCATCAGCTTCGTCAAGAGCAACCGCTGTTTATGTATAGGAAGACTGCCATTCTAAAACCAGTAAGGCAGATGGGAAAGTAGGGTATTAATAAAGAGCTTTTGCCCTGTGTTCTGCAGAAGGGTAAATAAGGAGGATAAGAAGGAAACTTTAAATGCTTGGAAATTTTGCTCGTAACAAAATGTTACAGAATTGAAATGAGGCTGAAAGTTACATGAAGTTGTTTACAAAAGCAGTTGAATCAATGAATGGATTTTGGGTTCTGTCTTTGCAAACATGATACAATTTCTTTTGCTCTTAAATCCTTTTTAAAAGTAATCTGGAAAAAAAATCCAAACCCAACCACGAGTTCATCTTGTTTAATGATGCTTTTTAAGCACTCTTTGTTCATATTCTTTTAAACGTGTTTTGAGATATTGTACACCCAAAAAGCAGAGTGATAAATTTTATCGTTTGTGTGTCATGTAGATGCATGTCTGGGTGTGATTTTTTCTGCTTTGTACATTGTTCTCCCTGTATTACATTGCAAAGTCTGTACTTAAATTCTACTGCTGCAAAATATTAATATGTTGTCCTTTATTTTGGCAAGCCATAAAGATGCAGAAATCTTAATGGACGTGAAAGCATGAAAAGGAAGCCATTGTTCAACCAAGTGTAGCTTTCATTCATTCTGTAACTCTAATAAATGCAAGATGTTGAAAGGAAAGAAGCCAATATTAGTGTGGTCCTAAGAGACCAAACAAATAATGGAGCTACTTAAATTTGTCATTCTTCTTTTGTGATTACAGTTAAAATCTAAAATGTGCACAGATACTTCTATATAGATTCTGTATAGATAGTTTTGGGTTTTGAGCATTGTAAATCTTCTTGTAATGTTTATAATACAACAGTTTCCTTTTTTCTTTTTTTAAGGAGTTTGTGGATTTTTTAAATTGAAGTCCAGCAGGCAGTCAGTTACTGCAGAGTGCGAGGCATCACTGATGTAGTGGAGAGCTGCTGCCTTAGCAGGGTGGCCTTACGTGGTCAGTTCTGTGGGCAAGGTGCCAGCTTGGAGCGGCGCACACTGGTCTGGTGGCAGCGGCAGTAACTTCCTTTTCACACAGGCACGTCATGGTTTGCACTGAGTTTTGGGACTCTGGTTTTTGAGGACGTGGGGTTTCAGGCATTAATATCTGAGCCTCAGCTACTCTGGGGCAGAAATAATCCTCTGTGAGCAGGCGTATCTGGTGTTTAGGTTGACTTTTGTTTTGGTGAAATTGTTTCCATGCTAATATTCCTGTGTTGGACCTCTGGAAAGAAAAGAATGTAGGTTTGGGCTGATTCATAATCCGGCAAGTTGGAGGTTGCTTAACCTTGCCTAATGGTCTCCATCTGAATGCCACAGCTGCTTACAGAATAAGGATCTCAATAGCTTATGAAGGTCTTGTAGGAGTGAGGAAAGCAAATGAACCTACTGTAAGCATGGCTATCAATATGTCAGTCCAGATTTTCTTGGAAAACTCCTATCTGTGTGTGTTCCCTGGGACCACATCTGCTGCCTTCCATGCACTGTAAGAAATCCAGGGCTTATGAGATGAAGGCAACCCTGAATGCAGGCGCTCACACCACCTCGTGTGCACCAGCTTTGTGTCCTTGCTGAATCCTCTGCTCATGTATTTCCTTAAGCTGATGTTGCTGTTTGTCTCAGAGCTTGACAAAATAAATGCACCCAGAAAGATACTTGTGGCAGAAAGAGTGGCAAATTGATGTGTGGTACTTCTGCATCTTTGGTTCTTGTCTAGAGGATACGGCTGCAGGAGAAAAGGTGGTGGCCTGGACACAAACTTGGAGAGCTGTTGCACTTGATTGGACTAAAATAGAGGTGACAGCAGTTTAATAACTCAAGCAGCTATTCCTGCTGAAGGGAGGTTGTGCGAGTTGGTGAATGCAGTGTTAAGTGACATGAGAAACTTAGTATCTACCTGTTTTTCCCCAAATGGATCCCCAGGTGGTGGAAAAATAGAGGGGATATTTGGAAAATGCTGGTACACCAGCCTTGAGCAGATCAACACATTCCTCCTACATCTGTTTCTCCCTGTAGCACTGTTCTTTAGCAGAAACACTTCCATTCTTGCAGCATTTTGTGATATGCAGCGGGTTTAAGTCAGGATTAAATCCCCCTGAAGGAGTCAGTGGTGTTACAGTGCAAAAGCTGGGGTGAGATAAGTCAGGAATCCTTTGTGATTCTCATTTCGTGAGGCATAGGAGGTGCAGCTGCTGGCTGAAGAGAAGGGAAACGTCCTCTGTGTCAGGGTGGGTATTTCTGTCAGGAGGGAGCTATTGCTCCAAACCAAGCTGTGCTCGGGATGAATAAGCATGAATGCTATACATGCGAGCAATGTTCTTCCATCCCTGTGTGTCAGACTGAGCATAATCCAGTTGTAGTGCCTGCGAGGGCTGGGGAGCAGGCCGGAGGGCCCAGCGTGTGGGCTGGGCTAGCTGCTTGGCCCGGCGGGCTCGGTGCTGCCGCTGGAGCAGCAAACCCAGCGTGGCACCCTGTCAGAGCTGGGCTCGTCTCCAGGAGCTCATTCCATAACCCCAGCGGTTCAGATGGGACGTTTCCAGAGGTGAGCTGTGTTTGATCAGCTGTGTTTGAGTGTCCAGGCACATCAGTGCTGGAGTCAAGTGTTTGGTGAGCACGTGATGAATGGTTTGGACAAAATTCTCCCTGTGGAAGGTGATGCTGCCTGACTTTCATTAAGTAGTCACCGGCGTGCACGTTCAAAATTTAAAACTAACTGTTGTTTCACTTTTCCTGTAGTCTTAAATCAAAAAGGGGCTTCTCAGCAACATGGGAACAAACCTCGTTCTCTACCTTCCTATTTGTTTTAATACGAGTGGAAGATAAAAAACCTCCAAATTTGACGTCTTCATCAAATATTGGATTATTTCAGTCAAGGCTTTTTTCTGCTCAGAATTGATATATTTGCAGTATATTCTATGCTGCTGGTAGGGTTGTGTTGAAGCCAAAGGCAGTGAAAGATGATCAAATAATTCTCCCAGTGTATCTTTAGGCTTAGAATTCAGCTTTTTGTGAGTTCATAACTGTCTGAAGTTTGCTGTATTTGACAGCATAAATGAGAAGCTGGTCTTGCAGATAGCGGTAAACCTTCCTTGGGGTTTAGAAACTTTGTACAAAGTACCACACAAAGTGCACTAAAAGCACATAATTAATCACTTCAGCAGCTCCTGCTCTGCACAGCCACAACTCAAGCTGTCTGTTGTTGCCACATCATTTGACTGCATGAAGCCCCATTGTTTCTGATTTAAAGGTCTAAAAACAGTAATTTGATTGTCTCAAACATCTCTTAATGCCTTAACAGTGAAAAAGGACCTACATATTTCCTTCTGAAATGTAATTGCCTGCAGGCATGAGTCCCGTTTTGTCTGACCAGTGGTTATAAGGAAGCATATGATACCTTACAGGGGTTTGCAGCACATCTGTAATCACCAGCAATACTTTTGTGCTGTGTTTTTGGTGCTAGGGCTCTTTTTGCAGGAGGAATGAAGCTGTACGCCATTGCAATTTTTTCCCTTGCACAATGAAAACTAAATGTCATTATTATGTATCATGATTTCATACTTGTTTCAGAATAATGCAGATTTTTATTTAACAGAATGCAGAATTTTCAGTTAAGGGGTTTGAAAATAAAATGCTACATGGTTTCTACCCTACAACCTAGTATCCCAGGAATCTGCTGAAATCCTTTTTTTTGGTGTGAATGCTGTCAGTGGATGTTTTGCTCTTATGTATCACTGGGGCTTTTTTTCCTCAGGAAAATAAGGACACTAGCACATTCATAAACGAATTTAATTTAGTTTTCAGGTAAGGAGAGCAATGCCCGCAGTTCTGCCTTTATGGGTATGGAAGGTAAAGGAAGAGTGTAAGATTGATGGCATTGTAGAGAATAGTCCCTGCTCCCATAATTTAATGATAAGCTGAATATCTGTAAGGGAGCATGCATAGGGAGGAAGCTTAAACACCTGTTTTTATGTTTTGTAATATTTCTATTGAGTTTTTAGTATGATAAAAATGATGTTTTGGTTTCCTTTAGAAATAAAGATAAACACATAGGGGTGATGTGACAAACAAAAAAACTCTTTTAATAGTGTGCAGTAGCACACAAAAAACTGCACTACAGTTTAGGTTGTGTCAAGATTTCTTTCCTGGATCCAATTTTCAGAGTTGTTGTCAGCTCTGAAAGTCTGTTTCAGTCCGAAAATTGGCAAGGTTTTTCTCTGCCAAGAATGTCCATTGTCTTTTTCAACTGAAGTGTATCTGGTTTCTTAATTTCTAGGATTTTGTAAGCACTTCCAAAGTATTAGTTGCTGTAATACCAGTGGGAGTGCTGAAGTGATTTTTCTGGCAGAAGGATGCAGCGTGTGTGTGCAAAATACTGATGATTTAATGTACAATGAGATATGCTGTATTATCTGTTTAGTTAAAGCACACTTTGTGGTAAAAGGGATTGTAATGCTTATCATAACAGGCAAGTCAGTTGCCCAGGGAGCTGTCACCGGGCAGGCACGGTGCAGGCTTTGCTGCAGAGCTCCGCCAGTGTGTGCTAATCTTGAGTTCCGTATTGTATCTGCTCCTTTGTGGGGCTGATCTCCGAGCGACTCCGGGCTGTGCTGCGGAGCAGTGAATCGCATGGCGATGTTCCCATGAATGGAGAGTAGGATTAGACCAAAACCCCATTATCTGGCCAGTCCTCAGGAGGTATGGAGTGACAGGTCTCCTGCCTTGGCTGGAACTGCTTGCCACCCAGAGGAGTGCAAGGATGATTTATGTCAGAGGCTTTTTGTTGGAGAGCTTCCAAAGAAAGCAGTGGGAATGGTGTGGGTTACTGTCTTCTGTGTCATTAAAAATAATCCGGGAAACTGATCCCTTCCTTGCCCTGTCCATGAATTCTAGCACCCCAATCAGTGGTTTGGGTGTATAATACTTGCCATGTGCCATTTGAAATGTGTTAACTGTGGAACTCCTTAAATAATATTTTTTTCTTAGGCCACTCAAAAATGGTGTAGTTAAAGGAGATAATGTTTTCCTAATTTGTTTATTTCACTTTGGTTCTGGGTCATAGTGGACATGATGTCAAGTCCTCCCCAACTACTGGCTGGTGTCCAGACATGGCCAGTGTTAATGGGGAGAGAATTTATTCACCCAACATCTTTTCCTTCATCTTGGAGTTGTACTTTGCGGGAAGTGCCTCTCAGCCACCTACTCGAGCACTGTGAAACAAAAGCTTCAGCTTCTGTTTGTATTCAGTTACTTCACAATTGAGCTGAGGGATGCTTTGGAACTGTACCCAGCTGAACTGCCCAACTGCAGTGTGGGTTCTAAAAACCATCTTACACAGCCCTGGCCGGTGCTCCAGCCCTGGCCTGGAATCTGTGTGAGTCCTTCTCAAGTGTGGATCAGTCTGGCTAGGGAGAACACAGTCATCTTTTTTAGGAAAAACTGTTGCATTGCCTTTATTATGCACAAGCGATACTTAGGGGTCTCCTTAATCACATTACTGCTCAAACCTGCATTATCTATTTTTGCATTCATTTTGCAGATTTCATGTAACTATTGATGTTCCTGTTCAGGACAATGTTACTCCTGTGACTGAGATGTCAGGTGCCTGCCATTAACCTCTAGTTCTTTTTCTCCCCTGCCCCTTTTTTAGAGGCCTTTGAGTCTTTGCTTCGCTTTGCTGAAAACCGCACAAGTTCCCTGTTTGAGACAGCTTACAGACCTATGGCAAAAGAAGCAGCAGAGCCTGTTAAAGAGCTTTTCACAGACATCTCTCTCTACATTCTGGGCGCAGAGACCACAGTGGAAAGTGCAGTACTGCGTTTCTTTGACAGTCTCTTTCCTCTGGTGTATAGCCGGCTAATAAACCCAGGAATTACAGATCTGTCAGAGGACTATACAGAGTGTCTGCGGCTTACAAGGCAAGACATAAATCCTTTTGGACACTATTCTAAAAACATGGTTACAGAGCTGTCAAAATCTCTTTGGGCCAGTAGGATGCTGAGCCAGGCCCTGAGCCTGGGCATTGAAGTGATAAATACTACTGAACACGTCGCTCTGACGAAGGAGTGCAGCAGAGCCCTGGTGAAGATGCAGTACTGCCCGCACTGCCAGGGCCTGACGCTCATCAGGCCCTGTGTGGGATATTGTCTCAATGTCATGAGGGGCTGCCTGGCCAGCGTGTCAGAACTGGATGCACAATGGAGGGAGTTTATCTCCACGCTGGAATATCTGACTAATGAAATGGCTGCCTCACATGATCTGGAAATTGCTCTGTCGGGGATCTGGAACTCCATCAACGAGGCCATCCTGCACGCACAGCTGAATGGACCGCAGCTCTCTGCTACAGTAAGTGCTCTATAATTATTTGCTACTCCCACTTATCAATTTCCTCATTTGGTGGATAAACATTGAAACTAGTTGGTGTTGTCTTTGCATCAGTTTTTAATCTTTCACTAGATCTGTGTTTTATAATCCATGCAAACTTTATAGACAATTATGATGGGGTTCAACAGAGTCTGCTTTGAAATGAAAAGGGGGGTTTGTTTCTTTAGAAGGAACCCTGTAAAGCAGAGAGCTCTGCCTTGTCTGCACAGTTTTCTGAACAAAAATGTGGGGTCTTTGATTCTGGATATCAGTCAAGTGTTAGCCTGGCATGTAATTGTAGTGTGTGGGGACGTTCCACAGGATTTGGTATAAGGGGCTAGAAAAGCGAGCTTTTAAATAAGGGCAAAAGAATTGACATGCACAATTTTACAGTCCCTTTACTTTTGTGTTGATGGAGACATCAGGAAGGTAGTAGAGTTCTGTGATAAGTACACCTATCATACAGAAGCTGGGAAAAGAGCATGAAAAAAATTCAAACTTATTTGGCAGCATTTACATAAGTAAAGGATAAAAATACACTTGAAGTGGAAATGGCTTTGTGAGTGGTGTAGATTAAAGGAGGAAAGAACTGTCACATAAATTATGGCAGCATATGACTGGCATGTGTTCTCTCAAGGTGTTGAAGATTAGACTAGCAATTACTGAAATGACTAATGATGCAGCTGACTACATCTGTACAAAGTTAACACAACTGTCAGTAGAAAAAAATGTAGCAGTGTGGCCTTAAGTAGGGTATAAAGACTAATCTAGAAAATGCAGAAAGATCTGCCTGTCTTGAAAGTAAAGGAATTCTTGGAGAGAACAAATGAGATGGAAATACACAAATTTAAATATGTAATTTCTGTGTAGATCTTTGGTCTCCACATTGTGTAAGAGAAAAAGTAGTCTAGAAGGTTCACAGAAAGAAGCTGTGGCAGAGTCTATTCTAAACGAAGGATGTTTTTTTTAAATGGAAAAAAATGCTTCTGTGTTTGCAGCCTTCCAAAATCCTTAATATTGCAGCTCCCTTCACTGCAGAACACCTGACTGAGCCAGACTTAGAGTCAGTCTATATAATATATAATTTATATAATTTATAATACATAAATTATAAAAAAACCTCAACCACTTGTTGTAATCTGATAGAATTTCACTTGGTATTTTTAGTTAAAACTCAGTTCATATTGCCTAGGTTTTCCTTTTCTTTTCATGAATGACGAACTTGCTAGTTTATCTGACATCCAAAGATAAACATGAAAAATCTCTAAGAAATACATCCAGGTTCTTGAGTAGTGGATAGTGGGCACTGGAGCTTGCATGTGCTGCAGGTCTGCATTGTGCTGAAGTCTAGGTGGTGGTGTCCCAATGTACCCCACAGAGCAGTGTTAAACTTAGGACGAGTCATGACCAATGCTCCTGCATCTGCCCCTATTTTCACTCAGAAGTTGTTTTTATATGAGCCTAGAAGGGAACCAGAAATCAAAGTACACTATTGCTGTATATTGGTTTTATCTGACTGTAGATGGATACCTCTAAAATCATTGTAGAGCTTCATTGCTGAGTACACAGGCAAAATGCTAAAACATAACTTGGCATTGCATTTATCAGCCTCATAATTAACATGCACTTGCTTAGCTTAGAGGGGTAAAATGCATGATCCAGGTGAATAGTGGATAATTATGGATGAACTCAATGAGTGTATTGCTTTTAGGGGATTTGGAAGTAGAATTCTTTCTAAAGTGTCTTTCAGGCTCAGGATTCTCTTTAAAGATTATTCAAATAATTTTATTTGGGGCCTTCTTAGTTCCCTAGTAATACCTTAAAACATTTTCCTTCTTCATTTGGAATAAGTTCAGAAAATGCCGTTGTGTTTGAAACTCCATTAATATTTTTTTTCCTGAAGTTATCTTTCACTGGCAGAATCTCCACATGCAGAATAAGGTGGTGTGTTGTTCTAGGGGTTGCTCAGTAGGATGGAAAAGGATGTTTTCTGTTTGAAAAAAGAAGCTATGCCTCTGTGTGTGTTACCCTCGATCTTTTCAGTTGTCTGCAGACTAAGATTATATTTGGAAGACGGAGCATGTTTTACCATTTGAACAAGCATTCATCTGATACTGGTTTAAAATTTCCCTGATTAGTTACAGAGGATAACCATTATTTAGAAAATTGACCCTAATTAAGCCGTATTTTCTTCTCTGAAGAAGCGGAAAGGAGTTCAATCCTCAGGTTCAGGATTTCCGGCTGGAGATGGCTTCTGGGAATCCAGGCTGTGATTCTCAATTACGCTGGGGCCATTTGATTTGTACCCAGTGTATTTACTGTTGGTTTTACTAACAGGATTCTTTTTTCCCCCAGAAAAAGGTACCTTCTCTTTTCCTTTCCTAAGTGTTTGGAGACCTTTTTTTGCTCCTGCAGTGTACTCTCCATCTTCTGCAAAAGTGGAAATGTTCAACTTAGGTACAGTTTCCATTACAAATGCGGTAATTGGTTTCATTCGATTATAATGGAAAACTCATCCAGGAAAGCAGAGCACTCCTAGTAATCTTCATTTATCCCAAGGCAGGCTTAATTAATGCGCCTGCCCTTTTAGGAAACATTTTACATTTTTAATAGACAATATGGCTAAAAATTAGGGTTCTTTTTTTCTCTTGTTGCCTGCCTGGATGCTAGTGAATAATGGAAAGTTAGATTATGTTTTCTTTAAAATGGGGAAGGAGTGAAATAAACCAATAAAGCACTTAGGATACTTTGCTCAAATGAGGCAGTCAATTGATATTAAATCTAAAAATAAAAATCCTATTTGTATGAGGAGTGCATAACTTCAGGAAAGTGGCCTCTGCTGATCTCGTCCATTACAGCCAAGAGAATTGCGTGATTTGCTGGGATAGCAAGTGTGAAAGGTCACCTTTAAGATATTGGTAATCTCTCCTCCGATTCCTGGGGAATGTGCTGTGCCATTTGTACAATGATGCTGGCTTGCATCCAGCTTACTTAACCTAATGCAGGCCAGCCCCGGTCTGCAGCACCAGCAATCATCATCATCATTGCTTTCATCTGCTCAATCTAATTGTCTTTCCTCCTGGTAGGAGCCCTGACTGCCTCGTGGTGCCAGCTACACACACCAACTTGGTTTACCCTTCCTTATAATTTTCCTCTTTGTTTATTTCTTTTTCTGTCTTTATGTTCTAAAGCTGGTCTCCTTTTTCACGTGTTCAGTTTACTGTATTGCTGTACAAACTCTGTATTTATGCATCATTCCTGACGTTAATTTTATTATTTAAAGTGAAAGTAAACTACTCTCAACTAAGATGCAAAGAGGAGCAGGAGGAGGGACAGTTCTGAAATGCGTGTGGGTGCTGACACTTTGGGCAGGTGTACCAGCAGGAGGGGTAACAAACACTGCCCACACTCCCTGGAGCCAAACCCCAGTGACGTGTTCCCATTGCCTGTGTAGGGCCAGCAGGGACTTGCAGCCCAACTCCAGCAGGTCGTGTATGGGGATGGGTATTGGAGACAGAGTAAGAGGTAGGGAAGATTTCTGTTGAATCAGAAATACCTGGAAACTGACCAGTCGCACCAGCTACAGGTCTGCACCTGCACTGGTACGCAGGGCATCCCTGTGTGCTTCAGTTTGGGCCTTCAGTGCGGCTTGGCCGTCTTGGCCCCACAGCGGCACTGCTGCTTCTGACAGGCACCCGTGATCTGTGGGATGAGTTTCCTGCTGGACCAGTGGGCACTCATGAGAGTGCCCTGCTCAGGCACAGACTTCCTTTTGCTTTGCCAGTTCATGGTTCCAGAGATTCCCCTCTCCTGTCTCTGGAACAGAATCCCTTTGCCTGCCTGCTCACATGGTGGGAAATGCAAAGGGATGTGTGTTAGCAGAGTATTTGGACTGTGGGAAGGCATGTATTTCTCTCTGTTCTTGCTGCAAGAAGTTCATGAACATAAAGTATTTATCTTGTTGCTAATGTTATAATGGCTGAAAAAGCATTAACTGAGGAGAATGCAAAAAGCCACAGACCTGATATTTTTAGACTGGATAACTGTTAGGCAAGAGCAAAGTCCAACATATTGTGTTTTGTGATTTTAGGAGTAATGAAAGCAAAAGCTAATAAAAGGCTTGATAGGGATTATAAAACTGAGATATGATCAGAGATTAAGCATTAGGAGAAAACAGAAAGATGTGCCTCAAGGCAGTTAATTTCTTGGAGACAAGCTCACCAATTAATGTGATAAAAGTGGTATAAAAAAAGTGATAGAAGAATAAACTTTGGGAAGAGGAGCAGATAGAGGCAGGAGAAATACAGGAAGGGAGGGATGTTTAAGATGCAAGACGCATGGAATTGCAGGAGCGTCAGGAAGCACAGAAATGGTGATTGTGATCAAAATCAATGACAACCTTTCTACAAGTTGTGAAGACAACAAAGAGAAGGATGGATAATATTGAGAGAAGATCCACTAAATACCATTTGTATTTTAGAGGGACTGGTTTCAGGTTGTAATGAAAGAGGCTCTCTGATGCCTATTTTTGGCAGTTCATTTGAGTGTTGTTTCTTAAAAGTTCGTGTGGCTCAGCAGAAGTGTGAGAAAGGCATGAGAAGGTGAAAGCTTCTAGCAAGGGCTGTTGTCCTCACTGACAAAGAAAATACAGACAAAGGAGTTGGGCTTTCCATGCCTGGGAGGCAAATTACACAGAATTAACAGCAGATTAGATCTTAGGGAGTTAAAAAACAAACAAACAAACCAGAAAATACGTATGGATAGATGGTTGTTCTTGGTGGCTGGTTGATCAATCTCCTCCTATCAGTGGGTTTAAATGTTGCATTTAACTGAAACAGATGATCGCTGCTGAGAAGCAGCACATAGTACCTTTGGACGGAACAAGCAAACAATATAGATGTTTGCTAGATTGAGTTTAGGGATAGAAGGGGGCATCTGCCTGTGAAAGAACTCACTTGGAGTATCCTGGAATGCCTGTGTTACTGCAGTGGCCTTGAGCCAGAACTTACCGGGGAGGGGCCTTTGGGGAAAACAAATATAAAAAGCTTACTATAAATTTTCTGGTAAAAATTCAACAGTGTCTGGAAGGCTTACAGAAAATGACTCAGGTGTCTTAAATTATTAGGAATGCAGAAAAAAAAAAATCCTAAACCATAAAAGGCCCAAGATCTGTTAAACGGTCACCTTTAGGGCAAGAAAAGCTTAGAGAAAAGAGTGCCAAATTTGCAGCAGCAGGAGATTGATGCACAGTAACCTTACAAATTTGAAAAGGAAGCAGTAGTACTATGAACAGAATAACTTTGTGCTGAGTGAGTTCACAACAACAAAGAGTTTCTGCCAGCCAGTAATGAACTACTTGATTAATGACATTGAATGGTATCATAAAACACTCCTGGAGACTTTGGAGAACACTCAGAGCTGAACTCAGGTGCTTCCTTCCTGCAAGTTTTCCAATTCAAATGATCAACACCAGCTGTCAATAAGTATAAAAACTGTACTTAGCAGAGGTTAAAGCAGTATATTCAATTCCTTGTGGTTAGAGTGCAGAAAACAACTGTAAAAATGGACAGGGAAAGTTATGTTTGTGCAATGTTTGCACTAGAAATGTTATTTTAAATTGCATTTTGCTTCTTCTAAGCACTTAGCAGGAAACCTCCTCTGAAAACAGAAACTGGAGGAACCCTCAGCTGTGATGAGGTTTCTGTTAAAGATCTCCAAGCAGCCCTGTCTGATTTAGCAGTGCTTCTTGCAGTCCTTGTATGTTTGGTTCTCATGACCCCAGGTTATGTGACTGTACATCAGGTTCAAATCCTTTGGGAATCCTAGGGCAGGAGGAGACCTTTTAGAAACCAGGGGAATTGCCCCAACACACCTTGTAATGACCTATTTCTGTGGGAAAGGTAAGAGGATGGCTTTCACAGTGGTGTAAACCATGCAAAAATAAGTCTGCATTAAATTTTTGGTTTATTTCTCTTGGGCTTTGTACTCATTAAGATACTGCTCTCATCTTATGGTCAGTCATGGGTGAATTTTTAAAAAGCAGCAGTGGAGCTCTATGTCTGGAATCAACTGAATTTCATGGAGTGTAAGCATCTAATGCTTGTAGTTGGCTTTGTAAGTCTTGCCACGTGCAATTTGCTTGATTTAAAAGCATTTTGACACTTGAGTACTGTAGAAGTATTTCTGGAAATAATCATCTAAATTGTTTAATGCATTTGCCTTATTTCCATCTCTTACAGAAGTCCTCTGGAGAATTAGAGCTCATGCAGCCTTGAACAGCTCTCTAAGGGGATACAAGGAGCTTTCTGGCCCCTGTTGGTTAATGACAGTTCTCTTCCATGCAGGTGTTTGATAGCACAGAGTAGCCTGATTTCCTGGTGGTAAGGATCATCTCATCTGTAGCGATGGAACTGCTTGAAATTAAGTATTTATGTCAAAATGAAGTAGGTTAAATTGAAATACAAATTTCCAAAAATCTAAATTATTACCAAGTGGAGCAGGAATAAAAAAGCACCATGTAATTAAAATTGAGTTAGTTCTGAGAATATTTACTGGGTATTATCCAGCTGTCATGTTGTTTGACTAAACATGTGGCTAAGAATTTGATTTGACATAAATTGTACAGCCTTAAGTTGCTTTTGCAGAAGTGATGATTCATTTGCATGGATGTGTCTCCTCATCCCCAAAGGCATTCCTTCGCAGGCCCATCTTGCCTCCCAACTGGCTGCTGACATGCTGATAGTGCTTAACCACACTATTAATGAGTCATTAATCTGTAGTAGGATAAAAAGCTCTTTTCTGCCTGGTGGAGCAGTATTCAAGTTCTACTTTTCATTCCCTAAATCTTGGATTTTGTGTAAACACGTAACCTAAAAGGCTTACGTTAAACAGTGACATCAATGGAATTGATAGATACAACTTTTTTACCTGCTTTTGATTCGAGACCGGCTTTATCTGTAATTAACCATTTGTGGTTAATGCCTGTGATTAAGGTTTTGGGAATGATAGTGACTTGGGGGTACTGCCTTTGACAAAAGCTTCTGTCTTTGAGAGGGATCACAGCACCATTATTTTCCTGTTTACAATCAAGATGTACTTGTTTGGCCAAATCTTACTGTCAGAGTGTTTCTGGAAAACATGTCAGGTGTTTGTGTATGTTTGTGGCGTCCCAGAAATGGTGTTAAGTGAGTGTTTTCTGGAGATCTGCATGCATGCTGGTTCAAACCAGATGAAATTGTGCGTGATTTGGGTGTTTCTTCTGCACTGCATGTGCTAATGTATGCTGTAGGGCCAGATGTAGAGAGTAAGGACAGCAGGTTAATGATAAGGCCAAGAAATAGTAGCCGGCTTTTAGAGCAAGAGGCCTAAGGAGTGTTGTAAAAAATGAGTTTAAAGAAAAATAATTCACTTTGTATTATCCATGCCTGTATTTAGGTAAAATAATTCAGAGGCGTTAAACTCCTGAGCTGTAAATTTTATTACTTCATTGTCNCATGACTGAGGAAGCAAGTGTCCTTGGTCATTGCAGGGCTGCTCAGCCTGTTGCTCTGTGATGTTCATTGCTGTCAAGACTAACACGGGCATCCACAAGCACTTGTGCACACAGATGCATGCAGCCCACTGCTTTTCTTCACACCTTCAAAGCTGTGTCTTTTCTTGTGTGGATTATTATCCACTCAGCTCTAAAAGTGCAGCAGCTACTTTTATTTAGTATTATTGATGAGCTCATGAGTTGTACTATGGACTTGAGTTTCGTTTTCCTCAGGACTGTGTATCAGCATGATACGGCCACTTTTTCTCAAAACAGCTGCTTTGCTTCGCTTTGTTTTACAAACCAAGGCTCTGGAATATTTCAGCACCACCTTATGGTTCCTAGAGAATAGGTCCTGGGAACTCTAGCAGCAAGTATAATTAAAAGTAAACCCCAGAGTCAGAAGCTATGTTAAATATGGTGAGAATGATGCTCGTTTTCCCCCCCAAAGCTGAAAATGCTAAGGAATACCTTCATGGTAATGTGTGTGTCCTGTTTGACTTTAGCTCGGTGCTGTGGAAGAGGAGGATGTGCCCAAGGCAGGATATGAGCTCCAGAATACAAGGCCTGTCAGAGCCGTAATCATAAACCTGCCAAGAGAGCACAGTTGTAATTTCACAGAGCCAGGGTTGTCACTGAGCACTCTCTATCTTCCCTGGAATATGAGTCTGGTGTCAGCACTTCACCATTATTAGAGTTGAAAGATGAAGGACGTAAATATGGTAAGAGTCCAGGATTTTGCTTGAAGCACAGCACTGAGCAAGGCAATCAATGGTTGGGATAATATTTATGGAAATGATGATACTCGAGATGACAGATGATGTGCTTGGTGTTTCAACGAGACTTGTGTACACTTTATTCATTGTTTCTACTTCTTTCTTTTTTATTCTATGCACTTACTGTAAGCCGCCCCAGATTGTGGAAGTTGTCTGCTGAAATTGAGTGTTATTTTCCATTATGAAATCAATTTAAACTACAAAAGAGAAATTAGATGTGCAGGTTCTTTTTATGAACCTGACTTTCTGTATTGTGGTTTGTTAAAAGTGATGGATTTTGTAGCTGCATTGCTTTAGAATTTTGGCACTTCTGTTTGTTGTGGTTAATTTTTGGTCTTATAAATTAACAAGGCATCAAACAATGAAGTTGGAGTGTTGCCGGGTTGGGGTCCAGACCCTGGTAAAAAATGCAGCTCGAGCATATTGGCAGCGAGGCTGCTTGTTATTCATTGTAAGGCGTCTGGCTATGGGAGTGTTAGATGTTTGACAGCATTGAATAGATTCCAGTCAGCCATACAAACTACCTCCACTGAAGTGGAAAGGACCATAAAATTGTTTTAGCAACAGCTAATTCTCCTGAGTCTTTTAAGGCTTTTTTTCTCTTATTTTTTCTTTAACCATTTGGTTGCCAGTAGAGGATTTGCCTGTTTAAACAATAAATGTTCCCAGATTGATTTCATTTTTAAAATAGTTAAGAAAGCTTTTCAGTGATTTTTGCATTTAGCACAGTTTAGATTTTGGGGTAAAAATTACCAAAAACCCCCCAAAAACCACCAACCATCTAAAGTATACCTTGAACAATGTTACGTTTCTTTGAATATAAAAACTCAACTATAAAGTAACTTTTGGCACTGTTTTTTCTGTCAATAACTTCAGGTCCTATTTTTATCAACAAGGCATTTGGGGGCTAACCTGTTAACTTGTAGGTATTTTGTTTCATATCCCTGCTCACCTTTTAGGTGCTGCACACAAGCTTAGTGCTGCAGTTCTTTTATAAATAGCTTGGGGCATTGTCTTTTCAATCTCCAGCTGAAAGATGTGTGCTAATTCTTCTATCTTCACTTTGAATTCCTTTGATTTTTTTTTTTTCCTCCTAAGTAGCTTAGTCTGTGGATTCAGTGTGTGAAAGAACATAAAAATGTGTTCTTACCTGTCACATATTTCATACTGTAAGTGCTGGCCGCCTCACAGTGTGCCGTGGTTCAGCCATGAACTGTAGTCCTGTCTGGCAGACACAGTGATAGTAGCTTTGGATTATACCAAGGGAGATGGAGAGTGAGGAGGTCCTCAGCTTTTACAGCTTCATTGAAGTGACTTACAGGAACTGGGGGATAATGTTCAGTTTTTCCATTTGTCTGAGTGCAAGGCTGCAACCTGCTGACATTGGATGGGCCATGAGATTCAAGTGAAAAGCCAGCTGGCTCTCTTGTCACCTTCTGCCCCGAAAGAAGCTGCCTCTTGTGAAGACCTCTGTCTTGTACACTGGGAAAAATGACATATTTCATCTAGCCGAGTACAAACTTCCCTTCTCCTCTCCTGTTTCCCAGTAATTATTCAGTTAGGTTAAGATTATATAGAAAAATTGGGGAAAAATCGCCATTACCAGCATTTGGTCTTACACTAGAAATGCTGTAATGCTTCCTAGCTGTGCTAGGAAGGCACTGGGCAGCAGCATCAGCACACAGTGCTGCACTGGATCAGGGCTCAAATGGTCATATTGTGAATAAACCTAGGGCACAGCTTGGAAACAGGAGCCTGGTGACTCATGGGGTGTGTGCCCGTCTTCTGTGGCAGATGAGGTGGAAGGCCCTGGTGATTTTACTGTGCTTCTCTGGGCTTTTATTAATTGTAGTGAAGATTTATTTATTTTTTATTCTTCTAGTTCACCTATACAAAACCTTCACTGAGTTTTCCTCTAGTCCACCTATGTCTATATAAGCCAACGAAGTTGGCAGTTTATGTAAGGTAAAATAGAACTATAAATGGTAGTTACTGAACTTCTTGTACCTGCATTTAGAGAAGACCTGCCTTTTCTTTTAAACACTTGAAGCCCAGAGAGAGATGTGGCCTTTTTAAGGCTGCACCCCTTGTGTGCAGCAGCCAAATGCTTCTGCAGCCATAGGACCAAGCAGAACAAGTGTCTGCCCTGACCAGCTTAAGGGGACTCTGCTCACAGCAAAATTTGCCATTTATATAGAAAGAAAGATGCTCAAATTTTGTTGTCTGTAACATCAAGCAAGTGTTAGCTTATATGTCACTAACTGGAGACACTATAAAATAGCTAATTTTTCAAGCTGAGACAGGACCCGAGCATTCTGACAGCTGTGTTACATCTGAGTTACTGGCAGTCACCAACACAACTTCCAAAGCTTATTTTTTACAATGGCAAGAGCCTCTGACTGCTTACCTGAAGTATACATTGGTGCCTCTAATCTCTGTTTCTTTGCAAACCTGCTCTGCTCTACGCTATCCCCTGTAGTCATTTTCTGGGAGATCAAACAGTTTTAATCCTCTCTAATGAAATTGTATTGCTTTTATTGCAGACCCATAGCTCATGAGCTTGTGAGCCATGGCAACATGTGAATCCTCATTTTCCCAGAGGTGGGCCTTGTTGTTGCAGAGTTCCCTAGAAGGCATTTACTACTGGAAATACTAATAAGGAGTGAAGGATAGGGGAAAGAGGAAAAAATATAGTAATTTCTAGACTGTCTGTTTCAAGCATTCAAGTCTGTGCTTTGTTCTCTGTAGCTGGAGTGGGATCAGGAGTGCAGTCTGAAAGATGAGCACAGGGCCCTGGTGTGTTGGACTGGCAGGAGACAGCAGGAAACTGGACATACAGGAAGAGAATTGATGGGCAGATGTCTGGATAGTGAAGAGAAGATTGGGGCATCACTGTGCCTTTACAGGACACTTGTTTGCTCGCATGGTATCACAACGGAAGTACTCAAAGATGTGCACATATTTGTTTGAAAGGTCCATTGGCTCTTTTTAGGGAGATGTCCATGCTTTGTCCCCCATTTTCTTTCTTTGTCAATACTTTTGTTAAAAACTTCACTTACTGAGACAATTTGTTTTGACTCACTGCTGTACTTTATGTATGGAGTTTACCCTTGGTTCTGATTCCTAATATGCTCTCTATATTTTAATTGCATGCTTCCCCCCCTTTTTTTCTAGTGAGTGAGTGTGACACTGCTGCCTTCTGTGGAGGCAAAAGGAGAAAAGCCTTTTGTGCTGTGCACTAACCCAGGCTGTCACACCTGAATGCGGGACTAGAGCAGGGGCATGCAGAGCTTGGTGGATTTTTACCTTCTCATTTTTATGTACCGAAAGTTGGAACTCATCTGCTAGCAGCAGAATGGACAACAAACATTTCCAAACAAGCCCCAGAGAACAGCCCTAGGGCTGGGGGCAGCTGGAATTGTCTGGAATTGGCTGTGTCTGGCACAGGGCAGCCCCTTCCCCTCACAGAGACCCCCCCACCACCCCCAGGCAGTGCTTGGCACTGGCACCTGACGCAGATGGCAATTTGGGGAGAAAGAGCTCAGACTCGAGGAGCACATCTTTTAGGGAACAGGAGATTGCAGGAAGATGTTAAACAAGGCAAATTCTTGGGAATTGTAAATTGTGTCTGGGAAAGCTTTTATGTGTGACAGGAATTTGTCATTTATGTTTCTGAACTGCTGGACATTGGCAGAAGGGGAGAGAGGCACATATGAAGAACTGAAACAGTGATTTGAGGTAACGCACTAAAATTACACTATTCATAGTTAGAATGGGACAGGCAGTGGTTTTGAGAAAATCTTGTTTGTGTGGAAAGAAAAAAGAAAGAGAAAAAAGGGCTAACCCAGGAGAAAGAGATGTAGAAGAATATGGAGGCAAGCAGTGGGAAAGGAATGTAAGAAATTGAGATAAAAGGCATGGAAAAGAGCTAGAAAAACAATTATGGAAACCCTCCCCCCCATATTTGAAGAGTCAAAGAACTAGAATGTGTTTTAAGATTCTATAAATGATCATTTTATGCTGACTGTAGGAAGGTGTCAACAGATGGCCTGGCCTGGCTGGTCTTACAAGCCATGAAGCAATATAAATTCGTTTCATTTGGGTTATTCTGGGAAAACAGATTTAATACAACAGGGGAGACATTTCCAGCAGCAGCGTGGCCATGTTTACAGGTCCCTCCACCTCAACCAGGCTTAGCAGCTTGACCCGTGTTATACAGGGAGAGGTGTGCAAAGTTATGGGAGCAGAGCACTGCTCTGTTGTCCCCCAGGCAGTGGTTTCCCTTTCCCGGTGCTGCTTGGCTGCAGTGCTGGGTTTTCCAGTAAGGCACAAGACATTGCATGTGATGGGTTTCCCTTGAAACCCTGTGGGGAAGGGTGTCACGTCAGCCAGCTCTCGGGGTGTACGGATTCATCTGGATTCATTCAGTGGTTGTATTCCAGTTATTTGCCTCTTGTTTTGTCAATTTGGAGTGCTGGTGGGGACTTAGCAACATCAGTATTGTCCGTCTTGCCCTTTGACTGTCCTGCTTGGTTAACCCTACCATTTCAAGCTGGTTTTAGCCATACTTTGCCTGTGCTAGAGGAGGCTTGGCTGGACTAATCTGCGTATGGGTTCTCCAGAGCAGTCAGCCTGACCTTCCACCTATGCCCTTCCCTGCAGCTGATGGCTGGGGAGGGACAGGAGTGTGTCAATGACAGCACACCCTTTCACACCCACACAGCAGCAGATCTTCAGGGCTTTTGTTCAGTTTCTTTGGCTCCTCTCCCTTTAATTGGTTCTATGTGTTTTACAAAAAAGACACTTTGTGTTCTGTTGGGTTTTTTGTGAGGTATGTGATGAATTACTCTGCAAGCTTTAATCATTTAAGTTTATATAATTTATACTTCTCCTTGTCTAAGCTTGCCCAGGATGTGCCCTCAGTTGTGGGGTTTCACCCTTGATGGAATTATGAAGTGAGCTTCTTGCAGGATTTGAGCTGCTCCATTGATAGACTCTGAATTTTGATATGAGCTTAATTCTTCATGATGATTAGTTGAACTGACACTTACCATGATCTGAAAGTAAAAAAGAATGGCTGGTTCATTATAGTTAACTATGAAAATGTGTAATCAGTCCATGATTCTATTTTGAGACTACATGTAGTGACCCAGGATTTCCAAGTCATAGGACATGATACACTTAAAAAAGTCTTTTCATGTTCCTCCCCAGTGCATATGAACCCATGAAAATGTTTCTTCACTTCTTTACAGTAGTCTATAGAATAAATACGATTTTTTGACATCAGACTCCAAAGAAGTTGTCTTTGGTGCCATCATTACTTTGTGCACTAATGAGTGAGTGAGACTTGAAAAATTAGCTTGTTGTTGCGAGGTCTGAGTGGTTCCAATTTTCCTTGTGTACATTGTCTGTTTGTAAAATGCTTTATGAAAGGTTAGGGACGGACAATAAAGTCTGTGCCTCACTGGTTTTCTGCCAAAGACCTCATGACTGCTTTTGCTTTGGAGCATCTAAATTTTATTGAGTCAAGCCGTAAGACAGTAAATTCTTTTCCATTTTTGTTATTTTTTTCCCCCACATTTCTTAAATTTCTGGGGAAAATTTCTCCAAGGAAGTACACTTGCTCAAACAGCAGAAGGGACACTAAGATTTTTAAATTTGCTGGGGTTTCATAATCTTCAAAGCTTGCAGGGTGTGTGGGATAGAGCCCAGTCCTGCTCTGTTCCCCACCTGCCCTTGTCGGTATCCTCCATGTGGCCACTGTGTTCCCTCTTCAGCCTTGTCCCACCCAGCCATTGCTACCTGCTGGGGAAGGTGGGAAGGTGTTACACAGATGGCTTTCCCTCAAAGTTCCTGAACCCAAACTATCTCTTGCTTTGTTTTTTGAAGCTGATTATCTTTGAGTATAAAAATTTAGGGTTATTTTAGGGTCATTTCTCACCAACACATTGGTCATGATTAGTAAAATAATCTCTCTTTTTGAGTAATTTGAGTGGTTTTGCTCAAGTGTTTGCTGCTCAAGTTTTTTTCCAAGTACTCCCTTGTTTCCCTTTTTCTTTCATCTTAGAGTTTTAGATTTTTAAAATATACAGAGAAAAATTATATACTGAAAGCATAAACAATCCAATACTGTGTTACTTGTACTTGGCATTATGTACTTTTTCATCTACATACTGTTCTTTCACAGACTGAATGGGAGACCCCTCCTTTCACTTATCCCTGTGCTGCTTTGCTTGTCCCTTGCAGAGATAGGGACTAATAAAGTGAGCATATTTTACAGCTGCCTTTTCAGTACAAAGTGCCTTCAACATATATGGCAATCAGGCCACTGTACTTGAGGTTAACCCCCAGCCCTCTCTCAGCTCAATCCTGAAAAATAAACAAAACTCTGGGAAAAGAGGTTTACTTGGCAGAAGGATTGAGCTAACATTATGGATGTAAAAACATAGGGCTCAGTTCTGCAAGAAGCCGAGCATTCTGGCTTCGGTCCCGTAAAGCACTTAAGCACAAGCTTCGTTTTCAAGTGAGTAGCAGATTGACTGACAGCTGGACAGGCTGAACTCCTAATCCCTGACCCTACGTGTGCAGCAGGACTCGGGTTGCTTGCGCAGTCGTGCCCCAGCCAGGGCTGCTCCTCCACGCCCAGGTGGGATGGCAGGTCCCAGGTGGGATGGCAGGTCCCAGGTGGGATGGCAGGTCCCAGGTGACAGCCCTGGGGTTTCTGGGAACGGGCACCTGGGCACGTGCCAGGCTGTGCTGCCAAGGCCTGGTGCCTCGCGTGGGGTGGGCAGAGCTCACTGATCTCCCTTGCTGCAGAGAGGAAGGAAAATGTGTGGAAACGCTCCCTTACACCCGACAAGAAGTTCCCAGCACCCAGCAAATTCTCAGCTGTCCTGTGAGGGCTTTTGTGCTCAGTCTGTCCCTTTTTCCTGAGCTAAGCTCTTGATTGCAACCACTGTGCACATGAGTTGTGCTGTCCAGGAGGAACAGACACATCGAATCAAAGGGGCTCCTCTACGAGGGGAGAGGGAGCGAGCAGAGGGCTGATCTGTCACTCAGCTGTCAGGCATCCTGGCATTTTCATGATGAATTAGGCTGTGTAGATGCTTTGTGGCTTGGCTAACAAAGAGATTTTTTTCCCTTACCAGATTCCCCAGTGCTAGCCCTACAGTACATGATTTTACCAAGAAGATTTTTTAATACTTTGAAAATATAATACACAGCATTGAAAGAAAAGAGAAACCATAAACACAATTTTATCATGTGTTTTTTCTTTGGTTTAAGATTGTGATAAAGCTGCATTCTTGATACATCGCCAGTGTCTGCTTAATAAGGTTTTCTAATTTTATATGCTTTCTGTTTTTGTGTGCTTTTCCTTCAGAGACTGTGGGTTGGTTTTTTGCATTGCAAAAAACTTGTGTGTTTTATGGTTTTATATGCATTTATGATGTTTAGTGAGCAAGCACTAATTTTGTGCGTGTACGGTGTAAGTTACAGGTACTTACTCCTTAAGAATGTTTCTTTTCTGTAAAATGAAGTGAGTACTGTGCTCATCAATCTTTCTTTGATCTCCTTAGTGTGTTTATATGTATCACTGATTGTTATTGTGACCTTTCTTCTTTCTGAAACTGATTTGCTGTCTGAATCTTGCTATTCTGTTGGTATTGATCAGTAATGGAAATCAGTCTTCTGGTCTTTAATTTTTGGACCCTGGTAGAAATCGGTGTTAGAGGATGAGATGACATTCCCTTTATTTTTGCACTGATGAGCGTTCACAAAGTGGAGGTGACAAAGTTAAGGCCACACATTCCTGTGTTCTGCAAAAAGTCCTTTTTGACTTTCTACAAAACCATGAAACCTTCTTATTTTGAACCAGCTTGGAAGTGAATTACCTAAAAGGCACCAAGGCTTCAAAAATAGATATTTTTTTTTGAGGTGGCTGCTGATGGCAGAAAGTTGCAGAGAAAATAAGTGGAACAAAAGGTTAGTTCTGATTCGATAGACATGGCTGGCATTGCAAGCAGACTTACCTCCCACACCGCATAGCAATGAGCAGGGAGCTTGGTGAGAAAGTTCAAACTGCAGAAGATTATCCTTTCACAAATAAATTCTTTTAACAGGCCCCTGTTGAAAAGGGTAAGATTATACCTCTGAGGAGAAGTACCTCTCTGAAGAAGTGCTTATGCCACTTACAGCTTTTGGAAACTCTTAAATCTTTTTGAGTAAAAGTAACAAACTTTTCTTCCTTTAATAAGATACACATTTTATGTCAAGAACAGGCCTATTAATTGTGAATTACTTAGGGACCTAATACTCTTTGGAGGAAAAAAGGTACTGAGATTTGCATGGCAAAATAGTCCCTTTTTATTGCTTTGCCTTTTCAGTGCCTGAGTTTCTTCAGCTTCCAAGCCATAGTATCTAGCACATTTTTATATTTCAGCTCATTTGCTTGTTATGAGTGTGCACTTTGCATTCTTTTGACACAAAGCATTGAGTTACAGTGCCATCCACATTCAAAATTATGGACTGGGAATATCTAAATACAGGTTGTCACAGTAAATTGTTCACTACTCCAGTGTAAATACAGAAGCTCTCTAAATATACTGAACGTTGTCAAGATCATATTCACAGAGTTTACTAAAAGTGTAGATGTAAAAAACTTGGTTAAATGAAATTATTTTGATCTGTTTCAAACACATCATCTAAAGAAAGCAGTAGGACTTAAGTGTGACACTGATGATGATATACCCAAAGAATATGTATTGAATTTTAGCACAAATTTGGAAATTGATGTAATGTTATTTACAACTATTAAACTTAAATTAGGTCCCAGTTCTGTTCCAGGTAATGAATCAAGAGTGAAATATGGTGAACCCCAGTGGTAGCAGCCATGGTGAATGTGATTTCTGGGCTATTTTGGTGATGTGACATCAAACATACATATTACTATGTGTAACTGATCAGTTTGATGTTTATGTGACTTTTCTAAATCCGCTTGTGTGAAATAGACATTACGTCCATTTACTTGAGGCGACTGAACTTTTTTGAACGTGAAGATATTTTAAGAGAAAACAAGCCACTTGTATATTTAAAAATCAGAACTAATAATTTTAATTTTATGCAATTTTGCATCTTTTTTTGTCAAGGAAAACGTAACATGTTCCTAATAAAACATGCTGACATGGTTGGTATTGTGCTCTTGCACATTTTTTTTACTGGAAATAATATTGCTCACTGCTTTAATAAAATTTGCAGTGTTTTGATTCCAAGGTCAGATTCTTGACAACCTTGAGATTATTTAGATTTTCTTTAGTAAATAAATTCTGATACTGACATATGAGTAAAATGTCCATAATAAACTATGGAAAAACATGGAAAAATGACAAAGAGAGTAGGATTTTCTGTGACATTTCACCTGAGCTGTATGATCTCGATGCGGGTGCAAGGGTTGGAGGGGGGGAGCTCGTGTCTGTCGGTGTTGCTGCCGTTGTTGGGAGTGAGCTCTGGTGTAGCTTTGCTACATGAAGATTCTGCTGTATGTGGTGAAAGCAGTGCTCTTCTGCACTTCTGAAAAACTGGATCTTGTTGTGAGTTGCAGGGAGGGAATATTTTCACCACCATCAGAGGGCATTCAAATGAGAGCCTGCATGCTGCTAAATATTACCGAGCAAGGCCCTCTTCCTTCTAAAACCATCACTCCAGCCTTCCAGTTCCCACTTTTTTGTTCCCTTATGGAAGGACAGTGGAGCAGGAACACAGGACACAATGGTTTGAGATGCAGTTAGAGGGATGGAGCAGTTCTCCTCTGAGGAAAGGCTGAGAGAATTGGGATTGTTCAGCCTGGAGAAGAGAAGGGATCAGGGTGACCTAACCGTGGCCTTCCACTACCTCAGAGGAACTTACAGGAAAGATGGAGAGGGACTTTACACAAGGGCATGTAGTGACAGGACAAGGAGAAATGGCTTCATACTGGAAGAAAGTAGGTATAGATTAGATATTAGGAAGAAATTCTTCACGGTGAGGGTGGGGAGGCCCTGGCACAGGTTGCCCAGAGAAGCTGTGGCTGCCCCTGGATCCCTGGAAGTGTCCAAGGCCAGGTTGGATGGGGCTTGGAATAGCCTCGGATAGTGGAAGGTGTCCCTGCCCATGGCAGGGGGTTGGAACAAGATGATCTTTAGGATCCCTTCCAACCCAAAGCTTTCCATGATTTTGTGACACTTGCAGAGCTGGGCCTTGTGGCAGTCAGAGGCCAGTGGGTCCTTCAACAAGTCAGGGTGTCAGAGGGAAGGTCGAGGAGTGAAATTAATGCTTAATGGGTCAGAAAAGTAATCTGAAATTCTGGAGTTGTATTAATCCCAGCTCATGTAGGCAATCAGCTGAAGACACTGGGATTTAGAGGAGGCAGGCCGCTGTTGGAGCTGCAGTATTCACTCCTGAAGATTGTGAACAAATAAAGCTCCATTTTTCTCTTGTCCTCTGTGTGCCATGGCTGTCATGGACAACTTAATGCATAACTTGGTTACATGAAACCCTTGAGAATTATTCCTTGCAAAAAACAATGAAAGCTTATCTTTGTGCTGGGAGGCATTTTCAGGAGTGTAGCATGTGGACTGTGTTGGGGTTTGGTTTTGATGTTTTCCACCAGAATGCATGGAAATCTTTTTCTACTGTCTCCATTTGGCGGCATTTCAGATTTATGGATAGATTCTAAAAATTATCTTCTGCTGTTTAGATATAGTTAATATTGCCTTATTTTGGCAATGGTTTTGGGCCTTCAGATTTTAGGCTAAAGCAAACATATGTCTTTTCACTCTAAAGTGTTTTCTGAGACATGCAAATGCTGCAAGGAGATGAAAACAAAGTGAGAAGGGTTTTCATAGGAATGGCTTGTCTAGGATGTGGGTTATTTTTTAAGATACTCAGGTTTTAAAGGTAAATGAATATGGGACAGACAACTGCTTTTTGACCACTGTGAAATTAATTGCTCAAATTTTTGCTGTCATCCTACCAAGTACAAAGGAAACAACACATATACATGTTTTCTGGTTTTAGCAGCAAAAACATGGCAAGTATGAAAACTTACTCAATTCACAGTGCTGCAGAACGGTCTATGTTTTGTATCCCTCTTGAAATTCCATGAAATCTTGCAGATTTGGGAATAGGGGGTTCAGATTTCCAAGTAAATGGTATTGCAAAGTTTATTTGATTAGGGCATTTCCACTGTGACATGGATACCTTTTGTTTGGTAATTCAGTCACAAGTGGAAGTGAATTCTATACATCTTGTTAATTTTGCCCTCTGGCTTGCTGTGCTGGAATAAGTCTTTTTCATATGTATCAGTAATAGAAGTCATTTCTTCTCCTGTGTCACTTTCTCCTGTATTGTTCCCCTGTTTCTCAAGCAGAAAAAATACTCTTCTTTTAATGGAACAAATCTATTTATACAGGAAAATTCCACTTAGGAATCCATCTTGTTTTGTTATTCACATTAACTCTTAGAAAAATTAATTAGCAGTCTGTCTTTTTTCCATATGATTATTTGGCTTTGAGGGTTGCCATCAGAGCAGTAGGGGGAACTTCATGAACCTTAATGATGCCTGTATTTCTCTTAGGCCCTGTTGCACATAGAATTGCAGCTACCAGAGTGAATAAATTTATTTGGTGGTATAATCCTTCACCAATGGAAATAGCAGTGGTTCTGAGTTGTTGGACAAACATCTACAAAATTACTTTGGCTTAACTGAATGCCAGCAGTAGCTACTGTACTTCGCTTCATACTGGAGTTGAATATACAGAATGCCAGTGAAGTTTTAAAATCTAAAAGAAAATACCCAAAAGCAGCACATGTTCAGATGAGGAATTTGGTCATGCATGTTTTCCAGCAGCTGTTTTTATTTTAGGTTTAATTTAAAATACATTCAGCTTAATTCCATGTTCAGAATCATCAAAGCCTACCAAAAATCCTCAGATTTTGTTGCACAGAGATCATTATCAAGTTCTGAGCAATTGTATGTTTATTACTTTCATATTTTGCATTTCTGGGGTTTCGTATACTACCCAAGGGCATGGTCTAACTCAAAGAATAACAGGAATCAGCATGCTTTTCATTTACCCTTTTTCATTATTACAGGCATTCTATATTAAGACCTGTTTGAGTAACAAGCCAGTTTTACTTTTTAACCTCCCATGTGTTTTATTAGGTTGCTGAGATTTTAATTTTTTATTTTTTAATGGATATGAAAAGAAAGGGATTTTGGTTGGTTCCCATTCATGCTATTGCCTTTCTAAAAGGTTTTGCCATACTAAAGTTGTGTATACGGATCTTTTCAGCAGCTGAGCAAAAGCAGCAGGAAGGCCACAGTATCAGTGAGAGCAGCCCTTTGTGTCTGGTTCTTTTCCTAGGAGATTGTTGAACCCTGTGGACCACTGTCCTCAGCATGTGCTTCACCCACTCCAGCGAGCACGTGGGCCCCACTGTGCTTCTCACCAAGTGTTCTGTGCTGCAGGGTAGTTCAGAGTGGCGGTGACCAGGAAGACAACTCTATATAAAGGCAGCAAAAAATGTATGCCACGAAGCACTGCCCTCCCATCCCAAATTATATTTTTTATATTAAGTAATCTCAACCCAAGACATCTGAAATCTAGGCTCTGGAAGACACTGAAACATCTGGAAACCAGGAGGGAGTTTTCTCTCCCCCGTTGTTCAGTCCTCTTTCTCCGTCTCATTATGGTGATGAGTTTTGTCATGTCAGTTCTTACCAATCAGAAAAAAGTGGGACTAACAATTTTTAACAGTTTTTGCTTAGGGAAACAAATAGCAGCCGGCTGTTTACTGGGGTTTGATAAACTGTGGCTGAAGGGTTTGAGTCAGCTGGTTGCTGTAGTCTAGTTGTTACTCCATTTATCCCATATGCGTATTGAATAGTAGAAATGGTCGTGTTCACAGGACTCTCAAGATGCTTTCCGCATATTTCAATAACCAGTTCCAATTAGCACTAAACTGGGCCAAAGTGGGCCCCAAGTGTACAAGATTTTACAAGTAAGTGTTTGCTTATATCTAATCACGTTGCCTTGCGAGGGTCTAAAATTGAAAATGAAATTGTAACTATGGTAGATTATATGGTAATTAATTGACCCCAGGTATGTGTATATTCCCCAACTTAAATTTTTTTCTGCAACCAGATGATGACTTTTATTCTCACTGGTCTACCATGCTCTTGCTTCAAGAACTTGCTCCTAAACAAGACCTTCAGTTCTATCCCAGTAGACGCTGAAAATTGAACTTTTGGCTGATTTATTGGCTACATTTGGGAGAACGTACCCCAGGATCTGCAAGATCAAAACCTTGCTGGATACTTTTAATTTTTATAGTAGTCCTACTTAAATGAGGAGGTCAAAGGATGAAAGCTGCATGAGCTATGGGCACCAGACTGTGAGGATGGAGTAACTGCTCTGCTGGTTTGCAGGAAGCATCTCCAAATGACCATTTAGTTGGATGTGCCACTGAGGGTGCTGTAAAAAAGGCAAGGTTACGGCTCTCCAAAATTGTCAGTCCACAGAGAAATTACTAAAGGAATTGCAGCTCCTGTTAGAGCTGTGTGAGCTGAGTGGGTGCAGCAGTGGGAGCAGCGTGCTGTGCCTGGCTGAGGTGCAGGGCAGCCCGGAGTGTGTGACCTGCTCTGTGTCCCAGACGGGACCTGCTGCCATCTGACTGCAAGTGCAGCTCAGTGGCTGCAGAGACATGGGCTTCAAACGAAGCCACATAAACACTGAATTACTTTTTCCTTTTCCTTTGTTTTGCATTGTTGTGGGCCAGCTTTTTGAGGGCAGTGTCTCTTGGCAGATGTATTGAAAGGACCAGTGGCTTAATTTAGCGTCAATTTGAGCCCGTAGTGCTTTCTTCTGGCTGGAGAAAAAAGGAAGTTAAACTTTTTTCTGCTGCACTGAAGGAAGTAAAGACATAGATATTATTGATGAAAAATTTGGTGCATGTTTTGAAAAGCAGATGAGCACAGACCACGTAGCTCAAATCAACTGCTTCCAGTTCCTATTTTGCGCAAGTAAAGAGTTAGTGAATGAAACAAGTTTGCATATTCAGGGCAGTTTAATTACAGCCTCAAACAATAAGTTGGGCTGCAGTGGTGACTGCCAACTCCTGTTGCTATGCTGGGCTGCTGGGTGGTCTGGGACATTAACTGGATGCATCATGCCTGGATTGTCTGCACATTCAGGTCTGCAGGGCAGCCGTGGACCCAGTCGGATATTTGTCGGACCATGCTCTTGAGATCTGTAGCCTAAATCCACAAGTTAGAGACAGGCAAGTATCTAAACATGCAGGCAGTTTGCCAAAGCTTTGGAACTCAGAATGTGATTTAATTGTCAAAGAAGTAAATTGGTTTTCAGGAGTTGTCAGTTCCAAGCCTGCCTATGTGGTTTTTTTTCTCAGATTTGTTAATCCTGCTGCCTAAGCCCCCTTGTCTGAGAAATGGGCATAAAAATACCCAAAAACTTAAAAATTAAAAATTTGGGGATAAAAGTTGCTGCCTGCCGTGAGGTGGCTGTAAGATGGGAAGGGTGCAGGGTTGATAAATGCCACTCAGGACTGGAAGTGAACAGACTGCTTCCCAGAAGCAAAGTGGTCTCATGGAGTGTGTAATTGTCCTGGGAATGCTACACTATAGTGTTTGCTAGGCAGGCAAGTTTTGGCAGGGAACTTTACTGTGCTTTTAGATAGTATTTTGTTTAATTTTTTTTTTCTTATTATTGTTCATGAGCTGTCTGAGTTGAACTAAGTTATATTCCCTTCTAAAATTCAGATTCCTTTTTCTTCTCTTTTGAAGTGCTTAGAACGGGTGTTGAATAATAGCCATTTGACTACACTGAATTCTCATCAGTCTTGGGAGTTCTCTTGCCTCCGGTTTTTATCTGGTATTTTATCATGATGTAGTGGCTGAAACAGTCAGTGTGCTGTAAGGAAGGGAAGTCCTGTGTGCCTTCTAGAGGTGGGAAGCAAAAACACTGAGTCTTAATCTTCCATTGCTGACTTCAACAGGGGTGAGATGAATCTTTACTAAAGTACTTAAACCTGAGAGAAGATGTAGAGGTTTGTAGATGCTTATGTACCTTTTTTTGTCTTCTGCTTTGGCTGCTTGCTTGGTTTGGGTCCCTTTCTGAGATTTCTTGTGCTGCAATTATGGATTCACATGTCCGGTAGGAACATGCAGATTTTAAATTTCCTGCTCTTAAATATCTTTTGGAATGTCACCTAGTCCAACCCACATGCTGAAATAGCGTCATGCAGTGCTCAGAACTGGGCACAGTGTTCTAGGGGTGGCCCTGCCAGTGCTGAATAGAAGAGAAGATCATCACTTCTAAAATACTCTGGGCTACTATTAGCCTTCACCTGCAGGGCTGGCTCAGTTAAGATTTTCTGATCCCCAATCCAGTGCCCTGCTGGGACATCTTTTCCATGCCAGTTCAGGTTCTGTGCTGAGAATCCAGATTTTCTGTCAGTTTTCTGCATGTATTCAGTGGGCTGTGAAGTTTCACACATGTTCACCATGCTGCTCTGATCTGATATGATGCCTAGTGTGATGCTTTACTGCATGGTTGATAAAGCATGATTGATTCTTGACAACATCGCTGGCATTAATTCTGCCTGTAGTCAGAGCTGGTATCTCTTTTCCAGTCAGTTACTGGCAAAAGGTTTTTGGGAAATGAATGTAATTACAGTTATTGGAGTGACTGTAACTCACTGTTGACTACACTCCATGTTCCTTCTTGAATTTGTCTTTCTTTAAGTAAGACCTCATTGTAAAAGGAGACTTACTTTGGATCATGATGTGTTATTAAAAGTAAAAAAGTGACGTTTTTGTTACCCTCCAGCTCAGAAACACCCTGTCTGATTTCCTTCATGTTTTTTGAGATTGTGTAGAAAGTCTGGGGAATCTCAAGTTGAAAGAAAGGCTCTTTTTGTTTGCTCTTATTGCAGAACTTCATCAGAAATGGTTCAGAGAGGTACATGAATGTGTCTCAGAAATTTCAGTGTGATATCAGTGAGGAAATAATTCCTAGGCTTGTGAATAGTGGCAAAACTCTTTGGCTGTATATAAAAATGTATATAGTTGTTTAAAGTAAATCCCTGTGTTGATTTTGTTTTAAGAAAGCATGGATCAGAAATAAAGTTTAGAATAAAAAGGCCTGACAACCATAAATGAGGAGTCGTGGTCTTGGATGGCGTTCTAAGCATCTTTATTCCTTGTTTTCAGGCTGTTGCTGTGCTCTAACACAGATCTACCATAATGGGACCATTCCTGCAACTGAGCACAGTCAGACTGAATTCTGCAGAGCAGGCAGGCTCAGACAGTTTTCTTGGGACTGTGTTTCCTTTATTTATCAATTGGCTCTGGACTCTTAAGTTGAAAACAAGATGCCCTTACTAGTAAATAAGTTGTTGTCTTGCTAGAAAGATTTCTGTCCTGGTATTCAAAGGTACAGTCTGAGCTTTGGACTGAGCTCTGATCTGAGTTTTGGATTTAAACTTGCAGATTTGGTATCTTTGCAGGTCTCAGCTGCAGAAATGCTCAGCCAGAGAAATGACATGACTGGTTTAATAGTTCCAATAGATCCCCATTTTAAATAATCACTGTCATGAAGGCTGAAAGCATCCATCCTTTCCCCACATGTACAAGGTGAGGATACAAGGTGAGGTACAAGGATGCTCAAAGCATCCATCCTTGCCCCACAATGTACTGCTTGCCACAAGTGCTCGGAAATCAAAAGCCTGGTGATGCAGGTGAGGCCCAGGAGATGTGATAATTCAGGCCCCCAGGGGAGGCTACAGGTTTTTACTTGTACAGGGTCCTAGTCCTTTGCTGGTGAACCTACCTGAGGTCCTGAGCTAAAGGAGCAAAAAAAGTGGTTGTTTTGGTACCCACTATAAGCAAAACATCTCTACTGCATAAGGAGGGATTTCCTTGGGAGACAGGAGAGAAGCCTGAGAATTTGCTGATAAATGTAATGTATTTGTCTCAGCGTGAAAAACATCTTCTAAATATTTTTTACAAGTTAGTTATTTGCTGCCCTGATAATTGTGCTGCCTGCTATAGCTACAGGTCTTGGATAGTTACTCAAGTCTTCAGAGTCATCTAAAGTTACTTATTTGTGTTCAGAAAAATAGGCACGAGAGAATTTGTTTATTTTGAGAGCAACCGTCAGCAAATCATAACTGAAATGATACATCTCATGAAAAAAGAAGAATTAATGTATTTATCAGGCTTTTCTAAGTATTAGGTTTGTTAAGTGCAAAATGGAAGGTTATCCTTTCTCTGCAGGTCTTGACATTATTATTGATATGTTTATTTAATGATTGCATAAACTTACAGCATTATTTCGTCTAATAGGACAATGTGACAGTATAATGACCTTCTGACTTCCTACATATTTTCGTTAGGTAGCTTTCACAATGTTATTTGGAGGAGAAAGCTCAGGCATTTTGCCTATCCAACGAAACACTTGCAGTAATGATGAACAGAAAAATATAATCATAGAAGGATTAAAAATTTTGCTGAAAATTGATGTTTTTTCTGCTCTTGATTGTTATCTTTGGCAAATGTTTTCAGGGTTGATTTATAAGTGCTCTTATAAATATATGGGATAGGCATGATCTCATGGATCTTAAAATCTGGTTTCCATTTGCACATCAGCCATCCCTAAGAGGGATGCTCTCTTCCCTCTTTTATGCATACGTATGTGTGTAATAACATATTTGTTATGTGTATACCATATTTAATCATCCCCTGAACATACTCAGATGTCAGTTTAAAGTAACAGAAGCAGTTTATCTCAGGAGATTTGGAGTAAACTCTTACTTAGGGAATGCTTCCCCCATGTATTTTCCTGACACTTGGTTCTTAGGATGTCTCTACCTGCAGAGAAAGGGGAGATTTTGACCAGGAGCTGTCAGACCTGTGAGCCTGAGGATGCTTCTCTTACGTGTGGACATCCTGCTTGTCCCTTCATCACTCTGGGGCTTATCCCAGCTCATGCAACTTCCAAGCACCCTGCAGAGGAAGAGGGACCCACACAGAATGCATGCTGGTGTTGAGAGGCATTTCAGATTGTCTGAGAGCCTCTAGTACAAAGTTATGTAGCCTGTTCGCATAATTAAATATCTAAGTAATGTCCTATTTTACAGACACCAAATCACTGTGTGATTGGTGTGATTTTTTTTCAGCGAGCAAAAATAGATTTTGCTCTGTGTTGCTGTTTATTGCCTTCTTTTGGATATCCTGTATAATGCCAGCCACATGAAAACTGCTAAGAAGCAATTCTGCTTGCATTATATAGAGCCTGGAGACAAAACACTTCATTGAAAGCTGTGTGTTGTACCAAAAGGCCTCTTAGGGTGTTTGTTTTGTATGTCTGGGCTTGTGCCTGAATACCTGAGTGGTGATGGCCACCTACAAAAGTGTGTTAATCTGGAAATGAAGCTGAATTGCATGTTCAGAGAAATATGTGACTGAGTTATCCATGGATCAAATCTGGCTCAGGTTCTTAGTAATTCACTGCAAATTATTATTTTTTCATATATGAAAAATGAGTGTCTGCAGTCAACTCAGCCAGTTATTTAAAACCATAATTCCTGCAATCCTGGGGTAATTATGATTGCAGTATGTATGTATAGAGGCACATGAGACTCCAGGTGGGTCAGACTAATGGTCTGTCCTACCCAGTTGTCTTTGGCAATACCAAAAGGAGATGCCAGAAGAGGGAGAAACACTCCCTCTTTCAGTAACCTCCCCTTCATGTTGATTCCTTATGGCACCGGGCTGCCCTGTGAATTCTGCTGCTGGGCAGCTGAACCAAAGGGGACTGACTGTGTTGGGGTGGTAATCAAATTAGCTGCANATGTAATTCCTTATGGCAATTATTCTCTTATTCAGCTTTCACAAGAGTTAGGTGAACAAACTGTACATCGCTTATTACAGGTGGTAATCAAATTAGCTGCATTTAGTGAAAAGGGTACTGGAAAGAGATCTTGTCTTGGGGAGCTCTTGGGCATTGTCAGCAAGTCAGGTATGCCTCAGCATGGCTAAAATGGAACACAAGCCCTGTGAGGAACGGCTGAGGGCGCTGGGGTTGTTTAGCCTGGAAAAGAGGAGACTCAGAGGTGACCTTATCGCTCTCTACAGCTCCCTGAAAGGTGGCTGCAGTCAGGTGGGGGTTGACCTCTTTCACCAGGCAGCAGCTGACAGAACAAGAGGACACAGTCTCAAGCTGCATCAAGGGAAATATAGGTTGGATATTAGAAAAAACTTTTTTACAGAAAGAGTGATAAAGTACTGGAATGGGCTGCCTGGGGAGGTGGTGGAATCACCGTCCCTGGATGTGTTTAAAAAAAGACTGGATATGGCACTCGATGCCATGATCTAGTTGAGGTGTTAGGGCACAGATTGGACTCGATGATCTTGCAGGTCTCTTCCAACCCATACATTCTGTGAATTCTGTGAAAATTAATTGGACAAAAACATGGCTTATCTGTAGGGACTAGGAGGGTGACACACTTATTTTTGGCCAAAGGTGTGTGGGGAGGTACCTGAGCCTAAGGAAAGTTGTTGGTTTTTGGAGTTGCCCGCTGGTGACCTGCCTGAACCATGGGTACCTGATCCCCCCTGCGTGTCAGCCCCGCCCTGCAGCGCTCTCTAGCTGGGCCAGCTCACAGTGAGCCACGGTAGCCCAGCTGGACCCTCACACTGACACGGGGCTGCTGTGACCTGCGGGGGGCCAAGGAGTGTCCCCAGTGGAGGTGCTGGTGCCAGCCCTTGCTGCTGGGCAGGGACAGCTGGTGCCAGGGGGAGCCAGTCTGTGCCAGGGACCATCAGCAGGGATTGCTGCCGAGGTTTGGGGGCACTCTGTGCACCACTGGGGCAGCCCTGAAAGGATTTCCTTATTTTATGTGTGTGTGTATGTATTTGTACAATTTCTCTCGGCTACTTTCTGTACTTGGTTATTGAACTTCTGAAGAAAAAACTGTGAAATGTTTTTTTCTTTGTTACATTTTAAGCTTGCAGTGATAAAAGAAATTCCAGGAATATTTAGATAATTGCTTTCCCTTAAGAATGGGTATAAATAGTAAACACAATAACAGGCAATACCATTTTGATATACTGTAATTAATTTGAAAAGTGATTAAAGGGAAATTTGAATAAAATCTTTTCATTGATTTTGTTATGTTATCTTGCAAGTCACCTAATTTTTCTGAGAGCTCTTAAAGTGGCTCACTTGGATTGACTCCCAATGGAATTTTCTTTTCATACTACATTATTGTAATTAATTATAAAATTGAGCTTAACCTTTGTAAGCTGTCAATATCTAAAGACAAATGTCACAAGTAACAAAGGCCAGGGAAGATTAGTCCTGAGTCTAGGGGGGATTGTGGAGGAGAAGGGGAGATATCATTTGACCTCTCAGGTGCTGCTGGTATTTTGTTTTGGCTTTATAAATAATTACCACTTCTCTTTTCAGCTGGGTAATTATATACACAATTAGGACAAAAACGTTTTGAAAAAATCCTAAAAAAATAGACAAAGTTACTGACTTATGTGTGCTTAAAAGATTGTAGATGTGGAGATGCACTGTGGATAGTTTGATATACTGACCAATATATGCAATTTTAAAAGCCAGTGAGAACAGAAGATAGCAGCAATGTAATTTATGGTGAACATTTGTTAGATACAAACTGTGTAGAATTCTTGAAATGCCTGATCTCATGTGAGGTATTTCTTTATTTTACCTTTTTCCAGGAATTCTTGGCTGCTCTCTCTGTGAACAGAGGCTGTGTGTGCGCATTCAGATGCAGCTTTGTGGACAGGTTATCTCGCCACTCTTTCTTAATGCTGTTACAGAATAAGGCTCCAAACTCTCATTTGTACTTCTAGCTGGGATAAGGTCCTGTAGAATTTGATTCATTTGAATAACTGCTGCAGAATTTTACCTCTCCCTGTGCTCAGTGTTGGTACCTGAAAGGATCTCTTCTGCCACAGACAGAACACACAGAACCTTATTTTTTATGGATTTAAATTCTATGGCTGAATTCTTTGATGTCTGAGTGTGAAGTCTGACAGAAGATTTTTCTGCCCCTGAGGAATTCATAACACCATTCTCCTTGGAGGAATCTCTACTATCTAGTAAGGGTCAACTTCTCTAACTGCCAGATTTCAGAAGATTTGTAGGAAATTAATTTAAATTGAACTATTCAATAGATTCAAGATGAGAGAGAAGAGAATGCTCCCATCTCAAGTGAAAGCCAACATATTCCTGTAGGAAAATGAACTAGTAATCCCTTAGTTTGTTTATGTATTGCTGAACTCTGCTGCCAGCAAAATGCTTGTAATAGAAAACATTTTCCATAAGGGAGAGAATATTAAAAAGAAGGCAAAATCAGAGCTTATTTGTTCTCTTATCTGATTTTGTTCATTAAGATAAAGGTAGTGGCAATGAGCCATGAGCCCTGACTTGCATTTTATCATATGGGCTCCCACTCAGCTTTTAAGTACTGGAAATTAATGTTTTACAACAGCACTCTAGTAGCAGGTGAGAGCCACCCCAAGGAGAGGATTCTGTGTTTCCGTTAGAAACTCTGGTTGATGCTTGGACAGCATAAAGTGACCAGTGATACCAGTTGGTTTCTTAAACTGTGGGTAATCAAGTGATACAAGGATGTGTCTGACCCTGAGGAAGTGAGACCCCCTGGTGAACATGCAAGTCTGAAAACTCAAACCTGATTTCTCCATAATTCAGTGTTTCTTGCTTCCCTCACTTCACTTCAAACTTGGCAGCTGGAACCTGAATTGGAGCCAACTCCAGTTCTGCTCTGAAGAGTGTTTGTGGCACTTGTGGGGCACAGCAGTGCTGGAATTGGGGCTGAGGGATGTAATTTGTCAGGGGTGTTTTACAGAGCTGAGTTGGGCTGGGAGCAAATTGGGGGACAGAAACCTGCAGGCAAATGTGTCAGCGTTTTAATAATAACTCAAAGCCCAATCACTGGAAAAATCTTGTATTTTAAAACACTAATCTTCCCATTACAAAATCAGAGAAAATTACTGTTCTGAACTAGTGAAAAGGTCTCCTGCTTTAGAGAGATAAGATTCTCTTGGTATCCAGAAGGGCATGACATTTTTCCCGTGTTTGATTATATCAAATATATTAAATATGACCTCAGTGTTTAAGGTTACTCAAGCTGTAAGAGTTCAAAAAGATTCTGGATGAGAATTTTTCAATTTATTTTGTTAAGCCTCTGTAATAATTGTAAATAGTCATTCTTTTAAATAACAAATAGTAAGAGGTCAGAAAATGTGTATATACATGAGTCTGTATTTCATTACCAAGAAAAGTTCACAGCAGAAAAAATGTAGCTATGGCTAGAAAAGCAGATATTCAAGAGGAATCGTCGGTGTATAAGGAAAAAGCTTTAATATGAATAAAAATGTTAGAATTGTGAAATGTGATTGATAATTCAGAAGATAACGAGGTAGGAGGAATACCAGTTTTCAGCTGTAGATGTTCACTGTTAGAAGACAGACTTGCTTAAATATCATGGCAGAGACAAGCAGAATGACCTTAGGGTCTTACCATTAACGAGGGGTGATTTTCTGTCAGTTTGTAATTTAAGATTGGCAAATCTTAAACTTTTTTTAAGTTTAAAAATCAAGGAAATGGGGTCAGTCATTCTCTATGTTGATTCCTGATTATTCCGAGTACTAGACCTTGAAATTAGGATAACAGCTTTAAAATTCCAGTCACCATTTCCAAGTGCCCTGTTTTTCCTGTGGGTGGCGAGGATTGATTCACCATCTCTGGGTTAAGCTGACAGTGCAGTTGTCCGGTGCCCTTAGGATGATAGGGAAGCTCTGTGTCCCTCACTGTTGTTAACACACAGGGAACTTGTAGCAGTAGATTCCAGATGCTGCAGTTCCAGAAAATACCTTTTTGGGGTTTTTTTTTTTGCCAGGCCTCATGCTTTCCAATTTACACAACATTATCTTACTTTTATGAAAAGTCCCATCTGGAAGTTTAGATGGTTTTTCGTACATGAGTTGTTCTCATTTGTGCCATCAGCTTTGTGACTGCTCAAATTAGCTAGTAAAATTCAGGCTTTTCTGATGTTTTATTTTGCAGAAAAATACACATGTCAGAGAGATGTGAAAATTAGCCTACATGAAAAAGAAAATTTAAAAGTCAGGTTTCTGTTTAACTCATTCAAAATCTGAAACGAATACGCCAAACAAGGATAACTCAATAGTCATGGGAGACAATCTCCTGGGAGGGAGTTTATTTAGTCTTTGCACCCAAAGGTGTAGGGTACACCCACATTCATGGCATTAAGTTTTCAAACCACCTGCATGTGCTGCACGAGCGGTGGTGGGCTGAAATCCTCCATCCTTGCACGCCCCAAAGAGGTTGGGAATGAAGAGAAGCTGGTGATCCATGCTGACTTTGAGGGAATGTCCTGGAGGAAGGGGTGTGAATAGAAGAGGTGATGAGTGGCCAGCCTGGGGCTGCTGGACGGCCTGGCGTGGGACCATCTGGGGGAGCTGGACTGAGAAGGAAGGCACTGAAAGGCCCGTGTGACAAAAAAAGTGTGGTTTGCCCTTTTATGTAACAAATTACTTTACCCTTAATGGAGTAGAACTGGTTAAAATTTTCCACTGAGAAAATTTTTTCCTTCAAATAATGTGGTTTTGTTTGATATGCAGGAAACTGTTATTACTGCTTGAAAAGAAAGCCCTAAAGCATAGGTTTGGCATAGAAGATACTGAGACCTGGGCTATCTAAGGAGTCATTTCTATAGCATCAAAAATCCAAATCAAAACAAAGTTGGTGTTTTCAGTTGGATGCTTAAACTGTTGATTCACAACAAAAATGATGACTTAAATATCTTTAAATCTTTTGTCAGGAAAAACAAAAAAGTTGGGAGTTCTTCATTGCTTATGTATATGAGAACCACATTGCTTCTGCAACCCTGTCTGATTTTAGTTGGTAAAAGCTGTCTCAAATGCATAGTGACAAGATTTGAGGTGTATTTAATTTGAAGACATGAACTTCAGTGACGTGATGTAATCTGAGATGGATTTTGCAGAGACCAGTGCTGGGAATTCGGGTCTGTGTGCTGTAGGAGACCTGGGAAGCCTGGGGTGAAGGGGAAGAAAGCATCCTGTGCAGGAATGTGGTCCAGCTGTGTTATACCCTCTGTCCAGCTCTAGAGGGTTCAAAAGGCCTTTTTGTTTGATATTTTCATTTGCATAGAGTGGCATTTTCTCTTTTCAGAAGTTTAGAAGGGACTGAAATAGTCTATTTTATTTCACAGAGTTGTATTTTAAAGCAGTGCTGTGCTGGTCCCTGGTGAGACCAGAACAGTATACACAGCGTGTGATGTTGAGTGAGGCAGCTGGCTCCCACCCTGGCTGCTGGGGATGTGTCAGGATTAATCCAGTATGTTCCCATTCAATTGCTGCAGTTTTAGGTTCTTCACAGCATTTGATACTGGGCTGGGCTGCAACTCACATAACCAAAGCTGACAGTAACTGTCATGCCTATAGAGCTTCCAATTTTCCACATTCAGTTTGCAGTTTTTTCAGAGGAGGATGTCATAGCTTCACATAGTAGTGGTTTTCCCGGAGGAAATGGCTAAGGCAGAGAAAACTGTCCTGTGCTTGTGCTGACATCTGCATCATAGTGGTGCAAATGGACAGAGGAAGTTACCTGCAGTCATCTGTGGGCTGAAATACTCAGCAGACTCGTATGGGTTCTAAAGGTGCAGCAAAGTGCACAGAGCAGCAAGAATCCATCTCACCCTGGTTACTGTGGAAGATGGAAGAAAGCATACCAAATCCAGTCCTGTGTGGGATGATGGATTCCACGTGATTCAGGTCACTGGTGGTACCATGCCCAGAGTAGATTTCTTTTGTGGTCTTTTCCTGTTTGCTCAGGGATTTAAGCGTAGGTAGAACATTGCAGGTTACTCATTTGTGGATTACAAAGGGAAGAGGCTTGTCTTACTATTGTCACTTAAAGCTGTTACAGCAAATAAACTTGTCAGGATACACAAGCAGTGTCAGATCCACAGTGCATAAAGGATAAACACAAGCTTGCTTTCTCCTGGACTGATGCTAAATCCCTGATGAGAGGCTTCAGGAAGGGCAGTGAAGACTGAGTGATGTTACATGGCCTGGTTAAAGGCTGGAAGATTACAAGCCCCTTCAAACTCCAGCTGGACTCTGCTCTTTATACATGGAGCAGATGTTCCACCAAAATCTGTGTATCTTTAAACTCCAGGTATGTTTCTGAATAAAAACTTGGTTTGCTGATACTTTGTCAGTCACTGCTTCAGCCTGTTTGCAAATGTGCTGTAGTCCAGGTAGCCCCTGATGAATCCATGACTGCTGAGTTCCTGGTGTTCTTTGCCCTGCCTTGTAATTTGGTCCTTCTTTTGCAAGGCAGTTGTTTCCAGCTCCTTGAAGGAAGAATCCTTTCCATCCTTTCTTCCTCTCACCCAGACATTGTCTGGTGCACTGAACACCGACTGCAAGGAACAGGCGGACTCCTGTGGGGCTGTAAATCTGTTTCTCCGTTCACACCCCGTTTTCCTTTCCCTGCCTTTCTTACAGGTCGATAAAGTGTGTGGACAGCCCAAACAGCAAGAAGGGAACCTGTCATCAGCCAGTATTGTGCCAGCGAAGGAAGTGGCTGAAACTCAGTCTTTCACGATGGCTCACACCAGCCTGAACAATAAGAGAAGGTAACCCTAGGCTACAATTGCTTTGAAACAAACCCTCTGCCTCATCATCTATGCTGTTAGTTCTTTGCACCGTAGTGTTTAAGCCAAAGCCACAGCTCTGTCACCTTCTCTGTGTGCTCTCCAGCCACTGCCATCACCGGCAGTCACACAGTGACTTTGTGACATCACATTGTGGGTCTCTCCAGCAAAGGCCAGACTTGGTATCACTGCTTAACACCAAGATGTTCATTATTTCCAGAATCTTTCAGTGAAAATGGTGGAAGCTTTCCCTTGGCAAAGTCTGAGGAAACTGATTTTCACAGTTGAGTCTAAAGTACTTAATATAACTGCCCAGGTCTGTAAGGACGTGAGCTTATCCAGGGGCAGAAGTGGGAAGGAGGAAAGGATGAAAAGGAAAGATTTGTTGCCCTGACACCTGAAAAGGAAAGATTTGTTGCCCTGACACCAAGTCAGTCCCTGATTCCACTGGGCTGGGGAGGAGTGATAAGATCCTTTGGAATCTCCTTGACCTGGTACAAAACAAAGAAAGAGCTGAAGGAGGTTTTAGGCTTGTTGTGTCCATCTTGGCTCCTGTTTTTCAGCTGTGCCCTATCTGAGACACCTACAGCTGAGTTACTGCCACTGGTCTAGACAGGAGTATTCCTGCTCCCAGATCTCCCGAGTTTTTCTGTCACTTTACTTTGTGAAGCTCCTGAATTGGCTTTCTGTACATTCTTAGTGGAGAGGAAAGGATGTTTTTGCAATTCCACTCTCAATACACGAGTAGATGTCAGAGCAAACTACCCCAAAGTCACAGTGCCTATTTCTGGCTGACACGTCCTCTGTAGCAGCAGTGTTAGTCTGGAACAAGCCACGTCAGTGGAGTCGTGCTGGGCTTACACCTCTGTCCAAAACCAGCCTCTAAACTGCCCAGGCAGTCCATGTGTACCTCTGTCTGTTGGATAAGTGGATGACACACAGCAGTGTTAACATTTCCATAGCCTGGGTTCTGGAGTTACAGTTGTGAAGATGAGATTTTTATCCATTCCTGTTTTAATTCTCAGCTTGCATGAATGGAACAAACACTGCTTTAAAAGATAAAAGTAAGAACAGCAAGCAAAGTTTTTTGAGCGATGATGTTAATTTTCTCCTTTTGTAATTTAAAATAAAAGCATAACAGTTTGTGCTAGTTCTTGGAGTTAATCAATTTCTGCCATGCAAATCAGAAGAAAAAAGCATTAAAGAAAATAAATTAATAAATTCAGCAGTAAAAATCCAAAGAACTGTTGTAGTACGATTATTGAAATAGGCTTTTAACAGCACAGAGCCCTGGGCCATCTTTTGTGTAGCTCACTGAATTGGCTGGGGCTTAAGACTGGCAGCCCAAAAGCCAGAGTTGCCAACCTGTCAACAGGTGACCTCTTAAATAGATGCAAATTTGTGTCTTTCATGGCATGACAGCCATTCTTTCTCACCTGAGGATCTTCTTCCTCCCCTTCCTTATTTGAATATTGATTTATTCAATAATTATTTGGATATTGACCTTTTAAAATGTAAGGCTTGTAGATGGAAAAGAAAATAAACTAATGCATTGCAAATTAGACAGTTAGCCAGAACTGGTCTGCACACTGAAAATTAATTTATCAAAAAAACCTAAAATAAGTCTTTGCTTATATAGTTAGCATGAAAAATTACCGAGTTACAGTGTTGATAGGTATTGTGGAGAGCCTGTGCACCAAAAATGAATGATGGAAATATGCCATAAATAGTAAGAAGTGGAAAATATGAAGCTATTCTCCACAACTTCCTATAAAACACATGGCCGAAGCTTGTACTTCTGCTTCTTGGAAACAGTTGTGAAACCATAGAGTGAAAGATGCAGTGATTGGCTGCATCACTGTGTTGTTCATTCTCCATCATTTAATCACATATGATATCAATAAAAAGCAATTTAAGATAATAAAAATCTATAATACATGGGTGAAATAATTTCTGCAGTGGGTTGTGTAAAATGCACTTAGAGTGACAGATAACTGCTGCAGGGGAACCAGATTATGGGAGTAATTATGTCAGTCTTTTGTGATGCCCTTTCTTCTGGTGATTGTAAGAAATGAAGAGCAATGTCAGTTCAGGTGGAAGGTCACACTGGCCCTTCTGAGTCTGTCCCTCCATCTGGGTAATAGACATCCTTCCAAATGATCCTTTAGTCCAAGGAGAGTATGGAACATGACTCTAGCCTTTTAGAGTAAGGAGAGGAAAAGAGACGGAATGAGCCAACACTCTCCAAGTAAACAGAAAAGCTGTGGCTCGTTCCTTTAATGTGTCAGAGCATTCCCCAGCTTGAACCTCTCTGGCTGGCACATCTGTAGGAGAAACCACAATCAAGTGGGCTCTCATCTCTTATATACAGCCTGCTCAGAGATGCCCTTAAAACCCCACTGCCAGACAGCTGTAGATGGGTATTTGCTCTAGAGGTATTGAGTCTCTGCTAGGCCATGTGAAAAATCAGGCTCCTTTTCCAAGGAGTTGAGAACCTCTGGTTTCAGCTGCTGTGCAGAGCCAGGGCTGCTGGTGCAGCTGAGAAGTGGGGTTGTTAAATGGTGTCCCTTGGCCTGACATGGTTCTTCAGGGGGAGGTGTTCAGGCTCTGGCTGGAGCCAGCCCTCCTCACCCTTCGACTCTTCTGCACAGCGAGATCTGCGAGGCCCCGAATGCGCAGAGCAACTGGATCCTCTTTTGCAGTAGTTGAACCCTTTTCTTCTCCTCTTACTCTCATGGGTTCCTGGGAGGTTTCCCATCTCTCTCTATTTTACTCTGCATTCCATTCCTGCATATTTTTTGTTATGCATCACTTAAGTGTCAGGGACAATAATGAAAGAAACTGAAAATTGAATAAATGTTTCGTGATCTTGCAAGAAACCATTTCCTATGATTAAACTGAAAAGCATAAAATTGATTATTAATTTTTTCTTACCAATACACAATCTTAGCCAGGGATTAACTGAAACTGGCAGCATTGCTGCTGTAGTCATTTTTTAATGTGGAGGTTACTATAACATGTAATAGAGATGACAAGAAAATTGAAACCATATGATGGTACAGGGAATGTAAATGGCATGTACAGAATCTCAGTAAATAGGAATGTTACTGCTGACTTCAGCACAAAGAACTGTTCTGCTCAGGGTCTGGTCTCCTAGCAAAGTTCAGTACCTGGCTTTTAGCATCTCTGCTGCATGGAACATTTCAAACCACTAAACATACACTGGTTACAGAGCTGTATATAAAATATGTTTAACAAAGAACTGTAACATATTAGGTCCCTAACTGGAGGAAGAAGGCTTTGAAATTATATTTTGTTGGGATTTCTTTATTATTCTATGAGTTTACAGATGTTTTATTCATCTTAAAATGAACAATTCAGGAATTCCTTTGGGAATGTTTGAAGTTAGTGATACCTACTTCATTTAAAATAAACTGTCTCTTGGGTCAGACATCACATGCTTTTATTAAAATTTGGGTAATAAAGTACTAGTACAAAACAGATTATTAATGTCAGATGCATGTTAACCACTGGCCAGGGCCGAAGTTTCAGCTGATCCAGATTTTCCCTGTTACAAATTTTCATTTGGTTTTTTGAGTGGCTTTGTTGGAATTACTGCTGGCAGGTGCCACTCACCTGATGGTCAGTGCAGGTCCCTCCTGTCCTGTGGCCACTCCTGCCATCAGCTGCCAGAACATGTGATGGCAAAGCTGCGTCATCTGCGTGTCCTCGGACTGCAGAAGGTGGTGCTTGCTCTCTCCAGTAAGAGCACTAAATAATTACCAGGGTTATTTCCACAGTTCTTCCTCCAGTATAGCCTCAAAGTCTGTACCTCCAGTTTTGCAGAGTGTTTCTGCAGTGGTGCAATCCCAAAATGGCAAAAAATACCTGTATTTATATTATTTATTAACAGGCAGTAAATTGTTCATTGTACCAGAACATGAATGCTACTTGATTGTATCCCCCTTCCCATGGTTCTCATTCTAAACTGTTTGCCATTGTTTTCTTGTACAGCTTCATGTATTTCCAGACCTTCCATTTGGTATCAGTTACAGTTAATTTAAGCACCACTGAATTTATTTTCAGCTTTCTGCTGTGTGCGCTGCATTTGTAATTCTGCTCTTATTTGAAAATGATTGGGACAAACAATCTCAGTTGTACTTCTTTCCAGTATTGAATTGACATTTTTGATTGCATGTATACTTTGCAAAAATCTCATGATAATTTTCCTCCTTATTTATTTTCTTATATTGTCCTATGCATGTGCTTGATGACCTTTCTTTCAAATAATTTTTACTTTTCTCTTTTGTTTCTCATTTCTTTTCCTCATTTGCCTGAATTCCTGCTTCTCCCCTACTCCCCAACCTCTCCTGGCTGATGCTTATTCTCCCTGGCCTATTCCAGTTCTCTGCCTCTGAAAGCTTCAAAGAATGACAAATCAAGAAGTTTGAAAAAAATCTCTCGGTAAGAATGAAAACAAGGTGACATCCTTTGTTGTCTTTACACCTAGCTCATCTCCAGCTGTAATCTAGGAGCTGGCGTACTTTTGATTGCTGCTTTTACATTGTGGGGCACTGGGAAACTCTACATTTTCTACCCTAGTGTGTTTAGTTTTATAGTGATGAAAAGTAAGTATTTTCACTCAGTAAGAGGGGGAGAGTTGGACACAGAATTCTGCATTTGCTAAGATACTACTTTGAAATGTCAGAGCCCCACTCTGCTGAGAACACAAAGGAGTTTAAACCTCTAGGGGTGAGCTGAGCAAGGCAAACTTGAGACTCTTAAAAGGGTGCTTCCAAAGAAGACTGATTTAGAACCTGTAAAATCTTTGGCATCTGTGTTTCCTTTTGGAACGGATCCTCTTAGGCTGTTCTGTCAGGCAGCCTTCTAGCTGGGCCTGGCTTTGCTCTATAAATACTCAGAGCTAATGTTTGTAAGTTGGTACTCAAGAGGTAGAAATGCTGATTACCTCCTTGTAAGCCCCCAAATTCCTGCTTTTCTCTTTGCTTTAAATACCAGCTTTCCTGCTCTGTTAGGCTTAGTTAGTTTCTTAGGAACATATGATGACTGATTTATCTAGAGCAGGATTTCATCACAGAAGGTAAATGGGATGGTTAAACACTTTAGAGAAAGTATAAAGATAGCTATGGGGAGAGATGACCACTGCCTCAACCTTGCAGTGCACTCAGATGTTGTTCAAAGCCCTCGTTGCCCGTAAGGAGTGATAAATCGTGACGGGTTTTGTGCCGAGCTCCATGCAGTATCCCCAGGCACCTCTTCAGTGCAGTGTCCCCTCACAGCCTGCCAGGCTGGAACACTGGAAACCTGAATGAGTCTTTTGGCCTCCCCAGTGGAGCTGCTGAGGGAGTTCTGAGACAAGCGCAGGGCTCAGGGATAGCTCTAGCTCACTCTGGGTCCTGAATCTTGTTCTCCATTTCTTTAACATACCAAACAGCAGCTTCTAAAGCAGTGGAGTAAGGTAATTTCTCATTCCAAAATACTTGCAGTTGTATGCTGAATGAACACTTGTTTTGTTAGTTTGTTTTTATGGCTACCTCAGCCAGGTGTATATTAATGGTATAATCAGATTATAAAAGAGGCAGCACTTTGCCCTCAACGCATTTTTCCATACACAGTCATCAGAAATACACTGTTTGTACTGGCTGTGCCTTTTATGATGATGTTTTCTCAATGTTTTTCAATCTGTTTATAAAGAATAGGTGTAGCCTTTTTTCAAATTTTGTGAGAGGCGTGTTAACACAATGTGTAAAAAGCACCCTTTATGTGTGTAATTGCATGTATTGACACTGGACTGAGTAAAATCAGGTGATTGTAAGGACTGGAAATACACTAGAAATAGAAATTACTCACATTACTTATTTTCTAAAGTCTTGCTCTGGGGGAGGGTTAGGCTGGCAGGGGGTGTAACTGCTGAGTTTACTGTTGTGTTGTTCAATGTGTGCTTCCTACGTTACAGAGAGTTCATCAGTTACATGAAGCGGTCCCGAACCTTTTATGCCTCTATAGCAGAAAGGCTTTGTGATGGAGACCTGGTGATGAGAGACAGCTCAACCTGCTGGAATGGAGAGGATGTTGTAGAAAGGTAAAGTTGCAAGTAAAAGTTTGCTTTAATGGTGAAAAAGGTGTCTTCACATCCTTCTGATGGTTCAGCAGCATTCTGAGAAACTGTTGTCATCGTAAGTTTTTCCTTTGTAGTGAACTTTGTGAGTTGAACTTGTTTAATTGAGAGAGGGTTTTGCTGAAGTAAAAGCTTGTAATTGCTGAGTTTTAGGTATCTGTATTAGATACTCGAAGGGCTGCTTTGCAGATCCTGTCCTTCTCCAGCTGAGACAGCTCTGTCTGTAGGATTCTGGCTGGTGTGGCTCGGTGAGGGAGCAGCACCTCTGGGACTGGCTGGAGGCCCCTCACAGGGTGCTCTTGATGGGCTCAGTAGTGCAGAGCTGAGCATCATGTTGGGCCTCGATTGGAAAATACGAAGCTCTTCCTGTAGAGGTGTCAGAACAACACAGTGACCAGACCGTTGTGTTTTTAAAGAATTTCTCTTTTCAGAATTTCTGCCGTAGCACTGTGAATAACAGCTGCTCTTAGACGTGCCCAGCATCCTTACCAGAGCAAGTTCTGCAGGCATTCTTAGGAAGTAACAGTGTTACATTGTCCCAGGTTGGTAGAGCACCTAGAAGCTCCCTAGGGTGAAAAGACCTTTCTAGTTTTTCAGCTAATTTTTTTCCCCTCTGTATTTTATCAGTGTCTTTCCCATCACCCTTTAGACTCCAAACTGGAATATACACTTGCGTTTCCACGAGCTAAACTTGTTGCTGTCATTTCTTTTACTCTGTATAACATGAGGAAACAGTGCCCTGAGGAGAAAGAGATGTTTAGAGCACAACTGTATCTTTACTATCACTGTCAGAATACACATCCGTTTTTGCAGTGAGAGCTGGTTGGAAGTGTGCCAGTGAATGTTCTCCAAAAATTTCTTTTTGTCGAAACGGAGAAGTTCCATGGGATTGTGTTGGCTTTCGTGATGTTTCTTTTTGAAGTGGATTTTGTGGTCTGTAGCGGTTGTAAAAGATAAAGTTCTAGCGTTCTGTTTTCTTGCTTTAAAATAATTTTCATAGTTGCTGATTGTTTTGTAGGAACTTACTGAATAGTTACAACATGGAGCAAAGATGTGACACTACTGTGTGTCCCATTGATTGGGGTTCTGACTCCCACATAGCTCTGTTTAGTTTTTTCATGTGTAAATAACTTCAGCTGAACTACATCCAAGATAATGGAGATAAATGCATGTCTAACACATCCAACGATGACTTAAATATTTCAATATATATTGTCATTACAGATTCACTGTCAAGCATATGTTTGAAGATTTTGGCAACAAAGCAGTATTCTAAATATTGGTGTATTGTAATTGTAATCCTGGTTGAAGTTTTTACTGTAAAAGTAATGGAGAGGAAACCGGAAGAATATTAGTAGTTCTAATCAATATTTCCATATCAGAATCTCTTTTGCTTGTGACATGTTGCTGGATGCACAGTTAACTTTTAAAACAAACAGCTTTTTGGCCAAAAGAAAAACAAGAAAAGCCAAACAAACAAAAACAAACATTTTCTGTATCAGTTTTCTGGGGGAAAAAAAGTTACATTTAATTTTTATCTATCTTTGTTTAAAAAAAAACCCCAAACCACTCAAATTGCTGATATACGTGTTGTAGAAAGGCATGAAGGGGAAAGTTGTTGTTACTTTCCTTTGTCAGTCTAACTTTCCCAGAGCTGGAGACACATGGAAAAATTTCAAGTTTGAAAGGGATAGGAAGCTGGGAAAAGTAGCAGGGAAAAGACTAACAGGATCTCGTATTTTGAGTTACAAAGCAAAAATAAAGGAAAAAGGAAGCCTAAACAACCTACCCCCAAAGATGACAGCAGCAAAAAACCCAACCCCACCACCAAACCTAGACAGATGTTTGTAATTAACATATTAAATGGGAGAAATGGAAAACAAAAAGGTTAAATTCATGTGTTTAATCAGACAGCTGTAGATAGGTAAATAATACAAAATATAAAAATCTAGAAATATTATACATTTATATATTCTCTCCCAGTATTGATTGCCTTTAGATGAGGAGACTTTCTGGGCAGCCTGCACTGCCAGCAGTGCCACACACAGCACAAACAGGGCTCCTGCTTGCTGGCACATTCTGCTCCTTTCAGCACCTGTTTTATAGGCTGGGCTTCTCACAGCTCTCCCCACGTGGGACATAAACCTGTCCTGGTGATGCCTGAAGATGCATTCCTCTTTGCTCTTTCTCCTTTCCCAGGGCACCAGGGCCTTAAATATCAGCAGTAGTAAACAGCTCTGAACTCAAAATAGAGCCTTTTTATTAACTGTGGATCAGCAAATAGATCACCCCGATGGGGCTGGGTGAACCCGAGTTTAGGGTTACTGGGGCTGTGGGGCTGGCACAGCTGCAGTTTCTGTTTCCTCCACACTCCCTGCATTTCATAATGCTGCCGGAAAGCTGAGCATTATTTATGCTCTGTGCTAATTGGCACGCAAGCGCTTTAGGAAAAACAAACTTGAGCTTTAAAAACAATTTGACACACAAATGCAGCCTGAAACAATATGAAACCATTACTCAGAAGTGAGGATCGTGTGTTCAGTTAGTAGAGAGGACACTTGAGGTCTGATAAATAAGATTAGCGTTGGACCTTTTTATTTTAGTTTAGTTCTTTGGATTGGGTTTTGTCATGTTTAAATCATTGTATTTTCAGGAAAAAGAAGCTTGAGCTGCTGGTTAAATACACCATAAAAAGCGTCAGATTCCCACTGGTTTGAGACTATGCTTCTGGCCTGCTCTTCAGAGAACAGGAAGAGATGGCTTTGCTAGGAATCCTCTGGTGTCAGTTCAGGACAAAATTAGAAATACTTGCACCAGGAGTACTGTCTGTCTCTCAATTGCTCTTTTGAGCATCTTGTTCCTGAAGCAAGACTTCATAGAAGAAATTGTCCATGCACTAATGAATGGTCTCGGCTTAATGATTGTTGAGCTATAACCATTTCTAACTTGGATCCTACACAGAATTGTTGGATCAGAAGATCAAACTTAGATTTATTTGGAGGGAAGAAAGGAAAACCATTTTGAAACTCACTGTAGGGAGTTTTGAGTTTGTTGCCTCTCCATTTTAAGAGGAAATTTTGAGTTTACAAATGAAGTGGTCTCTTTGTTAATGCCAGTTAGCTTGATCTGAAATATTGTTAGTGGTGGTAGAAGTAGAAAGATTCTGCTGGTCAGACACAGCTTTCCATTGCAGAGGTTTCTCCTCAGATGTGCATGGATGGATTTTAGCTGGAATGGGTTGCTCTGAATGTGGCAGACTTCGAGGCTGGCATTGCACAAGCAAATGAGACACGCTAAAGTCGTCACTTTCCTTTCTCCGTATCTGCTGTGATTTTGCAGTGCTATGAGGAGTTAAAAGGTATAAATATACTCTCATATCCCTGCAGAGTACAGGTTTGGTGTGTAGTACCTGATTTGGTGGGGGGCAGGGGAGGAGATATTTTACAGCGACTGTTTTTCCACTTGGAGTCACTTTCTCAGGAAACTTCAGCTGTAGAGTTAAAAACTTGGACATGTAAATGGTTTTTAAACCAGGTTACCTGGAACAGAGAAGAAGAATGTTTTGTAACAGCCAGTAGGGACCCACACTTCTTTTCCTTCATTCTCTCCTTCGTTCCTTAACGTGTTTTTGTTAGGATTTTGCATTGAGTGGGGGGATTTGGGGACACCTGTCCACAGGCTTGAACAGATCATGTCATGGGTTGTTAGGCTCTCAGGGCCTGGGAGAGCTGCCTCAGGAAGGAAGTGGCAAATCACAGTGACTTTGTCTTCTCAAAATGTGTTCCTTTAGAGACTTTCAGTTTTTATGAGTTTAGCACTTTCATTGTCCCCTTTCTCATTTCCTTAGGCTCTAGCAAGCAGCCATCTGGATGTGGAAAGCAGAGGTAATCATTTAGCCTTAGCATACTTAAAGCATGTTTAACTTCTGTTGTTCTCGTGCCATCAGTGTAAACAATTTCTAGAGATATACTTGTGACTGTAAACTGCAAAATTCTATCCCTCCTTTTGCAGTATTTTTCAGGTTTTAGGGTATTTTCCAGGACTTGGGATGTTTTGCTGGTGTTTGTTCAGTTTGAGGTTTTTTCTGCAGGAGGAGGATGAGTTCTTTGGTTAGTTTTTTTTTTTAATTTTAAACCCCACAGAATAAACCAAATACACACTGTCAGAAGTGACCATTTAAGACACAAATTTGCCTGAGCTTACCTTTCAGAATGATGCAGAGCTCTGACAGGCTTGGAGTGGCGGATTATGTGTCCTTCTGTCAGGATGCTTGTGGGGTGAGTGCTAAAGTTCTTTGCCATGCAAGCCTGTAAATGTTAATAAGACTGCTAATTACCTCCTGAGTTGTGAAGGCAAATCACTTAACAGCAGCAAAGGACAGCACTGGGCCCTGTTCTCCCAGTTCACTTCTCTCAGATGGGAAGATAAGTCCTGTGGTTTTGGTCACTGAAAATGAGACATTTTGCAGAAGTAAAGACAGAAGGGTTTCATATGGAAGCTGATTACCTTTTTTACACACATATTTTATCTGTTCCACAAAATACATCCATGTGAGTGTGGTCAGATTCCGATGGGACAGTGCTAGGCCACATAAGTAAGAAGGAAAGCGGAAGAGTTTGTAGGGAAATCAATCAGGGAGAGTAGGTGGGGCTATATGTGAAGGTCAGCTGTGTGTAAAAGGGGAGAAAATAGGAGTGATGCTTAGTTCAGAGGTGCTGGAAGGAAAACAGCTGAGGGTGCTGAGCTGCCTGGAGAAGTCTTTGCTGGGGTACCCTGTTTCAGAGCTGCCACCCTTGGGCAGCAAAGACTGATCTCTGTCTCACAGATCAGCAGCACAGGCTTTGTTCACTTCACCGCAGAAATACTCTGGATTCATGCTTGATTGGCAAGAAGATTTTGGGATTGGTCATAAAGAAGGATGGAAAAGCCAGTGTTCATTGCAGTGGTTCTACTCACCCCTGCTTTTCTTGGGAATGTGTGCAAATTCAGTGTATCACAGTAGTACAGTACAGACTGCAGTGTGTAACACCTGAGACTCTTGCAGGCCTTGTTAACAGCAGTGCAGCATGCACCAGTGCTTAGCAGGCCCTTCTAACAGCTGAGATGCAGACACACACAGCAATCTGCACTGTTTTCTGTGTTCACAGGGTGAGAGGCGTCACTGATGATGGAAAGGAGCAATTACATTTTAAACACAGAGCATTGTGCACATAATTAGATTAGAACTGTTCTTACTCTCAGCCACTAACCTGTAGTACTTAGATAAAAATATATGTGCTGTGGGTAGTGGCACCACAGAGGACTGCACTAGGTTATAAAAGATGCTACAGATGAGAAGCCAGTGTGGGTCAGTATTCGCTTTCCTGGGTTTTTCCCTGGTTGANTGTCTGGCCAGGCTTTGGCTGGCAATGCGGGGCTGCAGCCTAAGAATAGGCTGAGCCACCCCTACAGGTCAGGAGGCAAGTTTTGTATGAAGGTACAGAGAGAGCCAGGAGCAAACTGTGAGTTCTTCATGTGGCACAAAAAGAGCACAAGAAGCCCGACTGAAGGCATGAGGGACTGCTCACCCCAAGGCCTGTTGGTGAAGTTCGATAGAATGATTGGTGTCCTTCTGGCCTGGACTGCTGAGGGGTTTGGATGGCAGATTTTGGTGCACATTGTGCATAACCTGGTGGGCAGCAGGAGCTGCTGGTGCTCAGGCTGGGTTTCGGGTCCCTTGAGAAGCTCTGCTGGCAGCTTCACTAAACCTTTTACAGCTCAGCCTCGAGGAGGAGCACAGAATTAACTTCCAGTATTTTGGTGCTATCTCTCTAAAGATGTTTTTTTCCCCCACTTTTAGTTTTAAAATTGCGTTTTAGGTTGTGTTCTGTGCATAGTATAGTTATAAATCACACTGATGTTGTGAATGCAGATCTCTGGATTGACTCATGGAGATCCCATGCCCACTGCTGGTTAAGAACAACCTGATGGTTGGAAACAATCCTCCTGCTGTGAGATCACACTCTCATCTTACTTGCAGTGACAGACTTTTTTTCTTCTTACTTCATACTGTTAATGTGGTATGTCCAGGCAATTGAAATGGATGGCTTAGGTCAGTACTTGAAAAACATTTCTGTAAATGCAGATGGACATTTGACTTGCAAAGGCATTTTTTTGACATTGCAACACTCAACATTTTCTTTCAGGTTGAGGGACTTGAATACAAATAATTAATACTTGATTTCAGAGTTTCCTGGGGGGCACCTCTGTATTTGGGATCTACTCAATGTCTGCTTTACTCCCTTGAGCAGAATTCATGGAAGAATAAATCTTGTCATGCAGTCACCAGTCATACTTGCTCCAGTGGGACAGCTTTTTTCAGATGCAATGTAACAGGGACTAATTTGATACTATCATAATCTCTTTTATTCTGTCAAGTTGGGGATATTTTTTATTGAAGAGTAATAAGGACTGGTAGGCAGGTACTCTTTCTTTTGTATGCTTTTTTTTTTTTATTAGGAAGGAAAGAACAGCCCTTATTTAGTCAGAAAACTGAAACTTTCCAGTTAAAATACTACAGTAATAATACAGCAGTGGTCCAATCATCGAAACTCTTCTAACATAAACAATCCAGACATGGTTAAAGTCTATGGAAAATGTCCAAGGTAAAGTTTATTTTCTTGTGCAGAGTCCAACACAGTGACTTTATACCTACTACTCTTAGGAAAGGTCACACTCAGAGTCCTATTGAAAAGATAGAAAGTGAAAGTCTTATCTGATCCTTCAGTCTGTCTTAGCCAGTGATTCTTGTGGGAGGGGAGTAAAATTCATTTTCTTTCATTTGCATTGGTTAAACAATACAGTAATATAAACAAGGAGAAATCCTATCAAAGCCTGGAGATATTGGACTGAAAATGTATTCTTCAGAATATCAGTTAAATGAGATGTCACTGAGAGTGTTTTTAATACTGATACAATTAATCTCTTCTAAAACTATGGGGCAAGGTTGTAAGTGGGGTGCCTTTCTCTGCTGGATGAAAAGGATTACCATATGATGTTTGGATTTTGGTATTTTTCAGAACGTTGAATTTTTGAAATTATTTCAAGTTGAAATTGAAGACTTAAAAGTAACAGTGTCTTAAAAAAAAGGTAGTTGGAAGCGGATTTTCTCATTTTCCTTTCCTAGTCCTGTGACCCAGCAGTGATGAAAACAGCATTTGTAGACTCTATGGAACAAGCAGGTCAGTGGAAAAAAACCATGCATTAAATTCTCTGGGCTTGGAAGCAGGAATCCGTCAGTATTCTAACACAGCCGATCAAATAATAAATTTTACATTTTTCAAACAGAAGGGAATTATGTGAGGAGGGTGTTGCTGAGATAAAACCTGTAGTTGCCTAAATGAAAATCTTTTAGTGGAAATGCAGAAAATCTCTGCGTAGTTCTCCAGCCTTCCTCCCACCTTGATGCCTTATTCTGTGGAATTGCTCTCTGTGTGAATTAATTTAGATATCAGTTGAACCATATATATATATATATACACACACACACCTGGCAGTTTGATGCAGGTTTCACTGTGCTAGTGGGATGATCTTGCTGTAAATTGTCATGAAGGTAAATTAGGCCTTCAGGTTGGTTTTATTTGTGTTACAGGTACTTTGTATCTAAAGGGTGGAGGAGCAATATGTTTCTGCTACTCTCCGAGCCTAAGCGCCAAAAGACACAAAATAATCTCCTTTTTGCTGGTTTGTATTCCTTGGTTAGGCTTGGGGTAGATGCTGGCAAAATATCTTTGGTCTAGTGTAATGTGTGTATGATTTAACACATCCAGCTGCAGCCAAGTTCGTAGAGAGACTCCAGTTAGAGCTGGAGTCAGGGAGAGGCATTTTTCTTGTATTGAACTGGTTTTCACTGGAAAGATGTTCATTCATTGACATGGGGGAAAAAAAAAAAATCTAGATTCTGGCTTGGAAGGCTGAAGAGCCTCCCAGATTGGCAAGAAACCTGTTCTGCTGTGGGGAGATTGTCACTGTCTCCTGCTGGGCCTGCTCTGGGTGTAAGGGGTAAAACATTCACCACACCACTGAAGGGTGCCTGGTGTGGAGCTCTGCACTTGGGGTATCAGCTGCACTGGGGTTGGCAGGGCTATAAACCTCAGCTTTAGTAAGTGAGGATGTAGAGTAGACTGGTATTATTCTCCTGTGTGAAAGGTTTTGTGTTTTCCTGACACAGAACAGATAAACTTCTGAAATGCTGATTTTTTGGCAGAATAAACCCCACACTCCTGCCTCTTCCTAGCCCAAACTGACCTCCCAGTAACACAGGGTTATCTCAGCACGTTTGCTGACTCCAGTAGGATTCAGAGCCATGGCTTGTGGTTGGAGGCAGATTTCCCTAGATCAGATGAGTACACAAGGACAGTTTGACAAATGTTAGGTACCATTTAAAAGTAGTTTAATTTATCCATTGTTTATCCCACAGCCTCTCCATTCTGTTGATACAAACCCATCTCGCTGGCGCAGTCCCTGCCTGGTGTGTACTTTCGCTGACCTCCCCAGTAATGCTTTTTAGAACAGATGAGCTCTCCTGTGCTGAGAGTTGGTGGCTTACACACACACAGCCACAGAAAGAACCCAGTAGATTGATGGGAATAAAGAAAATATGAGCTTTGATGGAAGTTTTGCCTTGCTCAGCTGATGAGTCGAGCCTGAGCCTCCCATGTTCTGTCCAGGCAGTCTCTTGCCAGCTCAGTTGAGTGGTGAGGGTGAACTGTGATTACATTTTCAAAGTATTTTCTCATCCCCGATGCTACCAGAGACCTTGACCAAATAAGATCTATTAATAACCCAGTAGCTTGTACATTGATCAGTTAATAAACAGAAATGGCACCCAAATTGTCAAAGTGATTGCTGCAAATGCTTCTCAACTTAGTAACTGTCTGGCTCATCTCTGTGTTATTCAGGATAAAAGAATACAAATATTTGAAATTATGCCCAGCGTTTAAAAGTATTACCAACACCATTTTTTCCACGTACTAGATTTAAATTAATTTCTTAGAATGCTTAGGTAGGGAATATTACATCTTTCTCAGTTCTCTGCTGCACTTATTTTCTTCTTGATCTGGATTTGTGTTTCTTTGTGCCTTTGCTTTACTTGTGTAGAAATAATTATGTTTGTAGAGGTGTCCCTGGCAGCACTACTCACTTGAGCTTTGATTTGATTAGAGCAAGGGGAACACGGGGTCTGCAAACATCTCAGTGTCTTTATTGGCAGCACTTCTTGTAGAAACATTTGAAATGCTCTTGAAAGCCGTGCTGGTGCTGGAAAAGCAAATTTGAGCAGGATGAAAACTTTTCAAAGCTGACTTTGAAAACCAACAAACCCCCCAACTATCTTATTTTCTAGGCCAAAAGGCACTGCGTGAGTTTTCCTGAATATGAAAGAATTCTCAAGACTGTTCATAAATTTACTTCATTCTTTGAGCAGAATGTTGTCAAGTTATTATCTGTAGAAGAGTTTATTGCTTTTTAAACTTTTCTGACATGAATGTTATCCTTTAATTAGAACAAATGCAGTTAAACATTGAAGTGCATGTTTGATAAATGTGAAAAATCAGAAGTCTTTTTTAAATGAAAATTGGTCCAATATTGCAGATTGTTGAGGAGGCTCTGGCGAACTTCACTACCTGAAGAGACAGAGCTGTTGATAAAGGCCCATCTCAGACTTGCCTTTCATTTCTTTCTTATTGCAATAATGCAATTTCAAAGCATATTTTAAATAAAAAATGAATACTTGAGAGCGAATTGCTAAAACTCACGACTGAACAGAAGAGTTAACTTTGCCTTTCAGATCACAGATTCATCCTTGTTTTACAGTGAATAATATAATGTGTCAGTGGTCTGGATTGTGACCTCATAATTTTCCCAGGGTCATTGTCCAGATAATAATTAAGTTATTTATAAACACATTTATTTACAGAAAATGTTTATCTATAAATATTCAGTTATTATTTCTGTTCATACCCAGGACTTGGCAGTTTACTTCCACTGAAGAATTTGGGGCATGATTTGAACAATATGTTTGTGGAAACTTAATGTAAAAGAGGCAAATCATCACTTCTGTTTTTAATAAATACACTATTTCCACATACAGAAATTTAAAGCAAGTTGTGTATTCCTTGCCCAGCCGTGGGAGTCCTTCCAAATTCCTTGTACTAAACTCCTTGGGACAAACACTGTAAGTTTACTTGAAAAATACAAGTCCGTGTTCAGTGTTAACCTCTAACCTTTGCAGGCTCTTTGTCTAAAATCAGAATTTCACCTGGTTTACTTCAGGAACATAGAGGTAGACTTGTGTTTTGAGACTTGGGATTAGCAGGCTTATTCTAAGGAAATGCATTTAAAATGTTGTCCCTGAAGTACTAAGGAAATTCAGTGTACGTACTGGGATTTGGAGTGCACGTCAGGAGATTGAATTTCACTAAGGAAAAGCAGCAGACCTTGCAGTATCTTAAATGTCTGATTCGTGATAGTGGAGTCTTCATTAGCTAATTGGAAAATGCTTTAGGTAAAGCAAGACAAAAAGTGATACACTGCTGCAGAAACACCTGGGGCCAAACCAAAAACAACTGCAGTTTTATTTTCTGTTTTTGCAGAGGCAGGACAGTCGGGCACAATTGGTGGGATGTAGCACACTGCCACGGTTACTGCAGCATTTTTCGTATCTCCTCAACCTCCTACCAATGTACAGGAGAAAGCATGCCCCCAAAACCTCTAACAGACTTGAAAGTGAAAAAAAGGAACAACTGGAATCTACTGGTGCTCCAATCACAGCTTCTCTTTAGCTGTATTTGCAATACCTGGAATACAGAACTGGCATCCGTTAAGCTGCTTGAATTTTAATAGAACTGTGCCATTTTAAACCAGAGACAGATTTGATCCATGATAATTGATTGCTTCTAGTAGCCACGTCCCTTGGGGGTAGACTGCTCTGTGGGAAAGCTTGGGTGGCTGCCCTGCCTGGGAACGTGCTAAACCCAGGAGAATGGGCACTTCTGTGTCGTGTTACCATGGCAGAGACAGTTTTACAGAAGTTCAGTTATGTGCAGCACATATTCAAGCACATCTGTTTTCCGGGCATGGCTGTCTCCTGTGGGTATACTTTGACACCTTGTCTGGTTTTATTGAAGGTAGAGGCTGGGTGAGTTTATTTGCAGCTGGACTGGAAGGAGAAAGGATTGAGGTCTTTGCTGTGTGGTGTCAGACAGCTCACCCAAGGTGTTTGAGTGGGTGTTACAAATTTAGTTCTCCCTGTTTAGGGAGAACTTAACTACAGGGCAAAGACAATAAAAGGAAAGTTGTAATTCGGAGGTTCCTATGGCAAATTAAGAGCGAGTGAAGATCATGGACAACAGCAGATCCTTTGCTGTGCTAAAGTGTGACTCTGCCTAGCAGCCTGTCAGAACATCTCCATGGTTTGAGTGTGAGGACTCAGCTCCAGCAATGCCTCCAAGAGTTTGTTAGGCTGCGTTTCACCTCTGCAATATTCTTGGGAACATGGCTCAAACGTGCAGAAAAGAGCTGGACCTGGCCCCACATCTGTGGAAAACACAGGGCACGTGTCAGAGTCATCGTGCTCTGAAAGCCCCGAGTTCAGAACTGGCAGCCAGGAGTCAGGAGTTAGGGGACCTGAAGGCAGGGTTTGATGAGCTGAGGTATTGGTGCCATGAAATGGCAGTGATGTCCTGTTGCTGATGTTTTGGGGTTAAGAAGTTGAATTCTGTTCTTACTGCAGAGTATATGAGATCTGCTGGGACTCTGCAAAGGTGTGAACTGTGTAACTGCTGTCTTTGGTGTCATACAGGCAGAGTTGGAGAAAACCAGATGTTTGTGAGGGAACAGAATGCCCTTATGCTTAGGAATGTTTGATTCCAGTGTGGTAATTCCAGAAGCACAGCCCTGCTGAAAGGGTAAGGTGCAACAGTCCATGCTGCAGGAACAGCAAAGTGCTCTCTTAGCTGGAGGAATGAATTCTTCTGTCAATGAAAATCTTTGCAAAGACTGATCTTTCTAAGTGTAATATGCAAGTTCTGTTTCAGTTCTGTGACTCCTGACAATCTCTGATTGCTTTGGGGAAGGGAATTACCTCCCATCCTGCCCTAAATATCTGTCAGGAGCAGGCCAGGGTGCACTGCAACTGAAAACTGCGTTCCTGTGAGAAACTACCATGTTCCTGTTGGTCCCAGCCCCAGCTCCTCCTGAAGCTCTTCCAGCTGAGCACTCAGCTGTGAGCATTCCTGAGAGGAAGGGTCCATGGGAACAATGTCTGTGCCTGGTGAGTTCAAAATGCGTCATCTGTGCTGGGGGCATCCCAGGTGTCCCTGCCTGGCACCCACTGGTGCTGCCTCATCAGACAGCTGGAGTTGGGGATATAAAAAAGCAGAGATCTCTGATGGAAGTAAATGTTTAAAACTTCCTGCAGTACTAATTTCAACTATGTGGAACTAATGTACATTTTGCTGATCAAAACCACAGGAAAAATGCTTTCTGGCTGATTGTGTAGGGCTGGTCTGTCTCATATTTTTCTTCCTGAAGATAAAAAACTACTCAAGCAATTTTAATTTTTTTTTTTTTTTTTACATTCAATAAGTAGACTCTTACAATTGAGAATTCAGGTTTAATTACAAACTGGACTGGGCTGTTAGCTGTGTTTTAATCCCTTCCATTCTAATTCTTGGAAATCCATTTAATAATGTATTCTCTTAAGTTTCTTTGTTATTCTTTTATTAGCAATGGGTTCTGTCTAGAAAGCCTTTTCAATAGATTTCAAAGTACAATAGTATGCTCTAAAATTCCAGGTGAAGTGCTGCAGACTAAATGTCTTCTACAAAACCCTCTGCTGATTCCTTGTCTGTTGCCTTGGCTTAGCTCTATGTTATGCCCTGGGTAATGCAGCAAAAAGTTGAGTATCATCTAACATTCAGTACTTTTAATTTTAAAGCATATTTGGGTAAATGCCCATGAGAGTTTTCATCAGAATGTATGGTGAGATAGACTGGGCTGGAAACAGGCTGGATGGAGAACTACTGTGGGTTTTTTCCATGGCGCTGACCCAAGGTTTAGAGAAAATGATGTGAAGCTTCTGTCAGCCCCCAGTGGATTGCGTTGCTTGGTGTGGAAGCCACATCACAAGTGATGTCCATCAGCTCCCTGCATGTGGGCCCAGAACGTGTCAGCTGTCATGTGATGAATTGCACAGGTCATGAAAAGAAATCTAAAACAAAACCATAAAAACATGAGGAAGGTCTAGTAGCATTATTGAAAAACAAAGTGAGAATGGATATGTTTGTACTTGAATTTTCTTCCTGGGGCAGAGGTGCTCCCTCTGCAAGTGGAGGGCTGCTAAATGAGATCCTCTTTCGCAGCCACCAGAGGGCTTGGGTTAGGAAATTTTTATTCCTGGTTCTTTGCTGATACACAGAACACTTGGAAAACTTTCCCAGACCCTCCCTAAGCGGCCTCCCTTGCAGCATTCCCTGTTAGCGTCCAGTTTGTTCCCCTGGGGCGATTGTTGGCTGTGGTGTCACTTACCTGGGTCAGCCCAGGCAAGACTGACAGGGAGAAGACTGCAGCTGCTCGAGGGCTGAAAAACTCTGGGAGCTGCTGCTTGAGCTGCCCGGGGTGCAGCCTGGGGCAGTTGTCTTTCACAAGCCACTGAGAGCATGGACAGGCAAGTGCGGCTGGAAACGTGTGGGTTTCTCCACTACCATTACACTAGGAAGGGTATTCTGCAACTGCAAGGTTCTGGTAGTAAATAATGGTAGGTGAGCACTGAAGCTCTCTGCACACCTTTGGGAGTACAGGTGTTGCTGGGTGTTAACATCAGTTGGAGCAGTGAGTTAAATGTTTTACAGCCTTGCATAACTTGTGCTGGAATTAGCTCTGAGCACAGCTGATGCTGATGTACCAAGAAGCTAAATGTGAACTGAATTAGGTTGAATAGATATAAAAAGTAAGGAAAATAGAAACTGATGTAATGCACATTTTTTACATATATATTAAATACATCTGAATCAGGCAAGTTCTTTGGAAAATTAACTGTCTTGAGAATTCCAAGTGCATTGATTTAGTCAATTTTATGGAATAGCCACACATTGAGATTTGGCAAAGGACCTAAACCATCTTATTGCCTACAAAGAACTGCTGATTGCAAGCAGACTTGGAGCATAATGAAGTTCCTTTTTAATAGTAAGGGGCTTTTTGAGTTGCATCTTCACAGGCTGATGAGAATTATTTAGAGTTAATAGAAGTTCTCTATATAAGGGTCTGTGTTAGGTAACAGAACTTAATTCAGCTTAAAAATAAAACTTTATTCACTTTGTATGACAACTTGTGTGTGTGTGTGGTTTCTAAGTATTTGCAGAGAATTCTGTGTGTAAATCAGTGCTTTTCAATTAATCAAGATGCTCCTGCTGTATTAGTAATACTTTTCTCATCTTTTCTGTGTGGCAGAGTTAATAGCTATTAAGTCTAAGCTGTTCCCAGAATAGCAGAGTGTGTGTCAGTAGTGCTGGGTGATGTTAGCTGTCTGTTCATACAGCGTGAAGCATCTCCAGCAGTTCAGGTAACCGGATATAAGAAGAGTGGGAGCAGGAAAAGGCTTCATTTAAATAATTTAGGTGAACCTTTTAGATTATTAAAGTGGTTTTTTGAGTGATCACATACTACACATATTTTAATTTATCAACAGAATGCCATGGAAAAATGAGATATACGTGGTTATTGGACACCTTCTCATTATAAATCTTCAGTTTGTAAAAAAAAAAAGAAACAAAAAACCCCCCACATTAGAATTTACTTCCATCACTTTTTTTGCAATAAGATGTCTTGAGTAGCAGTGAGATTCCAACCCATGCTTGATCTGTGTAACTGACACAGATTTTGGTGAAGGTTGTCTGCAGTTCCAGTGCTCTGAATTAGAGCTTTTTGGGAGCCACTGTGCACTGTAGTCTCTGTCACTTCAGCTGCTGCAGCATCTGCATCAGTGGAACTGCACCACCTCATAGCAGCAGAAAATTGAATTGTTTTCGGTACATGATTGCTGTTATGTAGTAGCTGTTTGTTTTGACAGATGTTGTTTTAGTTTCCTGTCTACCAAATATTCAAAAATTTGTACTTCACTACAAACTTAGGCAAAAGGCTGCTTCATTTTATTAACTAGACATGAGGAGATTCAGAAATCAAACTAAGACTCTAGATTTTTATTTTACCTTATTTTCCAGGATCTAATTGAAAAAAAATGAATAATCAAAGACTTCTCATTGCAATTCATTCTTCATAGACCTTTGAGTCAGAGTTCTAAATCTTTGCAGAATTCTAGTTTGACTTTGTCACATCCCATAATGGCAGTTTCTGAATTTCCTGCCTCTGTTCATAAACAGAGAAACTCAGAAAAAAGCAGCATGGGTGCTTTTTAGATCAAATTATACCTCTGGAATGATAGCTGAAAGGAATAATAAGATGTGTCTTCACTTTCTCAGCCCTCCTAGCATGCACACAGGGCAGAACAAAGTTGCTAGGAAAGTTTTGAGTCTGCTGTAATTAACTGAACAATTCACCAGTGCGCTTGGGAATGCCTATTGTCTGACAGTTCTTGTCTGGAGCTCTGCTTACTCCTGTTGTGAGCTTTGGGGAAGGTTAAATTTATTCTAAACAGCAGCAACTTTGTGTTTCCTGCAGGTTATGGGCATGGTGTTGCATTGCTCAGAACCTTTTCCAGTTCTGGGGCTGGGACTGTGCAGGTTCGTTGTAGAGCTCCAGGTGAAATTCCTTCTGCAGCTGAAGCATTTGGGTTCTAAACAGGTGAAGCCAGAGACTGTGTTCTCATTTGGGCTAGAAGGATCATCTTCTGGGTGAAAGGACATGTCTGACAGTGCCAGTATTTACTGGGCTCGTTTCTGAGGCTCTGGTCGTAAAAGGCTGTATCCTCAGCAGTTTTTATTGTTGTTTTTTTAACCAGCATTGGGTTGTAGAGCCACCTCAGTCTGCTTTTTCTTGCTGCTGCATTTGTTTTGTGAAATACAATGAAAATGCTGTGTGATCTTTCTCTAGAGATAACTTGGTGCATAACACCAAGGGAAAACAAACAAAAAGACCCTTAAGCTCTCTCGATGGATCAATAGTATGTAATTACTGCTGGTTTCACCTTCTTAAAAATCATTCTATTTTGTCTGATGGGACAAACTGGAAGTGTTAGGACTGGCACATTAGGTAAAAACCTATATTAATAGTAGAATTCAAACACTATTCATGATCATCTGCAGTAAAATATTGCCTGAGTCTAATTTATTGGCTGTTGTCAACACATATGCCACATATGAGCGTGTGTGAATACACAGGCTGATCCTGAGGCTGCTGAACGCAGTAGTTACAGAAGTGCTGTAATTAGTGGGGGGACAGTGCTGAGCCCAGCTAGGGACATGGGTATGGTCCGTGGCAAACAAATGAACTGGGAACAAAGCAGGGAGGGCTGTGAACGCTCCCTGTGCTCCATGGAGGTGGAGATAACAGAGCAGAAATGTGGCAGAGCAGCAGCCAGGGCTCAGGGAAGTGGGAACTGTAGAGCTGGGAGGAAGGCACTGTACATTCGACTCCAGTCATCTGTGATGAAACTTGGGGATGTGTGGGTAAAGTTGGTGATGCTCCTCTGTGTGAGAGAAAATAGTACAGAGAGGCATTAATGGACCCAGGGCAAAACTCAGTGGCTGAGCAAGTCAGCAGGTCGGCTCTGGCTGAATTCAGGCTGAGGGCAGAGCCTGGCTCACCAAAGGCAGCAGGGAGAGCATGGCTTGGGCAGCTGAACAGAGTGAGGGCACTGAGGGGCTGTGATTGCTCTCTCTAAATGCCTCACCGTAGAGGGAGAAGAGTTATTTAAGTGGAAAAGATTGTTGGCAAAGGCATGTAAGTGGGTATAAACTGCAGATGGTAAATTTAGTCTGGGAATTAGATGTCAGTCCGTTGGAGAACCGAACTGCTGGAACAGTTTATTAAGAGGAGTAGGGAGGGTCAACTAACCCATATTGTTTTAATATAAACCATTTTAAGCATGACTAAAGCCTAGAGCTTGGGGCTCAGGAGTTCAGTTTTGATCCTGTGTCCTAGAAGGAGTGCTGTCATCTGAAAGAGCCTCCTTTATAAGGCTGGATATAGGAGAGCAGAGATTTCTGAGTTACTCTGGTGGGACAGAAGTCCTGATCTCACCCACTCTCCTGGCTTCATGTGCAGATCCTGGAGAGGAAGGAGGAATGTGAGGCCAAACCCACCCGGCTGTCACTTGCCATTGCTGTAGAGTCTTGTAGGAAGTCTGATAACCAAGAAATTTTCACTGGAAGACTTCTATCTCCAGCTCTACTGTGCTCAGGTTTATTCTCTGTTTATGATGACTTTAGCAGCTCTGTGTGGTTAATTTGCCTTCATGGTCTTTTATTTTTCTCTTGCTCAAAGGACAATAAAGCTTAACATTTCTGTAGGTTCTTGTGCTGCAAGATATCTGTAGTTGCTCCTATCTACTGTTTCCTGTCCCAGCAAGGGCCCCTAAATCTCACCTTTTGCTGCCCTGTGCTGACACGAGAGAAACCATTGAGAAAAATACTCTTCCCCCTCTTTCCCTTAGCACAGATTTACTTCCTGTGGGAACTGGTGACTGTAGATCACAAATAGCTTGTTAAAGTGATCAATGGTTTCCCTTATTGAAATGAAAATCTGGTTATAGGATGAAGTGTGGGTTTGTCAGATTTACTATGGTGATAACCCACAGAAATGTTTAAGAGATGGTTGCACCAATTCATTTTCTTTTATAGCATAACCTTGTGGAAGTTGACAGTTACCATGGTTTCACAGTGCTCAACATTAGTTCCCCTGGAAAAAAAAACAAAAACAACTTGTCATGTTTTTTCATAGTGAATGAGGTTTTGTTGTGTAAATGGAAATCCAAACAGATAAAGAAATCTGAATTTAAAAGGAGTTTCAACAAAAGTATTGAAGAAAGGGAAGGAGGAAACATGAAAGTTTGCAGAAACAAACTAAACTGGAAGTCTGAACTTCAGTAAATTCCTTAGAGCAGCACAGGTGTGTTTGCAATGACAGGGCTTTTCTACCTGCCAGCTCTCAGGTGAATCTCACTGCTTGAGATGGCTCCTGCCACTGTTATGACAGAAGAGGGGAAATTAGTGTTGAGGCAAATTACTCAGTTGGAAAGACTGCATTGTGTTTGTCTTCATTGGATATTTTTTTCTAGAAGGAAATAGCTTCTCTATCTCATGCAGAAAAAGTGATTGTTTATACAGTTTAAATGACAGGAGCAAAAACAAACAAGGAGAGAGATCTGTCTGGGAAGAAAACACCACTTGATTGTGTTGTAGTTGCACGGCGTGATTTGAGAACATGCTGCACCTTGTGTTTGTTGTGCTGGCTTGTTGAAGGAGCCCCTTTGCTTTTGTGGATCCCTGGGGGTGTTCTCAGCTGCTCGAGCCCCTTGCTGCCCATCCACCTGCTCCTGAGTGTGCCATTGCCCAGAGGGTTTGACAGTGGCCAGGCCTTTGCTTAACGTGGAGAGGGGCTGAAGGCATTAACAATCTGTCTGTATATCTGTGATTTATCAGATCCGACGCAGTGTGTTGCACTGACCCTTTCCCCGGGGGCTCCCAGGGTGTGGGTGTGTGTCTGCAGAGCTCTGAGGAAGATCTGTCCGTCACCACTAAGCCGAGGGGACAGGAACACCCACCCTCCTGTATTGCTGTTTTCCATGTCTGTCTTTTTCCCATCAGACATTCCTGGCAGTGCAGATGGCAGGGCTGGGCATCGAGAGGCCTTTAAGTTAATAAACAGTGTTGGAATTGATGCCTTCTAATTGATCTGCTGTTGTCAAAAGATGAATTGCACTGCTGAGTCAGGCTGGAAATAGTGATATAAATCTTTAGGCTCTTTTCAGGTAGGTTAGATTTTGATAATCATTAGGGTTAAAGGTGTAATCTAAAAAAAGAAAAATATTTTTTGAATGGAAAACTTGATATGGGCACTGTGTGGTGTGTATTTTAGATATAACAGGATCTGAAAATTAGTTGAGTATTTCAGTAACACTGGGTGGATCAATTATGTGAGGATACTTAAAATCCTTTTGAAAGTCAGCCTTGTAATCTATTTATAGATTTATCCTCTTGGGTTTTATGGTGCATCATCGTATTGTACTAATTCAAATTCAAGAGCTGCCTGAAGTACAATAGAAATTGTAACACTTGTCCTTTTTTTCCTCTAGTCTTTGTAAGAAGATAAAGCACAGGGAGTTGTGTTGGTAGATGTAACGAGTACCTACCCAGCATCTGGATACAGATCTGATAAGTACTGGTTGGTTCATGATTATAGTTGTAGGTAGTAAAAGTCAGCATTGTTATTAGCAGACATAAACACAAATACTGCGTGTGTTGATGGCTGGCTGTGTGTGTAGAAGGTGGTGTGTATTCGATAGCACTGCACAGGAGGGCCTGGAGCTCTGTGCCATTTGCAGTGACCCTGATCTGGGGGAGAACAACTCTTGGGGTGTTTGACTTGTACTAACCTTCTCTGTCGTGGGGCTATCATTAGGTAGAAGTTTCTGAGCCTGAAGTTAGACTTTTAGTAGGAAAGTAGGAATACCTCTGGAAAAACTCAAGTGTTCCTTAGTTGTAGCCACTGGAATTGCTGTTGGAGGTTGAAAGTGCTGTAAAAAAGACAAACCCAATGCAGATATGCATATACAGGCATAGCTGGCTTGTAAAATAGCCCTGTCCTCTGCCATTTGGAGAGAGTGGTGTCAGCAGGAGGGGTAAAACATGTTTCTGTGAGCAAGTTTAAGTGCTGTTGTTCAGAGGAGGCATCTTTCCCCTTCGATGGTTGCCAGAGCCTGCAGCTCTCTGTCAGGAGAGCTGACACTGTCAGCCTGAGCATGGCTGGAACACAAGTGGTGTCTGCTTCCATGTGCATACACAGTGGTATTTCTGAGTGAAACTGGATTGAGAGGATTGTTTCCACTGCAGCTATCTTGGCTGAGGTGTTGTCTGAGTCTTTGGGTTTTAGCTCACAGCAGCCTTTAGCACGTGTGTGTGTTAGGAATTACTCGCTCTCTTGCTCTCTGCATGGTCATAGTGGTGCCAATATATGTGATATAACGAAGTATATTCTTGTTTTAACCCTGCTATCTGATAGCTTAATTTAATGTCCTGTTCCTCCACAGTCACCCTGAGACTGTGTAAAAACCAAATTTCCTCCTTTTACAGGCCATTCATGGATTTTATTGACTTTAATCATACCACTCACAGCTATCTAGTTCCCACATTAAAGAACCTTAATGTATTTAGCCTGTCCTAGTATTCCAGCTAGCCCACATCTTAAAATACTTACTGCCGTTTTTATACCTCTCTGTACTCTAGCAGTGTCCTCTTTGAGGTGGGATAACCAGAATTCTGTGGAGTGTCCAAGACACAGAATTACTATGGCTTTGTAGTGGTAAAAAAAAAAAACAAAAAAAACAAACAAAAAAAATTATGGGGAGAAAAGGGGGGAAGAAATCTAAGAAAATCTAAGAAGAAATCATGTTTGTCCTTTCTGACAGTGGCTGAACAGTGAGCTGATGTTCCCAAACTGACCATAACAGTCCTTTGCTCTGTCCTGAGTAGTGGTGGCCAGTTGTGTGCCCTCCAATGTGCTCATATTTAGGGCAGCTTTTCTCTGGCTACATCTGATGTTGAAATTAATCCATCAGTTCTGTTGCCCAGTCACTCAATATCATGAAATTCTCCCCACTGCTCTTCTAGGACAGCTGTGAATTTCCACACATTGAATAATCCTGTATTATTAGTAAATTCTGTTACTTCAGGGGAGCTTAAATCTAGAGATGTTCTTGAGCTGGTTCTGAAGAGGAGGTCAGAGTCTGTATCAGTGTCATGTTTCTACCATGTTCTTTTGCAAGAATAATTAACTGTGAAATTGGTAAATTTAAAGATGGTGTCACTTGGGGAAGTTTTGCTGTTTTCTGTGGTTACAGAATGGTGTCAGTGCCAGTGTCCCCAGCCTGAACTGATGACTGTTCAGTGGGGACAGGTAACTCAAGAAATTACTCCCTTACTCAAACACTTACATGCATGTTTTTCATAGCTGACTTAACAAAAAGCCAGAAGAGCAGCAAACAAGTTGCTTCTAGTGCTTTCAGTTGTTTGAGCAGTTCTGTTTCTTTCCATTCTGCAAGGAATTCTGTGTGGACAGCTTGGTTGACTCCCTTTTTATAGTTTACTTGCCTGTACATAGATTCAGATTTCCCCTCTGGTTGTGGACAGGCACATAAACACATGTGCATGCACATACACTTCCCTTTGGTCAGTAGTTCTCTTGTCTTTGGCAAACTCAGCAAGTTCTCCCCTTAAAATGCTGGCTCTTACTGCAGCTTGTAGAAAGCCCAAATGTGCTGCTTGTAGGACAAACTCAACCCCTGTAGTCCCCCGTGCAGTTCCAGCCGGCTCAGGCTTGCCGGCCTCCACCTCTGGCAGAGCTTTTGAGATCTGTGTGGCAGAGCACCTTCAGTAGAGAGTCTGCCACCATCCTTTTGAGCTGTTTGGTGGGGTTGTGACTTGAAAAATTGTCTGCCTTTGCCAGAAAAGGGAGAAATATTTCCTTTCTACATCTCTTAAAGATTGACCTAATCTTTCTTGTAGTGCAGTAATTGTGGGAGTATCATAACAGAACTGACCATTTGGAATGTATTACAGACCTCAGCACATTTACCCACAGGCATTTAAGCAGACATGAACAACTGACTTGAAAATCACTGAATTTAAAGTAATGCTTTGTTAACTCTGGACTTTGAAAATAGGCATACATCCTCCCACCTCACTTTCTTTCCCCCTCAGAGAACTGTAAAATACAGCATTCAATGTTTCCAAAGCTGAATTCTCTTAAAATTTAATTGAGGAAACTGTGATCCCATTAAAAAAAAAATTCCCGCCTTACTTGGTTGTTAAAACCAAATTTTATACATCTGGAAAGTGCTGTTCATTTCTTGTGTTACACAAAATTAGCACGTCAGCTGAATGGAAAAGAAAACACAGGATGACACATTCTGCCAGTTGCATTTAATACTGGTGCTGCTTGTATCAAATATAAAGAAAAATTCCAGCACAAAATGTGTAGGAACACAACAATCACGAAAGTAATAGACCATTGAATTTATCTGAACTGCATTCGTTACTGCAATCTGTTTTGGTAAAGATCAGATTTCCCAGCAAAGGGGGATAGTCTTTCTGCATCCCAGTCCTGGGAAGTTATGGCTATTTAGATATAAATCTCTTCTCATGACTTGTAGAACAGGTGGATGATGAATTCGAGGCACTTACCATAAACACCTTGCCATTAGGCGTGGACCATTTGTTTATGTTTTGTGCCACCTTTTTGCTTGTAGGATTTGTTCATAGTATTGCAAGCAGCTCAGCTGAATGGAGTGAACATGGAGCAGTGTCTGCACGATGGTTATTTGGCATTGTTCCAAAGAGTGATGCTTGTTCTCTTTTGCCAACAACAATCCTAGTGAAAATACCAGTAAGCTTTATAAAAGAAAAGCCGTGTGTCACCGGAAGGATGAATCGTGAGAGAAGAAAGCAGAGAGGACTCTGGTTAGTGCCTTTGTGCTGGGGCTGGATGGATCACAATCCATAAGCTTTTGGCACCTTTCAGGTGTAATAGCGGTGATAGATACTTGGTGCAGAAGTTTAATGCTGTTTCAGATAGGCTCCCAGTATTCATCAGCTATTGAGGCACAGAGCATCCTGCGCTTGTACCAGGCAGTCTCCTGACCCTCACCAGACCCAGCCAAGCACCCCAGAGAATGGCACTGAAGTATTAGCATTGGAGGCAACATGTAAGGCTAATGCAGTTTCTCCACAGAAAGGGAGCAAACAGCAAAAGGAAGATGATGGGATGGCTGGTTCTGCTGTCTGGGTTCCAAATTTAGGGTACTTGAAGCAATAAGGGAGTCAGATTCAATGAAATCCAGTTTACTGTGATTCATAGTATGTTTTTTTACTGAAAATGGTCTTCATGCTTCTGTCCTGTCACTGGTGGGCCGTTTGAGAGTGAGAAGATTTCCTTTGTGTTCCTGCTTTTGCCATGACCTAACTGCCACCTTAGTCAGATAACTTAATTCTCATATCTGTCTCTCATCTCCAAAGCTGGACCTGCAGGAAATTTTTTTTCCCCAGTACACGTTTATACTGTGCTTTATCAGATATGGCTATGATCGCTTGATAGTCTGCTCATTGCAGAGGTGATGCATTACTGCTATTGGAAGTGGCAGTAACAGTTATGGGGAGCATTATCTAAAAATCCCCACTTCCACCCTGGAACACTCATTCAGCTGCTTAGAACGCTGTTGCTTGCTCTGGTTGCTATTTCTAGTTTCAAAGTTGATTCATATGGTTTTAGTATAAATCTTTTGAGATGCCTTTGCTGTTACATTATTGCAACAAGAACTTCATCCTTGTGAAGTTCACAAATTTTATGTGTATAAAACCATGTAGCTTTCTGTTAAGGGTACAGAATTTAAGTAAATGGAATAGTAGTTTTAGGAGTGGTGGCAGCACTTGGGTTTCCTCACACACCCTGTAGGATCAGGGACAGCATCTGAGCTTAAGTGATATTTAATAAAACATCCTTACTTAGCAATATTCCTTGCTCTAGCCTATGATTGTTCTGAAGAAGTTTATGCCACTTTGTAACACTTCACACCATGTCTGAAAATACCTTTTGTGTCAATGCACAAGAAGATAGGTCATTATATTGGCAGAATTGCTGCACAGCAGAACAGGCTTAGCAAAAGATGGGGTGTTCAGGTTTCCAGCTGGGATTCAGTTGAGTGATTTTCAAAAGCCCTGCTGCTCCTTTGCTGTTCTCCAAACACTGGCTGGAGAGGGGGAGCCAGCATGGAATAATTAGAAATATTTCTGAGAGAGTTTTAGGAAGGGCTCCGGACGCTGGGCATGCTGTAACACGAGAGCAGCACAGAGAGGTGGGTGCGGTCAGTTCTTCTGCTTCAGTTGTGTCAGTCTGAGAACAGATTAACACAAAAAGGGCTTCTATTACTTTAAATTTTCTCTTAGCACCTGTAGGGTGCACTACACTCGTAAACATGCAGATTAAAACTCAGTTATAAAATGTAGAAAATTTATGACAGGAAATATTTGAAGCAGTATTTTATTACATTTGTTAGGAGAAAAAACTTCCCCAGAAGAAACAACACTGTTTAGAAGTGCATGTAGACTCCTTTCATGATTTTCCTTGTTGTCTCTGTTGGTGTATGGTTTTTTTTCTTAGTGCAGCTGACAGGAAAGAAATTGAGGGGTTTTTCTGTCATTTCAGTATGATCCCGTGCAGTGTAAGTGAGCAGAAAGTATTGTGTCTGCAATTTTCTGCAAGCTTGATTAAGTTGAGGTTGTGGCTCCCAAGAAGCCAGAGAGAAATGGAAGTGGAGGGTCTCACACCAACCCCCTAGAATGAGTCTGGCTATTTGGAACCTCTCAGCAGTGGAAAAGTAGTTTCATTTCTTTTTGCTATGTTAGTTGGACACACATTTATGGATAAAGCATGGTTTTAGTCTAAAAGATTAGGCAAAATGCTGCAAATGGCATCAAATGTCCTAAAATGTGTAATCTGACAGCATTGGCCAGGATTTGGTGTATGAGGTGAAATGGCATTCAGCTGAAAGCAAACTTTGGAAGATGTCTACACACTTCTGCATCTGTGAAGAGTTAGGGAAAATGAAATGGTTTTGTAAAATAATCTGAATTTTTCCTTCCATAAAATACTTTTCTAATGTTACGTGCTTCTAAAGGCAAAAACCTCTGCTGCACTGGCAGCATCCATGCCCACAAAGGCTGGTGTTTCATGTGCTCTCCACAGCCGGCATTGCAGAGAGAGCACTGCCACCCCTGACAAGGCTTGCTCTGACCTAGCAACGTACAAATGTTATTTATAGACCACAGGAGTCCTTAGAGATAAGTAATTATATTTCATCCCTTTTTTATGAAGAATGAACCTCGAGCTTTCAAAGAAATACAATGCTAAGCATTTTCTCTGGCAGGAAGGGCTGATGCTAACCCTGGGTTTGGCAGTGAGGGGTTGTAGCCTTGGGCGAGTCACTTCACTTCTGGGAATATCAGTTTCTCAGGAAAACGGGAGGTTGTTATGTTTACCTTAGAGATGCACTTTGAAGTATAACCAAGTAGTCTTGATTCAGTTCTAATTAAGTGCAGTGTGTTACTCAGACCAGTGAAGTGGCTGGCCTAAAGTAGAACATGCAGCAATTCCTGGTCCACCGTATGCTTTTAATCCATACTAACACTTTTCTTGGATTGAGACAGTACTGCACTGAAAGAAGACTGCTGTCATTGAACAACCAATATTAGATTTTTAATAAGATCAAAAATCTGGTTTGGGGTGGGGAAATCAAAAGAAATGATAATTTCTGTGGCATAAAAAAAATTCCTGATCTGAATTGTCATAATGAGCTACAGATCTTTTTGTGATACTGTTTCCATTAGATTTGGGTCGATAGCATTTATTGGACACCCTGTCTGGAAAGGGATCAAATGAACTCCAGCTCCCATCTTCCCAACAGACCAGAAGTCAAGATTTCCCAGAGCAGAGGTGTTCTAAATGATCCTCAGACAAAGCAGTATCTGGCATTTCTTTAACTTAGGAGTTGACAGACAGAAACTTTGTTCATTTTTCCAGTTAATAAGTTTAGCTCTGGCAAGATGTGTGTGTGTGTGTATATATATATGCACTAATGTTAACTGTCACTATGAGAAGGCAGTGGTGGAAAATATCTTGGTTTTGACCAACTTCATTTGTTTAAAAATAACCAACCCAACAAACAAAACCCCCAACAAATCAAACCAAAGAACAACAACAAAAGTGTGTGGGAGTTTTAAGGATATTGAAACAACTTGGAGATTTTATTTTTAATTATAATCTGGTGTTTTATTAATGCTTGTGCATATAGTAGAGTTAAGCTTTTTAATAAAAGTATGCTTCAGGCCAAACCGTATTTTATCAAAAATCTTTTATGCATTATATTAGGCACTAATGATATGCCAGATCCAAAAGGGAAATAACTGTTCTTGTACTTCAGGAGGGAAGTGAGAGCTGATGGGAAAGGCTGATGCATTTCTTTGCTCCTGGTGAGAATTTCTGTGGAATGTGCCAGTGAGAAGGGAAACTGGAGATTGAATGTGGTGCATGTAGAAACTGCCAGCTGATGAGCCCTCCGGAGGGAGGCTGCACAGGCTCCTTGGGGAGTCAGAGCAACTGGGAATCCCGGGATTTGCAGCCTCCTCCAGCTCAGCTCCTTGCTGTGGAGAGGAACAGCACCGTGGCCTCACTTCTCTGGCCTTGCTGGGAAGCAGAGGGCTGTCTCTCCTCCCAGCCTCCAGCCCACAGAGCCTCTCCCAGCCATCCCAGTCACACCTTCTGGGGCAGAGCCTCACACTGGGAAGGGCTGCAGTGCTCCTAGAGCAGCTCGGCCTCGCTAGCACCATCTTCTTCCTGTATTCATCCTCACCCAAGCACTCGTTCTCATTTAGAAGGACTCGTGCTCCATGTCCCATTGCTCAGGCTCCAGAAGATAATCCCCTTGACAGGTAGCTCCTGCCATGTGGGTGGGTGTTGATGACATTGTTGTTTCCTGTGCACAGCCATCAGAGCAGAGTTCAGATCTGGAGATACTGAAGCTTGATTTGTGTGACCATCCCCTTGGTTCCTTCACACAGGCTTTTTCCAGTAGCCACCGAGGGAATGGATGTAACTATCAAATGTGTTTGTCCAGGAGTTCATGCTGTTCCCTTCTTGTGAAGAGCTTTAATACTCCTTTGGCCCGGAATATTTCAGCAACCAGGAAGGCATGTGTGCCATCATTTTGTGCCATGCAAGGCCAGGTTTCCTGTCTGGAAGACTGTAGCAATGTTCTTCTGGCCTGGATGTAGCCTCAATTCCCCTTTCCTAATTTTAGCTGCTTATCTGAGGCGAGTGATTTAGGAGCCTGTTGGCCGTGGTCGCTGTTTGCTGTCAGCAGACAGCATCAGACACTTCGAGGGGGTGATTCAGCTCTGCAGTTGGGCTGTGCTGGCTGCCAAAAATGCCTCGTCCCCTAAATGAGAGGCCAGCCTCAGTTTTATCCCTGGCTCCATCCCACCCTTCCATATGACTGCTCCTCCAGGGGAAGAGGAGTCCTCTGTTCTGGCTAATGAGTAACTGAAGAATTGCCTTCCTCTTAGATGTCTGTCTTTACTTATGCCTTTTTTAGCTGTGTGTGAAAGGGGATATTTAAATACAAGATATCATGAGGACTGTAAGACATTAAGAAACGAGAAAAAACCCTCCTTTTCTTTTGTGCTTGTACCTGCTTTTGATTCTGTTACAGACAAATAGTTAAAAGCATATCAAACAAGAAAACCTCCCTCCAAACCCCCAGAACAAAGCCCTAAACAATAATAAAAGCCCCTCAAAAAAACCCACAAAACCAATTCCTCATTTTCCCATCTGTATTTGATATTTTCCTTTAAAAGCTGGATTATTGTTTGCCTTCTGTATATTGGCTCCCTGGCTTCCAGGTGAGCAAGGCCCATTTTATGTTGTTACCTTTGTAAGCAAACACATAAATTGATATTCCTCAGCAGTTCCAGCAGGATTGTCAGAACATGGAACCTGCCTGAATGTGGCACTTTGTCCTGACACTTTCAAGCATCTTTGTCATGTGCCATATGGTCAGACTATGCCTTAATATAATTTACAAATCTGATGTGTATTTAAGAAAAAAAATTTCCTTTTTTTTAAGGTTTCTTACTTGATAAAACATTTATCCACACCATTTTTCTATTTTCTTTGTTTCCTTTTTCCTCTTTTCCTAATTTCCCTCCTTTCATGAGTGTCCGATATGCTCTTTGCTTCCAGTCTGTGTAAAAGCTGTGTCATCTGGTGGAGAACACATGGTTTCAACATGAATTGTCAATATTGGTTAATAGTGTTATTGTTGCCAGCAACATCTTAGGGCCACTTGCACCAGAGTCAAGTACCCTTTCACTAAACTTTGGCATCCATTTACATTTTCCAGCTTACTTATGCTAGAAAATGCAAAATAAGGAGAGAGAAGTTAGAAAAAGACTGCTAGAAATGTTTGGCCTCTGCAATTACTTCATGATTTTTCTTTTTACATTGTTTGCCTTTTCTCCCCCTTAAGTCTAGTGTGTTTATAAACCACAAGTTTACAGTCTCTATTTCCATTCAGGGCAATTGCCTCACATTAGCAGGCCCACTCAAGAGTGACCTACAAGACCTGAAGAGAAAGACCTACTCAAAAATACCATTTATGTTTAATTACTATTATGTTTAATCTGTGATGTTTTGCAAATCTCATGGAATAGTGCTTTCAGAGAGTCAGTAACATTAAGAGGATGGTGATGTTTTCACAGATATTCCCTAGCAACAGGATCAGTTGACTTAAGTTATCAGAAGTGAGTTAGTTGATGGAGTTTAATGAGAACAGTTTTTCATTACAGCCCATTTTATCTGAAGTCTCACATGCAGAGTTCTTCAATCTTGAGTTGCAAACCACATTCTAGTACTCAATTCCAAACTAAAAACTGGTTTCAGTCACTCTTTAATTAAATTTTTTGGCATTCTCTTGATAATGTTACAGGTTCCAGAGACAAAACAGAGAAAATATTTTACACTCAAAGACTTTTGTAACAGATTGATAAAAGGACAATTGTGAACTCCCAGTAAAGAGTAGGAAGCCATTTTCGCTTCTCTTCAGTTGCATGGAGTCAGCTCAGCTCCACAAATGCCTGTAGGTCTGTTCCCTGGGTGTGTAAGTGTACAGTGCACTGAAAAATCTAAAAAAAAAATCACCTACCTGTGCTCCACACTAACGCCCTTTGTGCAGAATTTTCCTGGAAGCCCATCCAAGTCTATACCAGTGCTTAATCTGGTCATAAGCAATTCCTGAACTTCCTCTATGCTCATTGTATCTTGTGAGTACAGCTGGTTGTTCTCACTGCTTTCACAAAGGTGAGTGTTTTGCCGCTGCCCTTCCTGTGAGGTTTGTGTGAGCAGAGGGGCTGAGGGCAGTGGCTCTGAGCCCTGTCCCCAGTCAGCTCCAGCAGGAGCAGTCGTGTTAAAGCCGTGTTGTGGCTGTCAGGAAGTAGCACAGTGTTCTTCTCAGTCTCAGAAGTAGGTCCCAGATTCAGAAAGGCTGAATGAAAGCATTACCTTCTGTTGGGTTTAAAGTTTTGATGTTTTGTTTGCAGTGTTTGGTTCAGCTGTTGTGAGAGAGGAAAACAGAAATAGATGGTTCTTTACAGTATCAAACCGCAACTTTCAGGAGAAAAGGTTCCAAAGAATGAGCTTTACTGGCTTTTCAGGCTTTACTGGCTGTGTTTTAAGAAGTCACAAATGTTATGACCTAAATAATTCCATTTTGCTGATTTTTGTGCTGGAATTGTGTTTCATTTGTGAATGTGAAGGAGAGAAGCAAAAACTTCAAGAACAAGAAATACTGAAATGATTTCTGTTTTAGGTTATTTAGCATTCACTAATTTCCTGAAAAACGTCAAAGCATCACTTTGTCCATCCATCTGCTTGTAGAATACTGTCACCTGGTTTAAATATATCTCAGCAGCGTTTGAAAAGATTGTATTATTTGTGAACTGGGAAGCAAAGCAGGACTCCGACTCTGCAACTGAAATATTGGATAAATCTTTGTAACATACTGTTAGAACTGCTTTCTAGATTTCACCAGTAAGAATTGCTTAGCCCTTACAGCCTAAAGTTTCTTTTCCAGGGCCCAAAACAAGAGCTGTAAATCAATGTCGCTCTGCTCACTTCAGAACAGCAGTGTTGATTTATTTGGTTGGGAAGGTGACCTCATTAGCCCAGCTGAGCAGAGGTCAGGTGCCACAAAGATTGAAATCAAGAGCAGTATTTTTCAGTAGGAACTTTAAGTAGCTTTTCTTCAGGAACATCAGAACTTTAAAGCCTGATTGTATGGACTTTTCTGGGGCAGGCAGTTTGTTCTGGGACATGTTTGGCAAGTCAGAAAAATTTCTCCAGTCATACCAAGCTCATATTTTTTATACCATTCACTTTAGGGTGAAAGGCTGTGGAGTTTGGTTTTGGTTTTTTCCTCCCAGAAAATTTGTCAAGGAGACTGTATAAAAGCTTGTCTACTTTTTGGCCATTGTCAAGGATGACCTTAAGTTTACTGTTTGCCTACTTTTCTTAAAATTTCAGCAGTTAAAGGCTTGTAGTGTAGCCTTTTCCACTTCCACCCTTTCCACACTGATTCCTTGGCAAATAGTCTCTGATGCTGTGTTGCCTCAAATCAGATTAATTTTTTCTGTGGATCCTCCCTGGTGTAAAATAACTAACATAAAAGTGTAGACATGGTGCTTTGGGACGTGGTTCAGTGGGGGACTTTGTCTTAGATTAATGGTTTGACTTGATGATCTTCAGGGTCTTTTCCAACCTAAATATTTCTCTGATTCTCTGGGTTTGGTTTTGAGTTGGAATATCTGATGCACAGCTATGGATTATGAGTTACTGGTGGGACATCAGAGGAGCCAGAGCAGGCATCAGGCTAGTGCAGAGTGGACTGACCTCACCCTTTCCATTTCCTCGAGTTTCTCATGAGCTCAGGAAATGTGGTAATCGGGAATTTCAGTAAGGTAGCCGAGCAGTACAAAAGAAAACAAACTGCACCACCAGCGCATTTGCCCACCCAACCATAAAGTCTGCAAAGGACTTAAACCCTTCTCTATCAGAGCTCCCAAAACACACACCGCCTGGGATGGGAACGGCGCGAGTTGGAGACGCTCTTTGTGCTCATTACTTGCAGAGTCAGCCACCCTTGTGGGAGCCCTTTCACAGGCTCTGAGCATTGCTGTGACCCTTCCACAAGGCTCTCTGGAGGAATCCTACCCTCCCTGTTACCTAACAGTTCATAAGTAATTGTTGGTTAACCAGGAATTTTACCCCACGCTTCACATCCAGGAACAGATTGGAAACCGCTATGTCCATAATAGGAGGGAGAGGCTCAGAGTTTTATGGAATGCATGGTAATAAAAAGCAAAGCAATTGTCACATGCGTTTTGGCTTGAATCATGACAAGAAGCAGATGTGTGGCATGCCTTTTCCTTTGCCTGTATGCCTGCCAAATGGTGCAAAATTCTTAAATGTTTTCTGCTTTTTGTTGCAATTTAATCTTCTCCTAAATAAACTGAACATGACAGTGAGTCCGTCCAGAGCAGTTGCACCCTTTGACATTTCGGTGACTTTTCAGAAAGTGCTTGATTTACATTTATTTTGAAGGAAAGTAGGGGAAGGATTATATTCATCCTGTGTTGAAAAGATAAGTATGTTTTCAGGTTAGAAACCATAAAAAGCATACTTGCTGTTTACAAGTAATGACTATATTTTAGCAGCTCAGAGACACTGAGCTCTTGTGTAACTCTCAGCTTTATTTTTTTGGTGTGTTTCGATGCACAGAAGTCTGCTCAGAAATGAAGTTTTGTTAAATCCAGTGTGAAGCTTGTGGCACGTGCATGTGCACCTGTGGGTGGGCACAGAGCTGTCTGGAGGATGTGTTCCTGAGGAGTGCCTGCCCCGTTGCTGCTGGGTTTTTCAGACAAGTTACAGTGAGCACAGATTTCCATTGCTGTATAATTGTGTTATCCTGGTCTGAGCCTTCCCAAGCTCTTGTACTCTGTGGTAGTGAGTTCTACAAGCTATTTATGTATGGTGAAGAAAGTCATTTCCAGTCTAATACTGTGATAAACAGGGTATGGGGCTCCTCCTCATGCCAAAACCTCCGTGGCACCTTGGCAGAGAGTCGTGTAATGATGAGGCCAGCCCTCAGTTCTTAAGAAACTTTGTAGATAGCCCACAGTTTAGACAACTGAGTCCATTAATTGAGAGGACTTCCTTTAACCAAATAAAGCTGCGTAATAAACTTGGAATAATTTTCAAGATGCTTCTTTTGAGATAGTTGTATGAAAGATGCTCTATTTTAAATATCCAAAACAGACTTGTAAAATGGCTGTAAAGCTGCAAAGTGTTTCTGAGCTTGAACTACACTTCAGAAGAGAACAGCCTTTCTGCAAACACAATATGGGTAATTGCCACTGCTTTCTGTGCATCTCTTACTTTTCTAGGCAATAAAAGTAAACTGTGGTTCTCTCTATCCTCTGGCTTCAAGGATTGCTTGAGATTCAAAAAGCAGTGCAGAGATCAGCTTAGCTTCTTGTATGCAGGGGTTTGAGCAAATGCAGTTAAAAAGGGAAGATCTCAAAATCAGGAGGAAGAGGAATGTCACTAAATATTGTAATGCTTGACTGGGAGTGGTCCAGCTAAAACTTGCTGATAAAGAAAGGTTACCAGAATTCCTCATCCCTTTAACCTTTCTCTCCGTGCCCTTTTATTGATAATAGCAATAATATAACAAGATGGTTTTCAGTCACCTGGGAACGGCTCCTTATCACTGTGTAAAGCCACAGAAAGGGGTGGATTTTAGCACAAACAGCAAAATCAACTTTTTGAGAACTATTCTAAATGCTGTTCATCCCAGCACACCTGGAGGCATTACATTTGTCTTTGGCTATTGCTGGTACATGTCTCAACTGCTCACATAACTCTGAGAGATGCTGAAGAATCCTTAATATATGTTAAATGTTCTTAATGTTCATTTTTAGTAAGATTAATGATTTGAAGCTTTTCTACTGAAAACCGTGAAATAGAATTTCAAATAGAAGTCTTGCTTTAATCGAATTACTAAGCTAAACAGAAGTTTTCAGAGACTCCAGTAGTGTTAAATTCTGTCTTACTCGGGGATATAGACATTTTGTGACAGTTCCATGTGGAGACTAGAGCTGGTTTCCTCTTTTGAGTTCATTAATACCTGTTGTAACTTCTTTTTCTGGTCTAAGTGACCTAATTCTTCAGACAATTCAGGAGAAGAAACAGAAAAAACCCAAAACTACTTAAAATGCTTTAAGGCATTTTATATTGTAAAATATTGTCTTCATGCTTTTGTATTAAGAGTTTTCCATTCTGATTCTGTTCATTAAAAAGCATCCTAGCCTCCACAAATAATTCCAAGAAAATTAGGACCATGAGCAGAATTTACTGCACACAGAGTGATCATTTATATCATGAGTTACACACACCAGTATATTCTGTTACTGAGGAGAGCAAAGATGCAAATTCAAGATTAGCTGAGTGGTTCCATTTGAGCAGTGTAAAGTTGATTGGTTGAGGAGACATTGTATGGCTGTGGGGAGATGGCTGCATCTTTTAATTGCCCATGGCCAGGCTTTTTTTCTGTGCAGTTCTTTTTAAGGGATGAATTTTTGTAGGTATAACTGAGTGCCACTGAAATTCTTAATGTAGAGCACTCAAACAGGATCTCCTGGTCAGGTGAGAAACCCTGTAGGAATAATGAAATAGATTAAGCAGTTATTTAAAGTAAGCACAAGATTTGTTAATTGCATTCCCTACAGAAATGGTAATAAGGATTTCTTATTCCTTGTTCACAGAAATAGTGAAATTATTACAGCTTGTTTTGTGAGAACCTGTGAGAATAATTGTCTGAAAAAATCTCCCTGGAAAAGAAAAGATTACATATTAGTCCTGTATTTCTCAGCTCTGCAGCAGCTCAGCAATCCCACCAGAGCCACCAGGGCTGAGAAAGATGTGGAGATTAGGCAGCCAGCAATAATTCACACTGATGAGAGATGTGTGTTTAGTGTTAAGTATTCAAACCTGAATTGTGTGAATGTGCTGCCCTAAAACAAGAAACCATTTGCTGGTGGAAGATGTTTGGGAGGGCAGTTACAAAGTTTAGATTGCTTTTCCTCACTTTATTCCCACTACACATTGCAGTTTAATATTGTTCAGATGGGTTTGGGTTGGGGTTTTTTTCTGCAGGATGTGCACAATTTTGCAGTGGTTTTTTTTCAGGGGACTAAAAATGCCACTTCTGAAAAAAAACAAAGCCCTAAACCTAAAAGCAGCTTACTTGATGAATAAGAGCAATCTGTAAATTCCTGAGGTTTTTGCAGAGGGGACAAGTGCTGACCTGAACTTTTGTCTGCCCCATGCCTTTCCCCTCTGCCTTGCACTGAGGATGGATGTAGCAGGTGAGCTCCTGTGGCATCTGGGGACTGTTCTGTGTGGTACCAGTCACCCTCCAGGCTAAGGAGGAGGGAGAAGTCAGTGCTAAGTACCTCCCAGAAATCCTTCCGTTTTTATCCCAAATACCTTTAATTCTTCACCTGAGAAACTTACTAAAAATTATCTACATATGGAGCAACATTTCCCCCTTAACTAGAATGCTGTTTGATATGAAAATAAAAGGCTGTTGTCATACACTCTTTTTGGGCAAGCAGTCAGCTGGGTAGATATGCAGTATGATATGATAGCAATTAAATACGTTTCTTGCAGAAATTATTTCTGCAGCAGGCATCTTACGATTATTTCTTAAGTTTGTTCTCATTTGCCTTGTTCTCAGTGTGAATTGTTTCAGAATTTCTGTCTGAAGTTTCCAGCATTTAACAGCTCTGACTGTTTAATAATGATCACTAATTAAACAAACACAGATTGCTCCTCTTCCATGTGGAAAAGTCATGTGCTGCATTTTTCCTGTTCCCTTGGAGTTGCCAGTGTTCTGTGTTTCCCCACTTAGTGTTCTCCTCTCACCTCCCCGGCACTCCTGTGAAGCAGAGAGCACAGCCGAAGACTTTCCCTGGCCAGCACTTTCTGAGCCACATTTATTAAGTTTTCTAAGAGAGCAGCGCACTTCAGATTGAGCCTGTGGGCTTTGAAGTTTGGTCACCCAGTTGGCTGGCTTAATGCTGAATCAGAAATTCCATCTTGCTGTTGTGGTAGAAAATACAGTGATCCCCTTAACACAGCTTCCATCTGACACGTTGGCAAGCGAGCTCTTACTTCTGCTTCTTGATGCGCATTCCACTTGTCTCTCAGAGGAATGGGAGACTAATATCTTGTCAGTGCTTTGATTTATGATTAATTGTTAAAGGACCACATTTTCTGCAGTAACATAAGATTTGGGAGTGGAAGTATAAATTACCGTATTGTTTTCTTTGACATAAATAGCTGCTTTGGCTTCAGGGAGTTTTATCTTGCCGTGTTTAAGTCTCTTAATGATACTAGCAGGTACTTTTTCCTGCAGAAGATTTATTACTTTCCACTGAAGAAAGGGATGACAAAAGTATTAAAAAAAACCCCAAGACAAACACAAACTTCTCTCCTGTTTTTGCTCTGGGGCTTCCTACCTTTTTTTTCCCCTGTAAGTCTGGAGGTCTGTGTGGAACTGTTACTGAAGCAGCTGTACTGTTGGAGTTCTGCACACAAGTTACCTTCAAAATTGTTTAAAATGGTTTCTTTTTTTGTTTGTTTAATTGATGGGTTTGCTTTGTTTTTTTTGTGTGTGTGTGTGTGTGGGTTTTTTTGGTGGTGTTTTTT
>WEIT01034811.1:440666-453125 GCA_013389985.1 Dryoscopus gambensis
TTGTTTTTTTTTTTTTTTTTAAACAAGCATCCTTTTAATTGCCAGAACTTTCTTCTTCCACTTTCACATGCATAGGAAGGAGAAAGAACAGTGAGAGTGTGCACTGGGAGGTGAAATGCCCTAAAACTTCTGGGCATAAATTTCACATTCCTGTTTCCTTCATGTCTGTTATGTAACATTTTCCTCTGCCTTGACAGAATGAACTGTGTGTGTCAGAGCTTCTTAGAAGCTCTAGCAGGCAGCCCCCAGGGGCATAAACAGGTAGATAACTGGCGGTGACATTGATAGAGGTGACAAATGAGCATCTGTGTCACTTGGCCTGTTGACGTGGCACTGGGCTACAAGGAGTTGTGGCAATTAAGAATTAAGAAAAACACTGAAGAATTAAAATTCATCTTACAGGAAGGCTCTCTGAAGCACTTGTGTGTGCTGGCTGGAAAAAAAGTACTAAGGGGCTTTTAGCAAATGGGAAGATGAATCCAATACGTTCTACCCGATGGAACAGGATCATTTTGATAAACTAATTAGAGTGACAGACTCCGTCCTTGGGGACACTCTTAACCAAGTCCTGGATCATTTCTTTGAGTCAGCCCCAGAAAATGTTTGGCTGTCAGCTCCATCCTGATTGCTGCCAATCAGCAAATTTCCTTCCAATAAATTAATTCCAGGCACACTCTGTTGTGTTGGCTGTTCTCTTTCAGGCTCACTGCTAACATCAGACTTTGAATAAAAAACGCCTACAACTTCACAGGGACATCTTTGCTGCTTCTCAAGCCCACTGCAGTGTTGTTTGGGATGGCATGCAGTGCAACCCTTACAAGACTTTTCCCATATACTTGCAAACTCTTGACTGTTTTGGCATTCCTGCAGGGTTCTTAATTAACTGCTCTTTCATGAGGAAAAAAATTACACTTTAATGTGTAAGATTTTTCTTGGGTTTTTTTTGGGGTTGGTTTTTTTGTTGGGTTTTTTAAAAATCTCAAAGGAAACTGAAAGTCCTTAAAATGTTGATGTGAGAGAAATTACTTCTCACTTTTGTTGACCATCTGTTGACTTCCCTGTGTAATTCTCAATTTTACATACGGCTTGAAATGCAGGTTTACGCAGTTCCACACTTAGAAAGACTTAGATTAGTTTTGCATGCAGAAAGGTGCTTGTATGATTTTTTAGCTTTCCTCATAGTTCTGAAGGCAGAACATCAAATAGCTCAGAGGTACAGAGAGCAAGGGTGGGTATTCTTTGCACCAAAGATACGGAAATGCTCCGTTCTTCCTCGTTGTATTTCACCCTTCAGAGAACGTCTGTGATCTTTAAAGCTGTTTGAGAAAGATGGTTGTGGGTTTTACACCCGACTGCAATCCAGTTTTTCAGCATCTAAGGGCTGAGTTGACTGCAGTGGTAGAGAATCAAGCTCTAAATCAGGAGTGACGTGCTGATGAAGTCACTAATGCAGATCAGAGTGTTCCAGCTGGCCAGCTGCCCTGCCGCTGTCTTGGAGCAGGAAGGGTGGCTCAGTCCAGTGCCACAAACCAAACTGCTCAGCACCTCTCCCTCCTCACAGAAGGTATTAGCACTGTGCGCAGGAGAAAGTGCCAGACAAGGACCTTTCTGCCATTCTCACCCTCTCCCACGTTGTCCTTCCTTTGATGCTGCCAGGTGCCACTGATTTCTGTGGTGACTTGGAGCAGTCCTGGCTCCTTGCAAGCATTCCTGGCCAAAGCCAGGCATGGGGGTGACAATTTTTCACTGAGAGCAGGTAAGAAATGACAGTAAGACTAACAATAAGCAGTAGAGATGTCTGTCTGTTTCGTCTCCTGAAAATAAACCCAAGGTGAAGGAGAGGAAAGGCAAACATGTTAGGTTTCTTCCACAGAACTACCTGAGACTGGGAGTCTTTCCAAGATGAGAGAGCATCTTGAAAAAAACCCCGAAAAAACAACAAACAAACAAACAAAAATATCCCCCTAGAATATTTTGTACCCCAAGCATGAGCAGTCTGAGGGGAAAATGGAAAGATGTCCACAGTTGCTGCTACATTTGTGTCTCCTTGTGTGCAATCAAGGACTTCCATGGCTGGTGGAAGTCCTGTTGGAAGTGCTCTGTACCGCTGGCACAGGTTGCTCTGAAGTAACACCTACAGTAAGTGCTCTGTGTTTCTCAGAAAGACCACGTGTGTGGGTTTTCAGGGAGTTTGTATGAAGAAGTAATGGAAAGATTGCTGTCCCTTAAGCCCTGCGAGGCCAGTAACACTCCTGTGCAGCCCACACGGGAATTTCACCTACGCGCACACAAAATGGTTTTCATATGATCTGTGGAGGAAATATGACAGCAATTCCGTGGTCTTGCAGAATCAGTTAAGGTGCCCCAGTTATATTGTCCCATCCTCCCAGGCTGTTCGGTGATTATTTTTCGTTATACAACAGCAGATAGTGCCCTTCAGTCAAATCAAGCAAGTGAAAGCAATAACATGTTAGCAGCTACCAATATCAGTGAAGTAAGGTTCCTCAGACCAATATGTCTATATATAAAAAAAATATATATGCACACACCTTCCCTGGAGCCCTTAGTTTGAAATGACTGCTTCCCTGACCCACTATGCAAGGCAAGCTCTCCACAGCCCCTTGAAAACGGATATGAGAACATTTCCCAAAGCGCCACTTAATGAGCTGTAAAATGTTTTTTATTTACCAAATCCCAGCAACCCAACCACAGCCTGAACAATATAACCAGCTCCCTGCTCCCTAGAGCTTTGAAGTTTTTATTGTACATAGAAAACAGGTTTTTGAGAGAGAATTCTTCACCCTCTGCTCTCTTGGGGCTGCATCTTCCCCCTTTTCCCCACTAGCCCAAGTAGCTGTGCTGTTGTGTGTGGGGCCCTGCCACACTGGAGGGAAAAGGCTTTTCTTCCCTAACCAGTGGGTCTGCTGTGTGATTGCTGCCGTGATCCTTAGTCTTCAGTAGCCCTTATTCCTGAGGGACATTAATGAGAAGATGTCTATTACATGCATGCTTTGTCTGTGCCAGATACAACAAGAGTGAGGGAGGAATGCCAGGCATTTTTGGTTCTCAGACAGCTCAGTTCTTGTCCCAGTTGCACCAGTCATGATTAACAATATCTGCACTGAAGTTCACCAGCCACTTTTTCAACTGCTGTAAACTAATATCTCCACTGACAGGCACACATTCCTGGTGGTTTATGCCCACTGATGAGTTGGTAGAAGGACTGAGTCTCTTGGGATGAAAACTGAGTCAGGTCCTGCAGTTTTAGAATGGATCATCCTATTCCACATATGTAAGCTTGGAGTCAGCAGTGAGTCCACTGAAGGCTCTGGATGGTGATTCCATGAAGGAATTGCAGGCAGGGAAAGCAGTGAGTGTGTCTCTGAGCACTGTCCCAGATACTTGGCTCACTCAGAGCGGTGTTGCTGCCTGTAACCATGGGCAAAGTGAGAGCCTGAGAGTGGGGGAGGGTGACTGAGGGTGCCATATTGTGAGGATAACGTATTCTCTAGTTGTAATTTAACTTGGAAAAGAGGCTGATAATCCTTTTGAAAGTTGCTTGTCACTAGTAGAATTGAAGAAAGTAGGTTGGCAGAGGACCCAAAGAAATCAGATCACTTTTTCTAGATGTGCTTGATGCTACTCAGTACAGTATTTTCAGTAAAATTAATGCATTCAGTGCCAAGGACTTTATGACCTTTACCTCCAGCTTTGAAAAATTTCTGTTGGAAAGAGTTTGAGACTTTTTTTGGCTACTTTGCTGGTTTATGATAGACATGCCTTTTCTAGCTAATATTCAAGCAGGAACATCAAGGTAGGAGAAACAATATATGCTCTAGCATTGCATTAGTGTAAGTCATGATGGAGTTAGTCATCTATAATTCATGGGTATGACCTTTTGCTCAAATCACAGTGTGTTGGGAAGTGGTGCTGGGCTGTCCATCACCCTGACTGTTGTCAGCAGCTACAGTCACACCATTAAATGATTGCAGAACAGTGCAGAAGCCATACTGATAACATACTTGCCAGCTCTGCTTCTTTCTCTCCCATTGTATACATATTTATGCCGTAGTTGTTTTTAAACATATTTTGGAATTCTGGTCCTATTGGATAAAATTACTCAAACTCATCATCTGATTTTAGATCCTGTTAGGAGAACGACACCCAGGGTGTGATGCTGACACCCAGCAGGGGCTGTGAGCACAGAGCTGAGCAAGGCTAGGGGATGAAACTTGAAGGCGTTTGGAGCTTAACCTGTGTAGAGAAGAGGCAGAGGGGAGGGTGGGGAGGTGGTGGTGCAGGGTGATAACTCCCCTGAGTCAAAGAGGCTCAGAAAAACCATCAAGGCTTGCATTTCTTCCTTCTTATGGGAAGAAGAAGAAAGGATTTGGCAAGTCTGATGTTTAAAGTGTGGATCTGAGGAGATATATAAGTTAAGCTACAATTCCTCACAAACATGCTCACAAGCTACAAGCTCACAAACATGACTTAGTCTTCCCTTTGTCTCAATTTCTTGTCAGTCGAACAAGGATAACAGCCCTGCTTTTCTCCCAATTTTGGTATCTGTTTCCATCTAAACCATTTCAGGCAAAATGAGGTTGAAAAAAATTTCAGTGGGAACCAGCTCAAGTAGTGGCACCCCCAGCTGCTGCTTCTCCTGGTGAGCAGTCACTTGTGGCAGGGTGGGGTGCGGGTTGGGCAGCCAGGAAGATGCCACTGGAAGCAGCATGTTCTTCTCTGTACCCTTGCTGGTTTATTTTGTGCAGATTCTTCCAGTTTCCTCAGTTTCAGTTGTTCCTTAAACAACTTTACTGTTGCCAGGACTGGGTAATAGAGAATTGTCTTCTAACTCAGAGGTGTCTGAGGTATGTACTTCTCCATGCCATCTGAGCCAGCACACAAGCCATGAACGTGCTCCAGTAATTCCCTGCTGCTTTTCAGGAATGCTTAAATTGTTACCCCTGTTCAGGGGACTTTTTTCAGGACAAAGAGATGGCTTCTTCCTATAACTTGAATGAGCAGCTCTCTCCCTGTCTGGAGGTGCTCATTTTCTCCCTCTGTGCCTTGCCATGTGTTAGTTTTCCTCCAGTGCATTTCACTGGTTCGGATTGCTTATGCTGTCTGGCTTGAACTCTGCCAACACCATCAGGGTGTGTTTTCAAACACTCACTCCAACACCTTTGCTTTGGGAAGGGGCTGCAGTGAATGCACTCAGGAGGATTGTACTCAATCCGCTCAGGAGACACCGTGGTATCTGGCATCTCCTGTCAGCCTCATCCTCTGTCCAGCCATTGATTTATGCTCCAGCAAGAGCCCGTGAACACTTTACTTTTGCTTTTGGTAGTGTCCATCTCTGTGGTGCAGGGTATTGTCTCATCTCAGGAAGAAGAAGAATGTTAAAATTCTCACTTCTGGTCTGTTTCTAAAGTCTAACAATAACTTCCCTTACACGAATTCAGTGCAGCTTTCAAACAATATTGTTAGTTCTTGGGGGAAAGGAAAGAAAAGGTCAACTCCCAGTCACCTGCACCAGCAGAGAATCTGCACAAGGTGCAACCTCAGTTTTTTAATTACACATTTGCCTACTTTGGAGAAGCATAAATGATTACACATGGTACAAGGTGATGGAATGGGGCATTGGATATGTGCTGGGATAACTGAGATAAAACTCAGCTACATGACTTCATCTGTTATATAAAGCCTCTCAGAATTTATTGGTGCCAGGTCAGAAGTTCATAACTTGGGTGGCTGGGGAAGATGGGGTGTTTAAACATCATGATGAGGGCACATTGTGTCCACTTAACCTAGGTCACTCTCTGAAAGCTGTGGTCCTTTCAAACAAGCCCAGCTCCCTTTCCTTTCCCACAAATAGTGCTGTTCCCCGGCTGGTGGAAAGTTGATAAACTCTTACAGTCAGTTGTACTGTGATCATTTATTCCAGTTCAGCAGCTCAGCCACCAGTTTTTCTCCCAAGACCACAAATACTTTTTCAGCATCATCCTGATTTTCACCTTTTCTTTAATACATACTTTCTCACCAACGGCCAACCCTAATTTTCTCATTCTTCAGTGGACGGAGAAAAAGATTTGGGAGAACTTGCTGTCAGCTTTTTCCTCTGCCTGTTGCTTCCATTAAATATGCACTAGACATCCATAGCACAAATACAGGATGTGTGGGAGTGGGAGCTGGTGGCTCAGGTGCCTGCACCGAGTCAGAAAAGGGCTCCATTTGTGTGAAAGGCCTTTAGTGAAGGAAAGGAGACTTCCAGAAGAAAGAGAAAATTGTCCATCTTCCAGGAGAACAGCAGTCTGGAGAGAAGCTGCCCTACACCACCTTTTTTCTGTAATTGCCCCTCTCAGTTCCGCTGTCCCTTGTTCAGAAGTAAAGAAGTAGTAACCAGTGGCCTGTTGGGTGTGACAGGCACATGAGCAGGACCTAAATGCATTGTAGTACACCACCTCTGTGTTGGCTCATTCAGGTACCCCTTTTCCTCCTTCCCACAGCTGTGAGAAGAATTTTGTAGCTCACAAATAAATGATTCAAGCCTTTAAGCTTGAAGCAGCCAGGTGAGAACACTTTTAGAACAGGTATACAAGGACTAAGCCATCTATTTTCATACAAGCCATTTCACTGAATAGTGTGTGCACTGATTGAGGGCTTGGTTGTTCTGTCATCTGTATGTATGTGGGATGGTGATTTACATAAAATAAATCAAGCAGTTTCTTCATCCAAAATGTTCTTGGCATTTAGCATAGCCCCCCCACCCCTCCAGGTTGGTACTTCCATCTTCTTAACTGGTTTTCTTGTATAAAATCTATGTTCATTGATAAGTACAAGCAAATTCATTTAAAATCATTTGTCAAGCCTAGAAAGTGCTTAAAATGTCCCTGTGCTGATGAAGGTTTGACCTCAAAGGCTGGGTTTCACACACTATTCCTTGACTTGGCCTGAAGACACTAAAATCTTTAATCTAACATTTCAGAATGAGAAATCCTAACACAGTCTCACAGTTATTAAATGTTTGGAACAAATGTGTGCTTAAAGCCTGAGCAGAACTAGCCAGGCATTTACAAGGATCCTGACTGAATTGGGTTTTTTTTCCCATAGTTAAATATTTTTTAAAAAGCCTTTTCTTCTTCTTTTTGTTGGCATAGTTTTCTATGGAAACAAGGTGTCTGCAGTCACAGAGTGGTCTCCTCTGCTCTTAACTTCTCAGTTCTTGGATAACTTCAGTGAAATTTGAACTAGTCTAAGCCCATTTGATGGAAAGGAAGAGCTCTCAACAATATTAGCTTTACAACTCCTGCAAGAACAGGAAGCGCAGAGGAACCATATTAATATTTCCATTCACTGAAAAACTGTAAGGTGAGTGCAGCTTTATTAAACATGAAAAAATCCCCAAAGGAACGACTGCATTTGTTCTGCTGCTCACAGAAGTACCTGTCTGTGTAGCAAGAGCACCTTCTGAAATACTCTGTCATGATATTCATAACTAGAGTGTGAGGCAACAAGTGGCAAGGCTGTGATAGTCAGTCTGGATTGCAGGTTCTGGAGTCCAGAAGTTCCTGATGTGCACTGAGATACAGGTGTTTAAACAGTGTATTGCTATAGAGGTGAGCATTAAGTATTACTGATGGGTTTGGAAATTCTGCCCTAAATTGTTAAAAGAGAGGAAACAGTAGAAAAGGGATTCATGTGAAGAATTCATGTATAAACTCATTTCTTTGATTTTGATTAAATGACCAAACCAAAATTTTGCTTAACGAGACGACTTGCTTGCATGAGAGATCACTTTCAGTTGACAGCCCTTTGCAATTCATTATCTAATAAATATCTTTTTATAGGACATTTCTATGGAAAACGTAAGCTCCTGTTAGTAAGGGACTCTCAATTTCTCTTCAGTCCATGAGAGTCCAGGGAAATCAACATTTGCAGTGGATTTATTGCCTGACAGTTCATGACCACAACGTGTCATCACTTTTTATTCTCTTTGAGGGATGTAGGAGACACAGCATTTGGGCTCTGACTCCAGCCAGTAGCTGTGAGATTTCTGGTTCCTTTTTACACATTTCTGCTTCGGGTGTAACATCCTTCATGGTACAAAAAAAGGAGGCTAAAGTCTTGCTATCTTCAACACCATAGAGCTGTGCTGATTTTACTTTGTCTGTGGTTAAAAGGGAGGGCTGTTCTTAGCTCAGCAGTGGAAATTCTGTTTCTCTGTAAAAAGGTCAACAGAAAGGTGGTATTTGCACACTCAAAAAAAAAAATTTCTACCTAGGGTTCCCTTGTGTTTAATATTTTTCTCTTATGGAATCCATTGGGTGACAATGCTGGATTGAACATACCTGTCTAAGCTGTTCTGCCTCCTGCTATTTGTACATTGTTTTGCCTTTTACTTTTAATTCCTAGAAATTGAAGGGGTTTTCCTTCATGCCTCAAGGCCCAAACTTCTACACCCTGTACAACCAGCCTTTTCCTGGAGCCATTACACGCTGTTCCTAAAGTACACCCATCACATCATTGTGGTGCAAGCCAAGACCCAGGGTGGCTGTTTCCTCCTTTCTGGAATGAAACTGCTTTTGATTCACCAGGGATCTCCCACGTAGCCTTTTATTTTTCAGCCTCATTCCTTCTGACTGGATTTTGACCAGAGCTGAGCTAACAGTTTTGAAGCACACAATTCTCTCAGTGTAATCAAGATCTATGCAATTCGTGGTTGTATCATGCTCTAAGGAATTATTTTCCCCAAGAAAAGATCTTTCCCTTTTAATAGCACTTTGGTTTTCTAGATTACTTTTCAAGCTGCACAGATCGCACCAGACTGAAGGCAGCACTATTGTTCTGGTTCCTGGGGTGCCATTGTAAATACTTCTTTTTTTCACTGGATATTAAAGGCGCCTTCTGCCAAACTTTGTTCCTTAAAGATGCAGGGATAAAATCAAAATGCAAGAATCAGGAGTATTTTATTGAATGTAAATATGTGCAGCTCTGGGGTGGGACAGGTTTTCCACTTCTTTTACCGGTAAGTAGGTACATGGAGGTATTTTTAAATGAGTGTCATTTAGGTCTTCAGGAAGGATCACCTTTGTGAAGAATATCTTACCTGTCCTAGCATGTAGTAAATAATGAGTACATTGAGAGCCTCTAGGTGTGGCTTGTTTTGGTGGGTCAGACCTGGGTAGTGCCACTCAGCTTTTCTCAGATTCATGATGAGGGAGCTTCCTTGCTCCCTAGAAACCTACCCAGGAATGAGAGTCTTAGTGGAGTTACTCCCTGGGTCTCTGGAAAAGCCCTCCAGGCTCTGTGCATGCTGTTCCTCCCTCTCGAAGGGAGGGGGCAGACAGTGACTTGGGGCCGTGTGACCTCCTCCAACCCTTGCTGGAGCTCCTTGGGGCAAAGAGCTGGGGCTGTTGTGGAAATCCATGGAGTGGAAAGAGCTTTCCATGGACAGGACTGGGAGGGGGCACAGCCATTGTCCTCATTTGTCTCCTTCATCCCATCAATCTCCACCAACAGGAGGAATGTCAGAAAATTTGGTGTAATATTCCATATTGAGAAGATGTTTGGCAGTAGTTCTTTGCTAATGTGAGCTGGCACAGGTGTGTGGGTCCATTTTGGCAGAATTACTGGGATCTTTCCGTGTCATGTTTTCAAAAAAACCATTTCCCTGTGCCACCTGCCCTTAGCTCAACCTGAGAGCACTAATGGGGACCTGCAGAGCTGCTCAGAAGGGATCTGCCAGCAGTGCCCTTTCTGCCTATGGTATCCTGCAAAAATACATTGGATGTAATTTATTTGGTTAGGACATCTGGTTTTTGTCTGCTATAACCAATTTCTCTGACTAACCACATCTGGTCTAAGCAACATGCACCATATTTATGTGGCTACAGCAATTTCACCCTGGTTCTAAGATTGAAGAATCTTAGAATTCATTTATTAACAAATCCTCAGAATTCTTTTGGTAGCACATCTGTGGAATGGCTTTTGTTCAGGTTACCTTGATAGACACGCAGACACCGTATGCCAAGAACTGGCTTTTAACATGAGTCAGACTTGTTCTTTAGCAGCCTTATTTAATTAAAGATCCATCCTAAAACTTGCTTTGTCCTCACTGGAGAATTCATTTCTGAAGGTAGCAAAATAAGCACTGGAAGATTTAATGACTTTGTAAAGAGGTGTTCATTTCCATGGTGAGACTTGGCCTCAAGTGATCCTTCAGGGACTCTGTTCTCAGCCTGGGAATATTTCACTGAGTTTCTTTTGCAGATTCCAGAAGTTATCACTGATGTTTGATACTGTGTCAGACTGCCCCAATGACAAGCAGGTATTAATACATTTTCTCCCTGAAACAGCCGGTCTGGGATGACAAGGCTCTGCAGTTTGTTTTCCGGTCCCTCTGACACCCAGGGCTCCAGATCAAGGCCCTTTGCAGAGCTTGGCCTGTAACTCTTGTGAATACAATAAATACAGCACTGGCAGGCAGCCAGCATTCATAAACCAGGGAGTGTGTTTCCTCATAAATAATATTAATATTTTGAAATACTACCACCTTCTGGCAGCTAGAGGAGAGGATATTCAGACCCTTTCTCAGTGAAAAACATTACAATGTCTTACGTTACGAGAAGATGTACTTTCTGGTGTTAACTTGGAATTCTACATTCCATTTTGAATCACAGATTATTTTGAGCTGGAAAGGACCCACAAGGATCACTGAGTCCAACTTCTGGCCCTGCACAGGTCACCCCAAGTCACACCCCAAGTCTCAGAGCATTGTCCAAACACTTCTTGAACTCAGACAGTTTGGTGCTGTGGCCACTGCCCTGGGGAGCCTGTTCAGTGCCCAACCACTCTCTGGGTGACGAACTTTTTCCTTATCCAGCCTAAACCTCTCCTGAGGTCATTTTCTGCAGGAGTTCTGCTCTCAAAGGCCTATAGGCATGAATTTCCAGTGTGTTCCATCAGGGAAAATGTCATATGCTTCTTCTCCTTCATTGTCCAGCTTAGACATTTGTTTCAGCAGGTGCCCTCAGTCTTCACCAGTGTCAGTGGGAAGAGGTACTCCTTCCATGCTCCCCTTTTTCCATTGCCCTCTCCAGTACTGGTATGGATTTTTTGTAAATATAAGATGAATAAAGCATTAACAGGATATAATCTTACTAATTTTACCCACCTTTGAGGCTAAAAGTTCAGGTTTTGATAGTTTAAATGCTGGTATAACTTCCTTGAGTGGATTCTCAGTGTGTGTTTGACCTTAGAGACTCAGTCAAGGGGACTGCATTTGTTTGCAGTGCAGATGGAAATGGGTGATGTTCTCCTCGTGGAAGTCCACCCAATGGATTCCCAAAAGGTGCTGCTCTTTCACTGGCCCCTGCAGGGGCTTTGAGACAGACATCCCTTCCTCCACAAGGGCCTGTAGGCATCAATTGAATTGTCATGGCAGAGCTGCACCTCTCTACTCTGGGAGACAGTGGAAGAAATTCTTCACCCTTGGTCATTTATTGCTATCTGAAATACAAAGGTTTGATTAGATAATCAACCTTCAGGAAAGGGGAGGATATCTGTGTCTCAGCTTTCTGATCCTGTGGCTGGAGAGAAGTCCGCTTACTGGATTCACATCAAAATTCGCAGCTGGCAGTTCTTGTTTCATGGGGAGAAATACATGTTACGTCTTTGTTTGGACTTGAGGGTTTCTGTTGCTGTGACCCCTGCCTATCTCTCTGCCAGCTAGCAGAGACTCTGGGGCAACATTCCCCGTGGGTCTGTGGAAGGAAGTGGGGGCTGCAGCAGCTCACCGGGGCTTCCACAGTGTCTCTGGGCTACACCTTTGCAGGCAGCAGCAAGCTGTAAGAGAAACACAGTATCTCCTTGATGGTGAAGTCAGGAGGAGTTTATTTTCAGGTCCAGTGCCGGCAAGGGGAAGGAAGGGGAAAGGGGGAAGGGGAAAAGATCCAAGCAGAAAGGGGGAGAGCCTCGTGCCTACGAGCATTGCCTTATCACAGTTTCGAAGGGCCCGCGGCCCCAATACTTGAGCCAATGAAAAGCTCACAGGGGAGGGATCAAAGGCCAGGTTACAGCTCTAGGAATACTCCATACATTTCGGAAGGGGGAAACAGAACAAACCATTCAAAGGAAAATAAATAACCACAGGTTTCTTTTGTATGTGTCTTGGTTTGAAAAGTCAGGCACCACCAAGGAAGGCAGGCACCTCTCTTGGAATGGAAAAAATATGACTCCCTTCCCTCTGAATACAACTTTGAAATTAAAGGGCTTTCAGGCAAAGATATGGGAAAAGGAATAACAGTTCTTTACTAGCGTGTATGTATATAACAGTACAGACAATGACAGCGGCAGCAGCACCAAACAGAGCCAGAGCCCAGCGCCGGCCTCTCCCGGCCGCGGGCACTTTCCCCCCGGTGCAGTTCCGCTCACGGCCGGCAGGGGCGCTGGCGGCTCCCGGCC
>WEIT01034814.1:0-16682 GCA_013389985.1 Dryoscopus gambensis
GGCGAGATCCAGGCAGCAGGGACTGTTCAGGACCCTGGCTAAAAGCAGGACTACAGAAGTTCTCTCTGATGTGTAGTGCTGACAGTGATACGCAGTGGTTGTGCTGCTTTCCACGCACTGGGTGAAGAAAGCTGCGAATGACTTCCTGTTGATTACTCATAATGAACCAAACTTCAGTTGTGGAAAAGATCCTTCCAGACCAGGGTATCTCGAACCAGGTTGCTCAAATCCTCGTTCAGCCTGGCCTTGGATGTTTCCAGGGATGGGGCATCCACAGCCTCTGTGCACAGCCTGGGCCAGTGCCTCACCACCCTCAGTGTAAACAATCAGTTTCCTTAGATATAACCCAGATCAACCTCCCGCAGCTGAAAGCCATCCCCTGCTCTCGTCTCACCACAGACCCTGTGGAACGCTCTGTCCCCGTCTTTCCTATGGGACCCTTCAAATCCTGCACAGCCTCAGTGAGGCCTCCCCATGGCCTTCTCCAGGCTAAGCATCTCCAACTCTCGCAGCCTTTCCTTAGAGGGAAAGGCTTCAGCCCTCTCAGCATCCCCATGGCCTCTTCTGCACTCCCTCCAACAGCTCCAGGTCCTTCCAGTGCTTAGGACCCCAAAGCTGGAGGCAGGGATGGGTCCTGGAAGGGCTGCAGCTTCATGGAGAACAGGGGGGAATTTTGTGTTATCCCTTGAAAGGAACTAAATGCACTCTTGTGCTGAGAGATAAAATCAAGAGAATGGACACTGCCCTGAGCAGAGTCCTGCTGTCAGTGGTGTTCTTTGTGGAGTCTGCAGGAATCATCAGGAGCAGATCCCGGGGGTTGCCTTACCCCAGCACCCACCCCAGAGCAGCTGCACCTCAGCCAGGCCGTGGGTCCATGTCCCTGCGCTCGCACAAGCACCGGCTCCAAAGCAAACCCTGCCCATGGGGACACAGCATCTGTGCCACGCTGGCTCCCTCCAGCTGAGGCCGGGCCTGCAGCACCCTGGGGTGCCACAGAGTGAAGATTTTCCCAAAGGATTTCTGGATCCTGGGGACAGGAGACACTGCAAGAGCCAGAGACCCCGCTTCTTACACAGAGGTACCTCTGTGACCCTGCAGGCCAGCTGAAAGGAGAGAGACATGTCATACAAATCTTCAGGGTGTTTATTGTCAGGATAGAAATTCCTTTATATAAAAGAAGAGTTTAAAAATAGCACTACCCTGCTCTCAGAATTAAATACACATATATATATATATACACACACACATAGATATTGATAGAAAGAATAATTACCATTTTGCTACATGATTATAAAACCAAACAAGATTAATACCGATTTCCAAACTATTCTGCCAAACCAGGGCAAGGGGATCCAAGAATTCCTGCTGCCCACCTTCCCATGGGAGCCCACCTGGGCACCACACTGGGAGCCAGCTGGGCATCAGGCACCCCCTGTGCTGCCTGCGCCGCCCAGCTGTCCTTGCCCCACCACTTGGCAGCAGATGCTGAGACAACAGAAGCTCTCAGGGTGACACCACTGTAGGTTTTTTCTCTTGCAAAGCAGCCTGCCAGCGTCCAGGGGGGCTGTGCCATCCCAGTCACTCTGGGGGGACACCAGGTGTCATGTCTGTCCAGTGACCAGCCTGCCCACAGAGTTGCTCCCCATCATCCCAGACCTGCCAAGGACCAACAACTGAACCCCTTGGCTTTGCAGCAGGGGCTTTGTTCAAGTTCCTTTTTTTCTATGTTTTAGGGTTTTGGTTTTTCAAATGACAGCCCACGCTCCCCTGGGGATTTTGCAATACGAGAACCAACATCGATGCTTTATGATAACCAAGAAATTGCAATGTCATGTGTAACTACTGTACATCCATCCCCGTGCCTGCTGAGCACTGCAGCCCTCTGCCAGGATCACTTCTTGTTGGCAATCTGCTTTTCCAAGTCTTCAAGTCTGGCTGTCATCTGAGCAAGTGAACGTGCTAAGGAAACAGCGTGAGCCAGCGTGTCTGCTGGGCAAAGGGCTTTATCCCCTTAAAAGAGCCTTAAATTTTCCCCACTCCCATTTATCTCTCCCTCCCTCCCCCATGTGTGCTCTGTCTTCAGCTGTCCTGCACCCTGACAAGCCCAGGCATCACCCCAAAGGATATTTTTCTCGGTCAGGCTCTGCAGGATGGCCACGGTGTTCGTCTGGAACTGCACCAGCGCCTCGCACTCGCACGGGCTGCGGATCTCCGTCTCCCCTTTGCCCTCCTCTGTGACAGTGGGGGTTTGGCTGCACTCAGACCATGGCCCCACAGTGCCTGGCTTTCCCTTGTTCCCAGACAAGTCCCTTGACCCTGCAGCCACCCACCAGGGCTCAGGGCTCTCCCCACCATTTTGCCCTCTTTTTTCAGCCTCTCTTCTCTCTGCCAGGCTGCCCTGCTGATCCAGCAAGCTCACTGCCAGGCATCCCTCCAGGCATCCCACAGAGCTATCACAAACGTGGTCACGGTGTGCCAAGGACAGCCAGTGCTGAGCTTCACTTTGCCTTCAAGCTGGCATGGCAGAGGGCATGCTGGCTCCATATCTGCAGCCCCGTGCAGGTCTCAAGGGCACTGGGGAACCTCAGCCTGTCCCAGGGCAGGGAGACCCTCACAGTAACCCTGTACCCAGCAGCAGCAGAAGCACAGGTCTGAACAAGGACACAGGCCACCCTCAGAGCATCCCTCAAGGCAGGGTTCCACTCCCAGTGTCTGCCCATGCACTGGCACAGGGGTGGTTGCTCACATTCATTCTTTTGTATTAACCCCACCTGTTTTTTAATTAATCCCCCTGGCTTCATATTTTCTAAATCCCTCCCAGAGACCCACCTCTATACCCACAAGATCCCAGACAGCCTAGGCTCACACCAGCTCAGCTCAGCCTTGGGGTACTTGTTGCAGGGTGACAGACACAAAAACCACCCCACTGGCTCTGTGGGGACAGAAGGGCCTTCCCTGGCTTGGGGTCGAGTCCCCTGGTGTGGCCAGGAACACCCACCTGGGCAGATATTGAGGGAGAAGTTCTCCACAAGGTGGGTCATGGTGGTGAAGTCTGCTGTGTAGGAGAAGTGCTGCTCCACTGGCTCTGAGGCAATCGCTCTCAGTTCCTCTTCCACAGCTTTTCCAACACCCACGGCAAACATGACAATCCCTGTGTGGCAAAAACAGATCCTGAGCACTGCGCTGGCCACCCCGCAGCAAGCAGCCCCAAGCCCAGAGGGAGCAAAGCCGAGGATGCAGGATTTTCTCTGGGCTTCCCAAATACACAGCAGGAATTTGGGAAGGACAGGCAGGAGAGTGGCAGCGCTGCGGTGGTGCACGCCCCTGTGTGAAGGGTGCTGCTCAGAGCACCCTGCGAGCACAACAGAGCACGTCTGCCCTGGGATGCAGCTTCTCTTGAGACAGCCACCCCAAGGAACCATCCCGGGATGCCCAAAGCACTGCAGTATGGGGTTCCCCAACCCCCCTGCACCTGATTCCTTTGCTCTCCTGGCCCATTCGGAGATGTCATCCTGGGAGCGTCCATCTGTGAAGACCAGCCCAATTCTGGGGATGTTGTGGGAGAGAGGCCTGGCACCTTCCAGCTCGGAGAAGCTGTGCTCCACCATGTGCTTGAGGGCAAGGCCTGTCATGGTGCCTTTTTCCATGTACTCCACATCCATCACCGCCTTCTTGATCTCATCCGCGCTGTGGTACTTGTTGAGGGGGAACTCGGTGCGGACGCGGCTGGAGTACTGCACCAATCCCACCCGTGTGCCATGGGGGGACACCTCCAGCAGGTCCACGATGCGGTTCACAAACTGCTTCACCAGCTCAAAGTTCTGGGGCCGGACACTCTTGGAACCGTCGATCACCATCACAAGGTCGACGTGCCCAGCCCCACACTCTGCGGGCACAGAGGAAGGTGAGAGAGGGCCTGCCTGGCCATGGGCACTGTCAGAGTGAAGGTGCCCGGGGCTGGGGCTGAGCTCTGGGGCTTCGGGACACTGTGGGAACACCCTGGAACTTCAGCTGGGAAGGAGAGCACACTATGCCTAAGGGACTCAGCCCAAAAACCTCCACTGACATTCCAGCACCTCGTGAAAGACTTTCCTAGTTTTCTCTTTTCCTGAACCTTTCCTCAAAGCTGTTGCATCTTCTGGGCCGTGTCTCTGAGGACACAAGCATCCATCCCCACAGCAACCAGGATGCTCCCCCAACCACAGCCAGGTCTCCACCCTCTTCCAGCCTAGCTTCGAGTCCAACTAGGGAGAGAGAGCCCCAGCCCAGTTTCAGCTGCGCCCTCTCCTGGAGCACAGAGCCCAAACGAGGAGAATGTCAAGAGCTGTGTCCTGATACTCACTGCTGCATGTCTTGCTGTCAGCCTGGAGCTGCTGGCCCTCAGGGCACACGCAGTGGTAGGAGCCCTCTGTGCTCACGCACTTGAACTCACAGCCATGATCCACCCCGTTGCAGAGGTCGGTGGCTGGAAGACAAGCCAAGGGCATGGGGTTATTCCCATTCAGGGTGGTCTGGGAGCAGCCCTTCCGCTGGGGCTGGGCAGGACATAAAGGCCTGCATACACACACATATGCACACAGCCTGTGCCGTGCAGCACGCCAGAACCTACCTCTGCAGGACTTGCCGTCGGGCTGGAGCGTGAAGCCGCTGCGGCAGCGGCAGTAGTGCCCGTTGGGGATGCTCACACACTCGTGCTGGCAGCTGTGGTTCCCGAAGCTGCAGTAATCAATCACTGGGGAGAGAAGGAGAGCAATGGCAGAAAGGAAAAGACAAGAGGAGAGAGAGAACGAGGAGCAAATGAAGAAGGGACGGGGAGGGAGACAGTCACTTACTGGTGCAGCTCCTCTTGTTCTGGCTGAGGTAGTAACCCGGCCGGCAGCGGCACAAGTAGGAACCCCGCACGCTGACACAGTGGTGCTGACAGCCGTGCCTCCCGTCTGCACACGCATCGATGGCTGCAGGGGAACAGGACACCCGTCACCCTCCTGTCCCAGGCTCCCTGGGGCAGCAGGGCAGGACTGCTCCAGGGCTTTGAAGCAGCTCCCAGCACCTCAAAACAAGAAGGAAAAGTCCAGGTGTGGTGGTCAGACCAACTAACCTGGCTTTGCACTAAAATCCAGGGAAAAAGCCGTGCGCACTTTGGTGCTGGGATACTCACTGCCTCACTGAATCCTCTGGTACTCACTGCCCGGACCCCCTCACCTGACAGGCAGCTGGTTGTGCCCACATAAGTCCCAAGTGTCCCATCTCAGAGAGGTGGCCAGGATTTAGCAGTGCTGAATGTCTGCAGTCATTACAGACCCAGGAGGCAGTGGGCCCGGTGAACAGAGCACCCAGGCTGCTGTGGCCTCTCCAGGTCCTCTGCCGTGTTCTGGCTTCCCTCCATGGGACCCATAACTACAAGCTCCCCATGAAAGTTCAGCAAATAAAAAGGGTTTTTACGGGAACAGGTCTTTCCATCCGCGTTGAGCCTGTAGCCTGGGTTGCACTCGCAGTAGAAGGAGCCAGGGGTGCTGACGCAGCTGTGCTGGCAGCCGTGCTCCCGCTCCATGCACATGTCCACCCCTGCAAGACAGAACGGGCATCAGAGTGGCCCAGAGGCACGCCAGGCACACGGGGACTCTGGCTGTGGCATATGCCCTGTCCCTGCAGCAGAAGCCAGCATGACAACCCACCCAGCCCCAGCCTTGCCAGCCCCAGAGCTTGCCTGCTGATTCCCAGTGCACAGACACGGACACTGTGCAGTGCCCTGTCCTGGCACCTTGCTGGGGAGGTCGCTTCCCCATCTACCCTGCTCCTGGCATGGGCAGCCATCCCAGCACCCCTCTGAAGGTCACCTTCCAGCCGGGGTGAGGAGCAGACACCAGAGCCCCCCTTGCCGCTTCACAGCAGCGGCTCTCACCCACCGCAAAGCTTGTCCTGGAACTGCTTGGCGAACTGCTGGATGAGCTCAAAGGACTCCACCAGGAAGACGTGCTCCTCCAGCGGTGGGGAGGCCATGGCCCGCAGAGAGTTCATGTCTGCCCGCTGGATTCCCACGGCATAGATCTCGATGCCAGCGTTCCGGGCCTGGGTGGCCACCTCGGTGACGCGGTCCTGGGGCCGCCCGTCCGTCACGATGATGGCGATGCGGGGGATCCTCTTGTGCAGAGGGCGCGCACCCTCCTGCGTGCTGAAGGCCACGTTCATGGCGTACTGGATGGCCAGTCCCGTCATGGTGCCCTGGGCCAGCGGGATGATGCTGTTGATGGCCCTCTCCATGTCTGCCCGCGTGAAGAAGGTCTTGAGGGAGAAGACGTTCTGCACTTGGCTGGAGTACTGGATCACCCCCACCCGCGTGGCGTTGGGGCCCACGTCCAGGTTGCCGATGATGTCCATCATGAAGCGCCGCATGGTCTCGAACTCGAAGGGGCGCACGCTGCGGGAGCTGTCGATCACAAACACGATGTCCAGGGGACCCGTCCTGCACTTCAATGCTAAGGAGAAGGCAAAGAGAAGGCTCAGTCCTGTGGCTGTCCTCAAGGAGCAGAGAGATCTCTGCCCGGTGGCTGGGGGGTGCTCATGAGGGATGGAGAGAGCAGGTTTGGGCAGTCACCACAGACCAGCACCTTTTCACCACCCAGTAAATCCACAGAAGGTTGGATCCAGTGCGAAGCAGGGCCAGCCACAGCCACAGACACATCCTGGCTGTGGTTTGTTGGGGTTGCAGTTTTTTTAAGGGCAGAAAATGAGACAGTAAAGCAAAGCTAAGGGCACACACTTGGCGGAAATTGAGCGAAAGAGCCTCGTGACCTGAGGATGCTACTTCTGGTGCAAACTGGGGGAGTGTTTAGCAAGTGAAATGCCAATGAACATATTTTTCTCAGCTTGTGTGCACCCGAGCCTGGGAGAATTGGGCCCTAATCATAAGGAAACACTTTGAGTCCCTTTGGGATGATGCCAATCTCAACTGCTCTGAAGGTCTCTGAGACATGCCTGCTCCTTTCTTCATTTGGTGCCTTCGCTGTTTTTAAACTAAAATTGATTTAGATCCCTCTGCCCTGGGAGGAGAGAGACTGGTACCTCTGGCTTTGCTTTGTCTCCTGCACCTGGAGAGTCAAGCAAGGAGGAGGCTTTCCCTCACACCTGTGCCTCCTGCCAATGTCACAGCCCATGGGCAGGAGGGTGACAAGCCCTTGGCAGGGCTGTGTCACAGCTGAGGAGCTGCCCAGAGCAAGCAGCACCAGAGCCACCATGCTGGGGCCAGGCTCGGGCTCCCACCCACCGGGGAAGTGCTGGGAAGTTTGGGTCCCACTGCTGGGGGGGATCCTCCATCCCCCTGGGGATGCTCCCAAAGAAGAGGCACCATGTCCCCCCACATCACACAGCAAACTGTCCTCCGAGGGCTCTGCTGCCCTGATGTTCTCCTGTGTCTCCCCTCCAGGCATTCCCCACAAGCCAGGGCTCACCTGCAGGTTTTGGTCTGGCTTCCAGTGTTGTCAGGAGAAGCAGGAGGAGAGGGGCAACAGGCAGGAGCTTCATCATGGCTCTGCGAGACCACATGGATCCAGTGCTGGAAGGATGTGCTGCAGGGAGAAGACAAGGTGCAATCAGTACCGAGGGTGAGCTCAGCCACAGGGCAATGCTCACCTGTGGTGGGTGTCCCCAGGCAGTGCCAAAAACCCCAAGCAGCAGCAGTTTTGACAGATCCATCCCCAAACTTCTCTGAGCCCACAAGGAATCTTTCCCGTTCCAAGGACTGGCAGTCTCAGCACAGCTCAGTTTCATTACAGTAGCAACACTCTGCCAAAGGGTCTGATTTTCTGCTCTGGGTGGAGCTGGCCATTGGACAAGCCTTATTTTCAAACCAGGCAGATGGGATGTTCAGCCAAATGCTTTTTCCCGGACTGTGTGGCTGTTCTCTGCAGCCAGTGGGGAGTGGGAAAGCTGCACACAGGGATGGAGAGCACCAGCCCTCCTGATACTCCCTCATGGGAAGAGAAGCCCCCAGATGAAATGCCAGCACAGATAAAACCTGGTAGGAAGTCTCTCAAAGTCACTGGCAAAGATCATTTTTCTAAGAAATTCCATTCTCTGCCTGTTTCCAAACTCCCTTGGGAGAGCAGAAGCCTCAGCAGGCAGAGGCTGTTAGGGTGCCTGTGCAGGTGGGCTCACACCTCTTCCCCCGGTGCCCAGGCACTGCCAGCCTGCTGCTCTCCTTCACATCACCTCGGGTCCCTGCCACTCTGTCTCCAGCTCTCTGCAGCTCTCCCTGTCCTGAAGGTTTTTCCAAGGGATGCTCTGTACCTCAGCAGTTTTTTCATGTCTTTAGGTTGGGATCACTGGGGGGAAAGGGATTTAAACTTGTTACTCAAAACCTCAGCTTGTCACTTCTCTCTCTCCTCGCCCACCTCTGTGTTGCCTTGCCTAGCCTTGCCTTTCCTGGCTCCTGCAGGGACATGGATTGATTTAGTTTATTTTTATTCCACCTCTGGTTGGAAACCCAAGGTGCTAGGGATGGAAATGCCACAGATAATGTGACTCTCCCCAGGAGACGTGCAGTGCCAGGACTGGGCGCAGATACTGGAAGGGTGCTTTTACAAAAAAAAACACACAAAAATTCATTTTATCGGTAGTTATCAGCTGGTATTTATTTAGCCCCAGGAGGTCTCAGTTGTAATTCATCACCAGGGTTGCTGTTTAATTGCTCAGTGGTTACGTGCAGCCCTGAACACCACGTCTTTGATAGAAGGGACACTGATAATAGGTTTCACAGCTGCATCTTAAAACTCGAGTCTCGAGACTCAGTGTTCACACCTGGAAAAGTATATTAAAGAATTAGGAGGACAGAAAAGGGGTGCAAGAGGAAACTGGGATCCACAATACCCGTCTCAAAGTGAGAGATGTGGCCTTTCCCTGGAGGTGAGCAGCCGACCAGCCCGGGAGAGAGTGACTCCGCAGCAGTGCCAGGAGCTCCTGCAGAGCCATGCAGGGAAGGGCCGGTGGGACCGCTCTGGCTGGGGTATGAGTGGGGACAGCAGCCTGACAGGGCTTTTCCAGGAAGCCGTGGGGCAGAGGTGAGCTTTGCTTTGTGGCCAGGAGTGCTCAGACACCTGTGTCCCTTCACCACACGCAAGCAGAGAGGCAAAGTCCGTCCTCCCCCAGCTTTGTTTCCCCATTTATTAAAGCAGATTCTTTTTCCAGTGCTGCTTCTTTCCTGGGAGAAAGCACTCACTAACCACTAAATATTTTTGGGACAGCTGTGCCACCTGGAACATTTCTGCAGCTCTGTGCTCTCCACACCTCCCTGCGGGCAGGCTGCCGTGGAGCCTGTGTCTCACGGCATCCAGAGAGCTTCAAAGACAGCCCAGAGGGAGGAATGAGCTGTCAGGCCAGGAACCAAGAAGGAGAAAACCAGTTCACAAGTGATCTATTTTTAACAGCATCTCAGCTTTGGATGAAGTCTTGGCGCTCCCCACGGCTGGAAGGGCTGATGCTGCCTGGACAGGGCAGGGAATGGCAGCTCAGGCACATATCCAGTGCTGGTCCTGGCAGCAGAGACCAGGCTGGGACAGTGTCCTGGTCCCTGATTCACTTTAAAACCCAATCCTGCCCCAGCAGCAAGGGGATGGGGAAGCAAAGATGATGGGATAGATGTCCCTCGGTATCTCTCCCACCATCCCACACTTGGCAACTTCCCCCTACCCTCACTTGCCTGGGGCTGCCTTGCATCCCTACGGAGGGACTCCTCGCACGCTGAGGGATCCCACACCACCCCCTCCAAGCCCCTGCAGGAGTGGGAGGGAGATGGGTGGGAAGCGAGCGGCTGGCAGGCAGGTGCTGCGAGGCAAGGCAAACACAGCGCCGGCTGCAATGCCAGAGACCTTGAGATAACACTGAGCTATAAAGGACAAAAGGTCTGGGCAAGGTGAGTGCTGCTGCCTGGGCTGGCTCAGCCGAACCCTGCAGATGAGCTGAGAGGGACACTTGGACCGTTCCTGACATTTCTGAGCAACGCAAGGGGAGAAACGGTTGCTGCTTTTCACTGCTGAAGGAGATGCTCAGTACCTGGTGCAAGGAGGGTGACCAAGGGGAGAGCCACATATAGGGACAGAAGGGTCACCTCCTCTTGACTCTCCTCGTGATCTCAGCCAAGGAGGACATGGAGATGGATCCCCAGAGGCAAACAGGTAAGCCAGCACACCTTCCCCGGGTACCTCCACCAGCAATGCTGCTCCCCAGGGCAATCGCATCCCTCCCTGCTCCACCACTTGTCCGTCTGCTCTCCCCGCCAAGTGCTGAGTCTCAGGAAAAACAGCTGCTTCAGGTTTCAGCGTGGCCTCCTTGGCAGCTCTCTCCTGGCTACAGGTTAACAGAAATACTCTGACTATTCCTCTTCTGGTTCATCCAGATGGTGGCATGTTGGACCTGGGCACATCCTCGCTTGGGCAAGGCCAGAGGACAGGGCATGGCAGGGAGCAGGGTGAGGAATGCTGCCCTACCCTCCTCACTGTTACAGGGACAGGGGCTTTCTGTACTGAACTGTAGAGGGGATGAAGCAGATGGAGAAAGGAGGGGTGGCAGTGTGTTCACAGCCCAGGAAAAGCCCTGACCACAGTGTCACAAGGAGGAAAGCAGGTTGTGGACCAAGGCTATGGAGCCATGCTGGCTCCAGACCCTGCAAGAAGCCAGGACAAGGGATCACCATGTGTTGCAAGGAGTGGGGAAGAGCTGGGAGCTTGTGAGCAAGCACCAGCCAAGCCAGAGGTCTGTCCCTTGCAGCAGGGCTGTGCACAGGAGGAGGCACACACAACATGTCCAGGCACACGTGGTCGGGTACAGGGCACTGATGCCACGTGCTACCAGCTAACAGCACCTATTTCTGTGCTGGAAGCCTTGGCTGATGGTAGAGAGGCCCTAGACATGATGTTGCTGAGATTCACCCTCCTCATCTGCCTCTCCATGCACCCTCCTTTGCTCTGCAGAGTTTTTCCTTGCAGAGACCCAAGCAGGCAGTTTTGGGAGGCTAAAATTCAACTCCATCAGTGTTATTTGATGAAAATGTCAAAAAACCCAATCAAAATTTGGCCAGGAGTCCCCACCTCGAGTCCTTTTGCTTAGAACATCAGAGTTCTGCCAGGACAACAGCAGAAAGACAGCAAGAGCAGCCTCAAGCTGGAGGATGGGGAGAAAAACTGTGGTGTCCTCAGCAGGACAGCAAGTCATCATCCTTCAGGTCCATGCCTGAGAGAAAGGCTGTCCAAAAATGCATGTGGGACCAAGGGAGGAGGAGTGGTGTGTGTCTTGCCCCAGGGGACAATGAAGCAACCAGAGCTACCTGGAGAGATGCCCGGAGAGAACTGACATCATCCTGGAGGCACCTCTTATGCCAAACCTTGGTGCAAACACGGATGAATTGCTGGCACATTGTCCTTGTATTTGCAAGACCTGCAAGCAGTGTGAAAGGATGAGGCCTGGGACAGCCCTGCAGCTGGATCCACGCTGTCCTGGAGGGTTGCCCAAGAGTTGGTTTCTCCCAACATAATCCCCAGTCTCGAGGTGCTCTCTGCCTGCGAGTGCCCAGCTCTCAGTGCTACCTCTGCTGCTCACAAGCACTGAATCCACCCTCAGGACCATTTTACAGGCAGCACTGGCCTTACAGTCAATGACAGCTCCAAAATCTCAGTGCTCATCCCCCACAGCAGCTGGGTGACAAGTGGCAAATCCCACCAGAGAGGACAGCAGTGCAGTTTTCAGAGCAAGGAAGAGTCAGGGAGCACAAGCACATCAAGACCATGGAAATGGCATGAATTCCCATCCCGAAAGGCTTTTTTCCCCCCACTTTAAGGACCGATGTGTCCTTGATTTTTCCCAAACACATGTGGGAGAACCAGAGCAGACTCTTTCCAGGACATCGCAGTGCTCTCCGGTTACAACTCTGTGGCAGCGTTACTGGGCCGAGTGCCACCTGGAAGGACACGTTGTTTGAAAAACAAGGCTGCATTTCTCAAACAGCACATCAAGGCTCCAAACCCAACAGGAGCAAATCAGCAGGAGTGCTGTAACAGGAAAACCTTGCTGGATGCAGAAGGAACTTCTCTTTTGCTCTCCTTGCTCCCCACAAAAGCCTGTTTCCCATTTTATGGGTCCCACTGCTGTATATTCACAGGGAGGGCAGAAAGAAGATGGGTTTCTTGACCAGGTCCTTTTGCAGTAACAGGTGTCTTTGACTCACAGCTCATGGACTCATACAAGTCCTGACAGGTTTACACTGTGACATGACGTTTGAAGTCCCCTTGAGAGGGAAATGCTGGGTGCAGCAATGGACAGAGCATCTCCTTCTAGATGTTCTCCACAAGAGCACATGGGGTCTTTCTCTGCCATCAGTCTATCTCTAAAAGCCCTCCCAGCGCTCTGCCACTCACCTGGCAGGAAAGCCTCTTGCCCAGACAGCCCTGCACTGAAACAAGCTGTGTACCTGGGCTGCTTCAGCAGCAGCTGCCGCGAATAAAAGCCACATTCATTTGCAAATTAAAATGTTATAGATCTAGCCAAGAGGAAAACGCGTCTGCCAAATCCCCTTGTTCAACTACTCGTGTCAGAGATGGCTCCTGTTTCAGGACTGCTGGTGCCATTTCTCTGTTCCTCTCGGTCCCACTCAAGACCTTTAGGCTACCCTTGTCCCCTGAGCTGCACAAGAGGCAAACTCAGCCCCTCCCCTAACTGCTATTTTCAGAACTGGAGAGATCTTGGAATACTCTGATTTTGATGAAGAGTGATCAACAGGGGATAGATCCACCTTACTGAATCTCTTTAAAAAGCAAATGCTCTTCTGGAAACAGGTCCTTGGAGGACAGCTGAGCTGGGCCAAGAGACTTCAAGCTTTGGAGAAAAGGATGCCCTGGCCATCCAGAAGCTGACGCAGCAATCCACTGCCCAAGTTCTTGTTTTGGGAGGAAGGTGTTAGGGAGCATTTTTTCCCCAGAAATATGCATGTTCAACCACAAAGGAAAAGAGTCATGGCCCAAATCAGCTACTGAGCTGGTGCAGAGTTTGTCAGCTGAGCTCCTGATGCAGCAGAGCTGGTATGAGATTGATAGTTACTAGCAGGACATGTGTCTCCCAAGTCTGCTAGGACCACTATCCCCAGCTGACCTCCAGGAAGTTTACATGGCACAGACAACCACAGAGACGGCCGGCTATTCCAGCCCCGCAATCACAGATTCATTGCCTGACCTCCTTCTCTAAATCTTTATATCATATTTCTCACTCTAGAGATGTGACTCAATGTGTTGGCATAGGAAAACATGCCAGGAAACTATTCTTGTGCCTCTCCCCTTTATCCTACCCATCCTGCTATGTGTTTAATTGAAATAGCAGAAGGTGAGGAGTGTTTGGCGGCTGCAGAAATGCACGCGGGGACTCTTTGTCCCTCCTCAGAACAGAAAATCAAGCTTTGTGTAGATACTTTTCACAGGGAGAGCCTCAAAGGTGGCACAGGAAATGTCTCACACCTAACTTCACAGCTTCCACGTCCCTCTGGCAGCAGGACAGCTGCTGTCCTGGGACTGGGATGCCATCACGCCTTAGGAGATGCACCAGAGAAGAGCTTCACCAGCAACACGGTGGGCTGTGGCCTCCCTTCTGCCCACGCTGAAGAGCAGGTAACTCTTTGAGGAAGCCATCCAAGTCCAGCTGCAGGTGTACAAGCCGTGAATTCCCAAAGGCAGAGTTTTTCCATTTGTAGACCCTGGCTAATTTTCCAGCTCAGCCAGAGAGCCTTGTGCAGGGGTTTATCTCTGCTGTCAACAGATCTGCTCCCACGGGTTCCTGCCATAGACCATGGACCCCTATGAGTCCACAGACTACACTCAAAGACTCCCGAACTTACACACTGGCAAAGCACAACACAGCCCAGAGACAGGAAAGCTGAAGTCTGGAGAGAAACCGAGGTACTGCCACCTCTCTGCAAGGGACAACAGCTGAGCCCTATGGATTATCCTGGGGAAAATGGGACTAGAGGCTAGGAATGGACTCAGGTGTGCAACCAGAGGCTTGCAAGGCGAGAGGATCAGAAGTTTGCAGATAGGCAGACAAAGACAGAATGTTGGTGGGGAAGATGGATTCAGACTCCAGGAAAAAACGCCAGGAAAGACAAGCTGTGTGAGAACCACAAAAGCTTCAGACACAGGATAAGACACGGCAGTTCAGAGCATCCCACGTGGACACACTGCCATCACTGTGAACCAGTCTCTGGAGCCTCCTGAGCACACACCTGTGCCCTCTCCTGCTTTAACAGAGCTGGTTCAAAACCCTTTCTATTTAGCCAAGACAGGAGAGAAACAAAGCCTTCCAACAGCTGAAAACATTACTTGCCACCCAAAGGTCCATCTGTGCTGTGAGTACCTGCAGAGGAGTGATGCTCACCAGCCCACAGCAGGTAATGGAGAGCGCTGAGTCGAGGGTCCCCGTGCCCAGCAGCTCAGTGGAGCCCTTATGGCAGCTGTATGAGCTCCCAATGGAGCCCAAGTGCTCAATTTGCTACTGTTTGGGCCCAAAGTGGAGAAAACATGATTACTGAGAGGTAATGACAAGTGTCAGGAGCCACTTAGCCTCCTGGCTCGGCTGGAGGAGACATCTGGCATGAGAGGGCCCAACTGGTGCTGGGGGAGTAGCTGACTTTCATAAGTTTCTTTATAAGCACCACCTCATCTACTTTTTTTTTTTGGCCGTGTTTTTTCTAGGTCCCATTTACTCACTCACAGCAGCGCTTGCCTGTAAGTCCCGTGTGTGTGCAGATACAAACACCACTTATCTCCCCTCCACGTTTCAGCCCTATTCATCAGGCATTTTATGAGTGCTGAGTTTTTAACAAGGCAGGCATGCTGCTCTGGAGGGAACAAAGGGGCCCCTATTGGAAACTTTAAAGATGTTTAAACAAAGACTTCTCTTGAAAACCTTTAACCCCTAGTGCCAACCTCAAGGGAAATGCTATGTTATGAGCAATCAGAGCACAAACATTTTCTGTGACCACAGATTGCCTACAACGGGCTGCCTTGTTGGCCACAGCTCCTCTGTTTGTTGCAGCCACAACCAGGGCAGCTCCCGAGCCCATCTTGTGCTGAGGACATACGGTTTCTTTAATTCTTCAACAACAAATGAAAGTTACAACTTCCACAAAAATCAACAACAGCTTATTCCCATTGGATGCAGCAATACCCTGCCTGCCTCGATGAAAAGTGTTGTTTTACTGCAAACACCAAGATCTGTCTGTCGCGCGGTTTCCAGATGGGAATTTGCATTTGGAATTAGGCAGAATTTATCCATATCCTGGTGGCAACTATCAGGGCTGAGATCTGAGAGATTTCCCCACGCACAGCTTTTTGCTGATATCAACAACAATCTAATGAGTTCCTGCAGAGATCGCAAGAATCTGCTTGTGAAATGCAGTTTCTACTTGTTATTGAGAACCCTGCACACTCACTGCCTGGGATTAATTGCTCCTGTCCTCGAAAAAAGAAAAAAAAAATCTTTACTACCAAGAGATACTACAGAGAGTCCCACAGGGAGGAGTCCCAAAGGGAGAACTTCGTAATAACTTTATAAATAATCTGGATTTAAGTGAAGCAAGAATCCAGTGTGTTTAAGCAAAAGAGGCAAAGCCCTGTGCCTCCTGTCAGAGTTGGGGCTCAGGACAGGCCCCTCTCATGGACCCCCACTCCCCTCAGTCCCATGCACACGTGGTGGCTTCCACTGACACAGTCCTGTTTCCCTGCCAGTCTCCTCAACCACACCAGTTCCCACTCTGCAGCCTGCCTCCTGAGTGGGTTCAGCAGCTCTCGGCACCACAGCAAAGGCTGTCCCTGCAGAACAAGGGGCAAAACCCCAGCAGAGCACACGGCACCACACCGTGTATCTGCTCAGCTCCGCTTATCTCACATGAGCGCGTGTCCACGCAAACGCGATGAGTACAGAATAATCTGATTTTCCAAACAAGTTTTCCCATGTAATTGCTTGGAACAGAAGTGCCCAAAGCTAATTTTATCCTGTGAAACGGTTGGAATGATAAGCCGAAGGTGGGTGATTGCTTGTGCAAACGAGTATGCACAGACCCAATTTTCCAGTCGTGCAGAAACGGTGCATAACAAATTTAGGGTACATTTCTGAGCTTATCTTTCTCCAGGATCTCGATCTCCTGTTGCTCAGTACGCCTTGCCCAGGTGTACCGACCGTATTATTCTCTGCTAAGAGATCCTCGGTTGTATAAGCAGGGACCTGCCCGGCAGGTAGGCAAAAGGTGAGCAGGGCAGGCAGCCTGAGCCATCCCGACAGCGCGGACGAGTTTCACATCCCTCACACAGCACCGAGGCACCGAGTGGGTACCATGCCCCGACCGCCCCCTCGAACGCACCCCAGCACCGCTGCGGGGGCCAAGCCCGTGCGGCCAGGGGTCGGGAAGGCTCCAGCCCACAGATGGGGGGAAAAATCCTTCGGGGCAAAGGCTCTGCTCTTCCCCTCCTCCCGGCTTTGCTTTCTGCTCCTGACGCCCAGGATCGCCGCTCCCCTTCCTGCCAGCCCCGCTCCAAGGAAAAGCTCCCTCGGAGGCTGCCAATCTCCGCGGCAGCGCTCGGCGCTGCGCACAGCCCCGCCGGGCCGGGCTGGGATCGGGATCGGGATCGGGATCGGGATCGGGATCGGGATCG
>WEIT01034814.1:17026-56421 GCA_013389985.1 Dryoscopus gambensis
CTTTATTTTTGTCTGGTTTTCATTTTTTACCCCTTTACTTATCTTTACTTAATTTTTAAATTTTTCCCTTTATTTTCTTTTTTATCTTTTTATATTTTTTCTTTTATCTTTTTTCTTCTTTTGCTTTTTTCTTTGTTTTATATTTTTATTATTTTCTTCTTTCTTTCTTTCTTTCTTTCTTTCTTTCTTTCTTTCTTTCTTTCTTTTTTTTTTCTTTTTTCTTAATTTTCTTTTCTTCTTCTTCTTTGTTCTCTTTTTTTTTTCTCTCACTGTCTCTTCCCCTGCTAGGGGAGTGCATCTGGGAGCCCCATAAACCCAAAAGTTCATGGAAAAAGGAGAGTCTAAGCTTAATATCCATTTGACCTACAGTGTCCTGAAAGTTTAGGAATGTCAGCAGGTAGTGGCTTCAGTGTGGGGAGGTGAGTTTGAACCAGAAAACTTCAGACCCGAGCTTGGAGGGCTTTAGAGCCTCAGGTTAAGCTTTCATCAAGAAGATCAACTAATGTGCATTGGAGATCATCAGCAGAGGCTTCTTAGAAACCCTGGAATAGACCTTCCCAGTCCTCCACCTCTTCCCAGCACTTAGATCAACCTAATGGTGGCAGGAACCCACTTTAAGTGCTTTATGGGACTGTATTGTGGCACTTTAACAGCACTTCCCTTCCTCTTTGCACGCGAGGAGCAGAGAAAGGAGACTCCAGGAAATCACCCCCACTGTCTGAATTTTCTAGCAGACGTGCCAATACTGCTTTATCAAACCTGGACATTTTGAGGGTACTGGTGCTGCTGGGGTGCCTGCCCCGGCTGGGCCCCGCTCCCTGCAGAGCTCTCTGCTGCAGGATTTTTGTGCTTCCCGCTCTTGGCCACTGTCTGCCCTTGGTGTGGTCGATAAATCCCCCAGGCCCAGAAAAGGCTGAATTTCACTTGTGTGTGCAGTGAGGAAAATGCAGGATTTATAAATACCCATGCATATACAAGGGCTGTGGGTTGGGTTGGTCTGGATTAAAGGAGGTATTGAAAAATGAGGGAAGCCAGGAACTGCAGGCTTCTCATTTCTGTGATTTCTAATGGCTTTTCCTTTTGCATAAACATTGCATTGACTCCATACCCAAGAGCACTGCAGGCGTTTCTCCCCTGATCTGCACAAAATATAACCTAGACCTCTAAAATGGATATTTTTTATTAGTATGTTTGGTTTCCCCAAACTGAGGGAAGAACAATTGCCCTCTGTGGCAGCAAGTCCCCAGCAAGTTTTAGGGCAGCAGTGTCCTGAGAGAGGCAGATGGCAGTTCCTTTTTGGGGGGGGGAAGAGCAAATAAAATCTCTGCACTTAAATTCAGTGCTGCCTGCCCTTGGGAACACTGTTACTGTGAGTTACAGTTCTTGTATAAAGAGGTGATTTGAAGACCCAGTTTCTAAACAATAGCTGCCAGGATTGTATTTTGGTCTCCAGAGTCGGGTACTTTCATTCCCAGGGGACCAAATATATCAGATCCCTTCCTCAGCAGACTGAGCTGGTGAAGCTCACTGAACTGAAAAGGAGCAGGGCAGAGGGCAGTTGCTTCTCCCAGTGCTTGTAAAGTGCTTTTTCTGCTCCTGCGGTTGCCCAAGGGTGCACACACAGAAGGTGATGTGAGGACCAGGACCTGTCCCACACAGGGAGCAGCGTTGCCCAGCTGGAGGCAGGACACAGCACTGAGTGATGCCCCTAAACACTTGCCGCTGGGAAGGAGAGGGGTAATTTTCCGCTGTGGTGTTAAACATCAGTTCTGCTAAAATCAGCGATGGGACTGTGGGGTCCAACCCTAGCGAAGCCTCTCGGCGCCTGCCTGGGTTCCCTGTGTGCCCACATGAAACGGCCCTTGGCAAGGTGGTCCAGCTGTGTGTCTCCTGTGGAAAGCACACAGAGTACTCCTCCTTTTCTGCTTTGTTTCCCATGGGAGAGGGAACAGCAACACGGCCAGGGCTTGGAAATCCCCTGGGGTACCCTGGGTCTCTCCCTCCTCAACCACCAGGGCAGAGCCACCCTGGAGATGCACCGCAAATGCACTCACACCCTCTCCTCAGGATGTGAGGTCACATCCTGACCTAGAGCAAAGGAAAAGCCTTGATAAGTGATGCCAGGCTGAGCAGGGATGCGGAAAGGCTTACAGAAATCAGTGCAGGAGAAAGGTGGTGGATCCCCCCTCGCTCCCCCCGCTTCTTCTACATAATGCCCAACTGTGTGGAGAGCAGCCGAGCCCGGGCCAAGACCTCAGCCTCTGAAAAGGCAGCTTTTAGTGAGAGCTGTGAGAGCCTGGCCCGTGTGGTGCTGCTAACATGACACTGAACTAACACCACACTACAACCAAAGCGTTTTAATAATTTAATATAATAAATGTCAGAAGGAGTGAATAATTCTCTGTAACCCTGAGGAGGCTGTAGGTGCCAGAAGGAGCCAAGTGGGTATATTGAGCTGCTTTAGCAATAGCCCTTTGACTCTCTGAAGATAAATTTAAACCAGATGACGGATGCTGGGTGGTCGCCTCTGTGGGCAGAATGGCAAGCACTGTTCAGAAGTGTGTCACTGTCACAATTTAGCCCCAAAATTTGGCAGGCAAGGGCTGCAGAGAATGGACAAAGAAAAGAAAGCCAAGTTTCTAGGCAGTTGTTCCTCCAGCTGGACATCAAATCTGAAAAGCTACAGTCTGTTTACCTGCCTTTGGCATGCACAGTCCCACTTCAAGGAGTAAGTAGCATGTGGGTAATTGTTCCAGAAGGCTCTTTAATAAGCTCCAGGCAGTAACCCCCGTGCCCCTGGAATTACGTACGGATGGCAGGGAGCAGTGATACCTGCACAAGCCTGGCCCTGCCCTGAGCCAGTGCTGCGGGAGGCTCTGCAGAGCAGGCGTTGCTGCTGCCCACGCTGCCAGCACACGTCTTAATCCACAGGTTTTGGCAATTTGCTCCTGAACACTCCCTGCCACTGCCTGGCCTCGGTACCAGGCTGTTCCACACTTTGCCAAGGGGTTAATGGAAGAGGAGCCCCACAGGGAGACCCAAAGCTGTAGGGGTGGGCACTGGTGACTGCGCTGGTGACACCAACAGGGATGGAGCATGTGACTCTGCAGCTGAGACACAAGGACCCAAAGCTATACTCCTAATTTTACACAACGCACTGAATGATGAGACTCACCAGGAAAAAATTCACGCACCCAGCCTGGTTCTTCCCTGCTGTGTGCTCCTTGTCTCTGACAAACTGGGGGTGAAGTGCTACTGAACGGAGCCAGCAAGGTTCAGTACTCATTTAACACTGTGTTGCATTAGTGTAAAACCCAAACAAACAAACAAACAAAAATGGGGGAAGAAACAAACCAAAAAACAACGGGGGACAAAAAAAGAACCAAAAAGAAAAACAAACAAAAACCCCCAGCCAACCAAAACCAACCCAAAGTTTTGCTGAGAGTTTCCCAAATAGTGTCTTTATACGAAGGTAAAAATAGCAAAGGCGGATCAAAGCTGAAATCACACCATTGCTTGGCAGCCGAGGAGTGAAACAGCTGCAGATTGCCATTATGGAAAAAGATTAAATAACTTTCTTATGGGATCTCTTTGGCTGTGCAAAGATTTAAACTATTCGTTGGCTAGAAAGGCTGGAGTGAAGCTTTTCAGCAAGAGTGAGTAACCCACCCTGGAGTGGACACTGGTGGGATACTGGTTGATAAAGCTCTGCTTCAGTGGGCTGGGGCAGGAGTCTCCCAGCACCACGAGGGAGGGTGGGAGGGAACAGGGACAGCCTGGCAGAGGAGCTCCTCCTGCCTTGCCGTGAGTGCTGCGGGGTGAGCCAGGGCTGAGCCCAGAGCCCTGTGCTGGCAGCAGCGCTGGGGCTGCCACAAGAGCAGAGCTTGGTGGCAGCCTGTGCTCTGCTCTCAGGAATGGCCATAAAACATTCATTTTCCAGGCACAGAGTAGCAGTTAATGCTGTGGGTGACACTGGCACTGGCCCTGGCTGTAAATCTGATTCCGGCAGAGCTCTGTTGATTTGTGTTTACTAGTTATCCAGCTACCACATCTAGGATAAAGAACTGGGAACAAGGAGGGGCAGGAGATTATATCGCCCATCTAGTAGGCAAACAGAGCACATCTGTGAAGTGCAAAGTGTCAGGTCCTCGTGGCACTGCTCAGAGAAGACACTGGGTAAATATTTGCTTGTATGGGACAAGTGTTTTTCTTCCACGTACGACAGGACAGCATCAGCTGCATCCAAAGGTGGGAAAGCTGGAACTGAAGCGATATGTGTCTGAAGTGAATTGCAATATGGGTGCTAAAAGCTGTAAGGGGCACAGCCTTTTTAAAGTATTGCACTGGGAAGAACAGAGTTGGCAGGGGAACTCTTCTAAACGGCTGCTTGGGATGACTGCTTGCAGCTTCTCTCCCTGGGAGCTTGCTCTGGCCTCTGAGCCCAGAGGAGCCTGCCTTGGGGTGATGGCAGGACCAGACTTACCTCTCTTGACACGTCTGGCTCTTTATGCCCTCAACTTTTCTCCTTTTCTAGCCCATTTAAGTAAGAGGAAGAGAGACTGTTTAATGGCAATACTCCCTTGAACACCTCTTGCAGGTTCCTCCTTGGGTGGCCGTGGCTGATGCCCCTTCTCCTCTGAGTTATCCCCCAGTGCTGCCCACAGCCCCCGGACTCTCTCCCAGTTACTCTGCCATGCATTTTCCACTGTGGCTGGGGCTTCACAGCCTTCTCTGGCCACTGCTTTTCCTTTGATAGGAGACTAATCACCAGCCAGGCTGGGTCCCCCTGGTAGGAGCAATGTTCCCAGTGGCCACGTTGACACATGTGCCAAGGAGAGACTCCTGCACAGGCATCTCCTCTCCCTCCTCCTCTGGTTTCATCTTACCTGCTCAAATATCCCAAACTCAGAGAATGCTTCTATCCCAAACCCAGGGGGTTTTGTGGCTTTCAGCAGGGCAGGAGCTGGTGTTGTTCAGTGAGTGGTCTCGCCTCCTCTGAAGGCAAGCCAGCACCACAGAAGGCCTCCACAGCTGCCATCCCAGAGCTCTCCCCCCTTGCACCCCCCAGTCCTTGCACACGTGTCCCAGGTGCCAGAGCAGGGCCTCTCGGACCCGCCTCATCTCTCTCCAGCTGGTGAACACCCAACCCACCGAGTTAGCAGAGTTAAATGCCAGGTGCTTGGGAACTCCTTCTAGTTAATAGAGCAGAAGCAATCAGCAGAACCACCTACTTGTTAGATCTTAGAGAAAAATGCAGCTACTTTCACCCAGCATCCCTTGCAGAAGCCAGCGAGCGGCTCCACCTCGCATGACAGCTCCCCAGCTGCACTCACAGCTCAGCAGCCTCGCTTCCCAACTCACCCAAAACCCATACAGCAATGAGCACATCAGGTGGAAAAACGAATTAATAATCAGTTAGAGCACTGCCACCATCGCACAGGGCTGGAAGTCTTAGAAATGCCCTGTGTGTGTTCGGTGGCAAACTGAAGAAGCTGTTCTTCCATTATCCAAACTCGTGTTTTTCAATGTCAGCCCCGTTCTTAGAGCAGCTGAGCTCCAGTGCTTTCTGAGGGAAAAGCCTTTCCACCTTCCCCACCCCACCAGGCTGCACATGGAGGGAGCTCCTTGCTCCCTGCAGGGCTGGGCTCTGGTGCCGCAGTGCCAGGGAATTTCTGTCTCGCAGATCCAACCCGTACCAAGCCAGCCTGCTCCGGGACAGCGTGCGGAGGTACCTGCAGCTGCCAGCAGACCAGACCGTGCTGATCCTACACGCCAAGGTGGCACAGAAGTCCTACGGCAATGAAAAAAGGTGGGAGATTGTTCCAGTTTCCCTGATAGCCACTTCTAAACCCAGCTACCTAAAGCTCAATTTCAGCCTTGCTGGATTTCTCTGAGCTAAGCTGGTGAAGCAAATTATTTGACATATCCTCTTTGCATTCACTCACGACACCTCTGCATCCAAAGCCATCATTTAGTCTCCATGAACTGAATAACACAAGAAAGGCATTAGCTCCAACCTGCATCCATCCCAGTTAGACATTCCCAGTGGTTAGATTCTTTCCATGAAGCAGTAAAGAAAAACAAAGTAAAAGAAGTCAAGACTCTATTCAAATCTCACCCCCCAGGAAGGAAAGACTAGCATTTAACTGCCCTCTAACTCTTGTCTTAAAATCTGCACAGCCACAGCAGGGACCGGGGCATTTCCAGCAATGCCAGTGGTCTCCAAAAAAGCTGCTATTTTTGAAAATCCTTCCCACACTGCAAAAACACCTTGAGGTTCTGGCTTGAATCTCCAAAATTGCCACTCCTGGGCAGTGACGTCAGACTGTGGCACTGCAATGTAATTAGTCCTCCATTAATCCTTGTGATATAAATACTCCTCCGTTATTACTGAGTGTGGAATAGCTATGAGGGGACGAGCTCAGCCTTCAAGACATACCCACCCAGACCCCAGGGACCCCAGGAGACGGCTCTGGGATGGGCTGGCTGTGCCTGCAAAGTCCTCACCACATCCAGTCTCCTGCCAGGGGCTGCTGGTCCACAGGTAAAAATGTTATTTCGGGACTGAATCTTACAGCCAGGAGGGAGCCCTCTCATCGCAGCCTCTTTCCTCTGCTCCTGACCCCATGCAAAGGATGAGCATGAAAATCAGATGCCAGGTCTGGAAAGGGAGAGAAAACCCGCACAGAGCTCCCAGCTTAGAGGTGCTGGTGCCATTTTCATTCCCAGTGGGAGTCAGGGGGCCATGCTGTGGATGAGTTGTTGAAATAAACCTGTTCCCAGGACTTTAGGGCTCCAAAATATCCAACCCCCTGCACTGGTGTTTTCTCTGCTAGTGCTTTACCCAGTATCAATAGAGGATGAATTTACACCATTCACACAAGTGCAAAGACAGTGGAAACCCAAATAAAACACAGGAAGATGGGTTTCCAAACTCCTGGCTATAGATTTATTTGCACTAGGCTCCAAAACTGATTGTGAATGCAAACTCTGTTCCCAACCTGCTGAAACTCCCACATGGCAGTCAGGCAGAGGCAGGGGGCTGATCTCTCCCTGTCTTTGGCAGGGGTGGAGGTGCGGGTGCCAGGGTCCCTGTCCTCCCATCGCAGGGCCATCCTGTCACTGGTGGGATCATGGCCACCAGTGGCACCAGCAGATGTGGCAGCGGTTGAGGCTGGAGCCAGGCACTGCAGGTGGGGCAGGGCAGAGGGCCCCCAGCCCCTCGCTGAGCTCCGTGTGCCGCCGGGGGTGCAGGGTTGCTCCCGGTGCTGGTGATCCCCAGTGAAGGTCTCTGCTCTCAGCACAGCCATCCTGCCACTCCTGAGCACCTTCCCAGGGTGCTGAAGGGCAGTGAGAAAATGCTTTCTTGTCTCTGCAGGTTTTTCTGCCCCCCACCTTGTGTTTACCTGAGCGGGCCGGGATGGAAGTTAAAGCAGGAGCAGATAAAAGGTGAGCGCTGGGCAGCAGCCCTGAAACTCTCCTCCCTCCCTTCCTGCACCATGGAGAGCTGCCCTTTGCCTCTGCAAAGGGGTGGGTAACTCCATTTATGTTGGGTTTGGCCCCCCAAACTCCTTTTCCACTGAAGCCTGAGCCCCTGAAATCCAGACCCAGGGACAGCTGGAGCCTGTCCACACCTGGAGCAGCTGAGCCTGTGCAGGGGCTGGAAGGTGCTTCTCCTCATCTCTTCCAGCCAGGGACCTGGGAGAGGCTGGATTTCGGGTGTGTGGGTACATGGGGCTGGACAGCATGGGCAGCAGCCTGATGGAGACCCAGAAGCTCAGCTTTGAGGAGCAGCCGGATGCGAAGGTAAAGCCCATGGCTCTCTGGGGCTGTGGGGACCCCCCTCATGCAGGGGCCTGGGATGTCACACCCTCCCCTTCCTCGGGATGTCACAGTTCTTTCCCCCCAGCCATAACTCCCCACTCCCACTCTGCCAGCCTGTTGTGGCACGTGCAGCAGTCCAGGCAGCCCAAACGTCCCCGTCTCTCTGGCACCATCTTTTCAGGTCGACAGCCCTGCAGCTGCCAAAATCTGCACAGCTCCCTCAGCTCTGGTTCCTTCTCCCCATAAGCAGCGCTGCTGCTTTTCACAAAATGAAAGCCTGGTCCTTCATTTGCGGATAAACAGCTAAAAAAAAATAGCCCCAGTTGATCCCAAAGTTCAAAAGCTTCAGCAGAGCTCTTTTGATTGGAGAGGAGAAAAAGCATTATCTGGGGTCCCCGAAGAGCATGGGGTCTGAGCCAGGCCAGGAACCTCACAGAAAGAGCCTTTGTCCACAGTGCTTGCCTTGCTGCGAAGGCACAGCGTATCGGCCAGGATGGGGGAAACCATAAACCCAGGGCGACTTCTCATGTTATGTGGGATAAATCACACATGAACATTCATTTCCATAAGGAATACTCTGCCCCCAGTGTAAATAAAGCCTCTGCCGATCCCCAGCTCTTCATTCCACCTGTAATAACATCTCTGGTCATTTCTCCCTTTAAATGAACCCGGGGCTCGTTGAAAGGGCGCTATTATGTCCTCATGGGGTGGTGAGGAGGGTGAGGACGGCTGGTGGGGCTGGGCTGGAGCTGCTGGCAGCCCCTCTGTGCCCTTGGCAGGGGTTCAGCTGTGCCAAGGCCCTGTACATCTCGGACACGGACAAGCGCAAGCATTTCCGCCTGGTCCTGAAGCTCTTCTTCAGCAACGGGCAGGAGATCGGCACCTTCCACAGCAAACTCATCAAGGTCATCTCCAAGCCCTCGCAGAAGAAGCAGTCACTGAAGAACACGGACCGTGCGTACAGGAATGGCTCTGTGGGGAGGAAAGTGGGTGCCAGCCCAGGATGGGATGCTCCCTGCTCACAGCTTGGCTCTGGAGTGGTCCAGGCTGGACCCAAAGCCCATGGGAACTCCCAAAACCAGGATGTATCTGGATATAGTGATGTCTCATTTCCAAATGGTTCCTCCACCACGAGGTGTAATGCCCTGATGCCAGTGTGCTCCCCACGCCGTGGGCCTCACCTGCGCTCACACAGAGAGGAGGGTGCTGGCTGTTGCCGGGCTGGGTACCCCAGGAACCAGGGCTTGTCCTCCCTGGGCTTGACAGGGCCATCATTCAGTGCTGGCAAGCACTAACCCATCCACCTCTGCCCACAGTCTGCATCTCCTCGGGCTCCAAAGTGTCCCTCTTCAACCGCCTGCGCTCCCAGACCGTCAGCACCCGGTACCTGTCTGTGGAGGGGGGAGCCTTCATCGCCAGCGCCAGGCAGTGGGCAGCCTTCACCCTCCACCTGGGTAAGGACTCTCGGGAGACACTGATGCCACCATGCCCAGGGCTGCCTGCCTCCAGCCCCGGCTCTCCCCTCCGGCAAAGCCAGTTCTTGGGCACAAAAGGCGTGGGAATTAGCCTGGGGATGCAGGAATCTGGCTCAGTTTCACCTCTGCCCGGCACTCCTGGTGCGTCTCTGGACGTTTTCCCACCGGCTGTAAGGGCACAGGGGCTGTGAGCCTCTGTGTCGGTTCACAAATCCAAGCAAATGTCTTGCTTGGAAGAGGCCAGAGCCCAACAGCATTCCTGCCCACACTGCTTCCCTGCAAGGCACTGCATTCCCGTCCTGCTCCCCGTGCTGGGCTCCCAGGGAATGCTGGTCTCTCCAAGCAGCGAGCCCGTGCAGAGCAGAGCCAGCAGTAAGAAAGCAGCAGGAGCACGGCCAGACCTGTGCCTGGCAAGGTTAACCTGCTCCCCGGCTGCTCGGGGCGCTGACTCTGCCCCTCTCGTTCCCGGCCAGCCGACGAGCGCTGCTCCCGGAGCGAGTTCCCCCTGCGGGAAGGGTACATCCGCTACGGCTCCGTGGTCCAGCTGGTGTGCACAGCCACCGGCGTCACCCTGCCGCCGCTGGTAAGCTCCATCCCTGCCTGTCAGGCGCACGGACCTGGCCGCTCCACGGCTCCGAGCGGCTGTGCCACCCCGGGGGTGCTGCCGCCCGCAGATCGTCCGGAAGGTGATGAAGCAGTATGCCATGCTGGACGTGGACGAGCCCGTCTCCCAGCTCCACAAGTGTGCCTTCCAGTTCCAAGGCAGTGACCGCATGTACCTGTGTCTCTCCACGGAGAAAGTGATCCAGTTCCAGGTATGGCAGGGCAGGACGGGGTGAGGACCCCCAGGGTGCTCCATTATCTCCTCTCCAAGTTCCTCTGGGTTGCTTGTGCCTGGGGATCGTATCACCAGGAGGGGTCTTGCATCCAAATTAAGGCCAGAATCATGGCAAAGCTTTGGTGGGGGCATTGTTTCTGAGGTCTTTGAAAGGGAATCATGATCCCCATTTCCCGGTGAGCAAAGCAGTCACCTGCTGGAACCACGATGCTGAGGGCAGAGCCAGGCGTCCCAGCCCCATTCCCCGCCGTCTTCGCCGCAGTGTGTTTGGAGCTCTGGCACTCTCCACAGGCATCTCCCTGCCCGAAGGAAGCCAACCGGGAGCTGCTGAACGACGGCTCGTGCTGGACCATCATCAGCACGGAGACGGTGGAATACACCTTCAGCGAGAGCCTGGCCTGCGTCCGCGAGCCCGTCAGCCCCGTGCCGCTCATCGCTGCCCTGCAGGTAGGCACAGCCACGGGCTGCCCCCCTCTCTGTCACCTGCCTGCCTCGTGCCTCCTGCTCCTGAGGAGCAGGAGATGGCATCTCCCAGTTTTGGGGTGCTGTGGGGAAGGGATGCGCAGGCAGAGCATCCTGTGGGAAAAGGAGTCTGGCTTACTCTGCCACATAACCCCGCCACACACTCTGCCTGTCACAGCTCACGGGCGGCGGGGACGTGGCCATGCTGGAGGTGCAGGGAGAGTATTTCCATGCACACCTCAAGGTCTGGTTCGGAGACGTGGAAGCAGAGACGATGTACAGGTAACACGGATGAGGGAGCCGGGCAGCTGGCAGGGAGCAGCAGCCAGGTGTGGGCTGTGCTGGGCAGACCTGGGAAGGATGTGGCTGCAGACCCTGGGGACAAGGACACTTGCACTGCCCACCCTGCAGGAGCAAGCACAGGCATTGCAAGCAGAAGCAGGGATGAGTCTGGTGCCTGCTCTCTGCCCTGGCTGCAGTCTGGGGACAGCTGTGGGTGGGGGACAGCAGAGACTTCAGGGAGCTGCAAACAACCAAGCAACCCTGGCAGAGAGGAATGAAAGACAGGAGAGGAGAGAGGAAATGGGCTGGAGGCTGCACACTGAGCTCCAGGATGGAGGAGAAGTGCCATCACTCACTGCTGGCTGCTCCTGCATAGGACCCTCCTCAGTTAATGCACATTTTCCTCTCCTGCACTGTTGCCAGGAGCCCCAAGTCCCTTACGTGTGTCGTCCCTGATGTCTCTGCCTTCGGCAGTGACTGGAGGTGGCTGCGATACCCCATCACGGTCCCGCTCCTGCTGATCAGGGATGATGGCCTCATCTACTCCAGCTCGTTCACGTTTACCTACACCCCAGAGCAGAGCTGCATCCCAGGGCAGCAGGTCCTCTCAGATGTTCCCCAGGACTCAGACAAATTGCTTGACAGCATCCATCAGGAGTTTACCAGGACCAACTTCCACCTCTTCACGCAGACCTAGCAGGCTGGGCAGGCCCTGGGAAGGGGAACAGCCCCAAGCCCTGCTGGGGGGGCTCATCCATGGCTTGGGGTGGCCCTGCCAAAGGGTTCTCCCCACTCGTGGAACACCCACCATGCTCCTGTGATGTACTGATTTATCTCTTTCTCACAGCAGCATCTTACACTGCTGAGATCTCACATGAGAGCATCAATAAATCAGGCTTGAAGGACTCTTTACTGATTCAATTGCCTTTTTACTAACTTGCATGATTTACCTGCATGCTGGCATAGAGCACCACAGCTCCCTCAGCGTCCTCAGCCCACATATTCAAAGGCCAGGAGGGACAGGGATAATACACGAATGCGACCTTAAGCGTTACTGATCCGTACCAGGAATCCCTGCATCGCTGCTGTGCTTTTCATAATGAGGAGCTGCTTCCCAGCAGCCAAATACCCAGCACCAGATGTTTTGGTTTTTTATTGGAGGCCCAAATGGGGTTATTTAAGAAGGAAAAGGGAAAAAGAGAGAAAAAACTTCAGTGTGAAACCCAGCTCCTCCCTAGCTGGCGTGGCTCTGCCAAGCTTTGTTGTTTTACACAATTAGACACACGCAGAAATTCAGTGCTGGCATCAGCAGGAAACTGCTGATTTAGATGCCATAAAAAGCAGCCAGGTTTCCTGGAGCTGGACACGAGCATTTTGCAGAGCAGGTCTTAAAGGCTTTATTTAGATCTCCGTGGCATCCAAAGGCCCATGGTGTACCTGGAAACCTTCTGGTCTGGCAGTCCTGAGCAGGGGTTTGAAACAGCCCAACAGGCAGGCTACAGTGGTAGTCAACCCACGCTGACCTCGGGGCAGTGGGCAGGAGAGCAGGGGAAGAACAGCCCCCCATGACCTGCAGCACCCCAGGATGCACACATGGGCATCCCCAGACCATCACCCGGGTTACCTCTGTGTTTTCTGTGATCTGGCACATTTCGGATGCCAGCACTGTCCTGCACACACTCCATCCTCAGCCTTGTTGTGTGTACCCTGTGCCACACTGGGGCTCCAGGTGCTGAGTTTGGGGCTGCAGGGGCCTGGCAGCCTCCCACCACCCAGCAGGGAGATGCTCAGGCATGCCTGGAGTCTTGGCCTCCTCCCTCTGCAGCTTGTACATGGCCCTGGCTTCCATGGGAACACAAGAGCTTGAGTCCCCAGGATCCCAACCCAGGGCTTCCCAGGGGACTCCCTAAACTCTACCAGGAGATGGGGGTCCTTCTTCCCCAAAACAGGAACCTCACTGAGGGTAAAAAGCTGTTGGCAGACACATCTCTGCATCTGGTGCTGCTGTGGAAAAACTGGGAGAACATTACAGCACATGCCAACAGCCAAGGGCTGGTGGAGGAAAGGGCTGGAGGACAGAGGAAGAGTGATCACACGGAGATCCACAAGGGATTCAGAAGGAAGCAAGTCCCTCGAGCAGGTGGCAAAATCCCAGTGTGCTCATTAGGTGGTGGGAGCAAGACTCTACTGCTCCCGTTCCTGGCAAATGCCTGAGTATCTTACACAGGTGTGGGGGCAGTGGGGCTTGCCCTGTGCTGCTGCTGCTGCTTGGGCCACCCCACCAGCCCACACTTACCATCCCCTGCACTCACCTCCCCAGCAAACCCACCCCAGCCCTAATGCAGCTGAGGTTGAGATGCAAGAAAATACTTTATTCAACCCAAACAGAGGATCCCCCATATTTCCCCCCAAAGCATTTCCTCCCCCATCTACTCAGTGAAGAGCTGGAGGGCTGTCAAAAGATGGGGCCAAGCCTTTTGGTTGCTGCCTGCATCAAGAGTGTCTGGAGCCCACAGGCTCCTCAACCCGCTCCTCTCCCTCAGAGGCCGGGGCATAATTCACATTTTATGAATGGAAAGCTACATGGGTTATATTTAGCACCAACCCAGACCCAAAGGGCAGGAGGAGCACTGCTTATTGACTTCAGGGGCTTGGAACAAGCCTGCCTTGTTATGTTTACAGCTCTTTGCTGGATGGAGAGGCCAAGAAAGCATCGAGTGGCTCATTCTTGAAGCCTGATGGATTAAGCAAACAGCCGCAGTAATTCAAGCCACATGGGGAAAGGGGAGAGGTGGCGGCGGCGGGCTGGGGGGGCCTCGAGGGGGTCCTGCCTTCCCCCACCGGCCACAGGCTGCCTTTAATCTGCTTTTCACAGCGGGTCCCACGCTGGGGACGAGGAGCTTCGAGCTCCTGGAGGAGACACTTGCCTGCCACCAGGAACATATGCTGCACGTCGCGCGGCGGAGCTGGGAGCGTGGCAGAGCTGTTTATTTGCATAATCACTGATTAACACAAATGTCTCGGACAGGCGCCAGCCAGCCAGTTGCATGTTCTCGCTCCGGAGTCAGCAGCGCCTGTCTCTGCCGGATCCTACAGCAATCCAGCGTGTGTCCGGGAAACACGGCCCGCCCCGCCGGCTCTGGCCAGCTGGGCTGCCCGCAGAGCCCGTCTGGCAGCTCTGTTCTGTGCTCCTCAGCTGCACCCGGAGCTTTTCCCTGTCCCCCAGGCAGCCAGAAACATGGGTGGGTATACAATCGAGCGTGAAAAAACCTTTACAGCGCTCCAAGAGCTGGGGATTTAGGAAAAGCATCGAATGCTCCAAGGATGCGCGGGATAATTCATGTGCAAGGTGTGGTGTTTCGCGGGCATCTCCAGGTGATGGTGAGGTTGAAGGCAATGGGGATCTCCTGCTCCCAGTATCCAGGGTGCTGCTGGGGCTGCCTGGAGCCCCACCACATCAAGCAGCCACTTCAGGTCCCGGAGGAGAGCGTTACCTTTAAAAACATCAAGAAGAAAATAAAATCCTGGCCTTCCCGCCGCGACACAACATCCCCGAGGAACGCGAAGCCCGTTTTGGGTCCGTCTCGCTCCCTGCCCGGGCCGTGTGTCCCTGCGCTGCCCGTTCGAAAGAAGCTGCTGCCATCTAGTGAACCAGCCCAACCCAGTCCAACCCCAGCCCCAGCCACCACACTGACTGCCCACTGCCCCCGCGGCTCAGGCCAGCCCGGGGGACACACTGGGCACCTCTGGCCGTCTCCAGGGGACATTTTCTCTCCAAATCCGAGAGTTTGGATGCTTTTTAAACAGCCACTGCACTGCATTTTGCACCAAATCACGCAGCAGGTTTCCTTTGATGGGTTGGTTGAGCGTTTTTCGGAGAGGGGAGGGCAGCCACGGAACATGTGGAGGGTGGGCAGTGTCCCTTCCCTGCTCACTCTGCCCGCGTCCGGCTGGTGACGCCGCTCTTGGCACTGAGGTGGCAGGTGGGCTGGCTTGCTGGTAGGGCAATTTGTAACAACACCTGCAGGCAGACCAGAAAAACTCTTGTTAAACAGAGTTTTTGCCACCCCTGAGTGCGAGGGATGGGCAAGGGGTGAGCTGGCCAGGGGGCTGTAAGGAGTGGGGCTGTTCTGTACCAGTGAGGTGCTTGCCTCGGCAAGGACAGCCCCAGGGCAGGTCCCTCTGCTGTGCTGTGCCTTGGTCACCTCCCTGACAGGCCAGGGCAGTGGCCATTCTCCCAGGTCCCTGTCCATCCCCTGTGGAGAAGCACGGAGATGTAGGCCAGCATCACCAGGGAATCCCCTTCAGGATGAGCTGCTGCAGCCAGGGCTGGAGACACCCACGAGAGCAGCCTGTCTCCCCTGCTCCGAGCCCTTTGCCTGGGGCTGTGCCTGCCCCACACCCCCAGGCAGAGCCTCAGGCCAGGCCAGGGGGCCCATGGCCCACACTGTTCAGTGTCAGTGTCCGTATCCCTGGCCCTCAGGAACAGGGGATGTGGGGATGCTGCTCTGCCCATCAGCCAGGGGAAAGGAGCAGAGAAAAACCTCTTCTTGAAAACTGCCCCCAGGTGTTGATGCCCAGGGCTGATGCAGGGCACAAAAGGGGCTCAGCGAACAAGACTGAACCAAGGGGCCTGTTATTGCATCATGAGCCATAAAATCCCTCTCCCTAGCAAGCCTGGTGCTGCCTACAGACCTCAGCAGGGTCCCATTACCCCAAGCATCCCTCCAAGGGCACTCCTGGCCCCAGCACACAGGGTCATAGATTTGTGCAGTGCCCAGAAACCCTGTGCTGATTTTATCCTTTTTCTGACAGAGATATAAATTACCCAGCTGGGCCTCAGGATGCAAAACTATGCTGGGGGCAAAATAAGCCAAGCTGGGTTGCTGAGGAATTACAATTACCTGCTCAAGAGGCTTCAAGCACATCGGGAGCTGCTCAGGCGTGTGGCCCTGCTGGCCAGACTCTGAAATAAACCCAAATAGCATCAAGGACAGAGTGAACCCGAAGCACCCGTGGGTGCCCATGTCACCAGCAATGCCAGGAGCTGTTGTTACTAGCCCTGGGCCTGAGATGGGCTGTTCAGGGGTGGAGACTGCCACGCTTCTGTGCCCACAGCCCTGGGCACCCAGCCCTGCCCATGCAGCCAAAAAGCCTGTGGAAAATTAGGCTTCCTTTTTGTCAGCGTTGGTTTTTTTTTTCCCCTAAAAACAAGTTGAAAACAAGTTCATTCCTGTCAAACTCTGGACTCCCTGCAGCTCAGGGAAGGACCAAGCCCAAGGACCAGCAGTATCCCACCAGGCTGGAGTGCTGGGTCACTGCCCCACGGCTGAAGCTGGGGCTGGATGGCCTGATTAGGGGTGTGGGGTCAGTGCTGGACACGGCTCCCTGTGGTCAGCCCCACGCTGCAGCACTGCTGGGGGGTTTGGGAATCCAGTGAGCGGGGGCCGGATGGAGGGCATTGGCAACCTCCTTTCATCCTGTTCTCAAAAGAAACACATGGATAGTTTTCTCAGGATTCACCAGGGAAGGAAAGTAGCTTTTCAAACAGCTTAAATAAACAACTGGGCTTGAAAAACATGGCCCTGATTTCCACGCACTGCTGCAGTAATTAGGGTGCAGACCAGGCAGGCAGTAACAAATAGCACTGAGAAGGAAAGGATTGGACACAGCTCCCACCCCGTGAGCCCCGGGAGGACTCGGCATCAGTGGGGCTGCCCACGGAGAAGCTGAGCAGCACCCCTGGGTGCTCATCCACAGCCCCAGGGCTGTGGGGCTTGGCAGGGCCCTGGCGTGGCTTTGCCCAGAGCGCTGTGAGGAGCAGGCAGGATGGTGCAGTACCACGCACGGAGCACGCTGGCACCCAGCGGCATGCAAACACCCCCGTGCCCTATTTCCTGGAAATCCAGCCTCCTGCCCTGGCTGGTTTGGGCTGAGACAGCTGAGGGGTGAAGCCCCAGCTCTCCCACTGGTGCCCCTCACCTCTGCAGCAGACTTGGCCAGAGGCAGAAGAAAAGGCACTTCATCAAACCCACTTCAGCAAGTGTCTAAATGAGCAGCAGGAGCAGGATGGGTGCCGAGAGGCAGGGTGAGATTTGCTCTTTCCTTTCTGCCTTGGGGTGCTCCCCACGAGTGTGGCTCTGGCAGAGGAGCCCCCCGACTCCAGCTGTGGCTCGCAGGAAGCTGGGGGTGCCCCTGCCCAGTGTCACCAGCCCCTCTGAGTGGCTTTAGTGGGTGTGCATGGTCACCGTCCCCTTGCACGCCGCCGGGAGCCGACACGTGTGTGTGCCCACAGCCCCGGGCTGTGCTGGGGAGCGGGTGGGTTTGAAGGGCTCTTTGTTCCCCCGTGTAATTATACCTGAGCAGCGGAATAGAAACGTGCTGAAAACCCCTCGCTGGACCTTTCTGACAGGAGCCGGGGCGTTTGGCTGCACAGTGGCTCCATTGTTCCCTTCCATGTGCCTGGAGCAGCCAGACCACCTCCTGCACCCGCCGCTTCCCCAAAATAACCAGCCTGTGATTTAAAAACAGATCTTTTCCCTCCAATACTGGGCAAAATGCCCCCAAGCCTCCCCCCTACCCAGGGCTGGCAGACGCTGTGGCAGCAAGGGCAGGGCCAGCAGGTCAGCCTTTGGCACTGGGAGCACCCGCAGCATCCCGGACCTTCACAGAGCCATGGGGACATTCATGGGGACTCGTGTCCATCCCTGCCCGTGCCAAAACCCCACGGGCGGAATGGGGCAGGGAGGAAGGCGGGGGGAGAAGGACGGGGGAGGGGAAAAAAAGAGGGAAAGGGGGAAAAAGAAAAGGAAAAAAGACAAACTTCGCATCCAGCAGGATTCACCAGCATTTCTGAGATCACAGAGCGCAGTCCTGTGGCAGAACCCGCTGCCGCCGAGGGAGTCCAGCCCGCAGCGGGGGCCGGTGAGGCAGCCTGTAACCAGCAGGGACAGCCCCTAAAATTCCCCTTCCTGGCGGGAGCCAGCGGGGAGCGGTGCCGGGGTGCCCAGGAGGGGGCAGCAGAGACGCGGCGAGCGGGGACAGGGCGGGCAGGGCGCGGGGGAAGCGGGGCCCGGGGGATGCCGCGGGGCCCGGCGGAGGAACTGTGGTTGTCCCGTTCCTACAAGGGTTCAAGACCGTGCTGGATGGAGCCCTGAGCATCCTGGTGTAGTGGGAGTTGTCCCTGCCCCTGGCAGGGGCGGTGGAGGATCAGCCTTTGGGTCATACTCTGATTCTATGAAACACAGCCCTTCAAGAGCCTCTTTGGCACAGGTGACAGGCTTGGCCCCCCCNACAAACTCCGCATCCAGCAGGATTCACCAGCATTTCTGAGATCACAGAACGCAGTCCTGTGGCAGACCCCGCTGCCGCCGAGGGAGTCCAGCCCGCAGCGGGGGCCGGTGAGGCAGCCTGTAACCAGCAGGGACAGCCCCTAAAATTCCCCTTCCTGGCGGGAGCCAGCGGGGAGCGGTGCCGGGGTGCCCAGGAGGGGGCAGCAGAGACGCGGCGAGCGGGGACAGGGCGGGCAGGGCGCGGGGGAAGCGGGGCCCGGGGGATGCCGCGGGGCCCGGCGGAGGAACTGTGGTTGTCCCGTTCCTACAAGGGTTCAAGACCGTGCTGGATGGAGCCCTGAGCATCCTGGTGTAGTGGGAGTTGTCCCTGCCCCTGGCAGGGGCGGTGGAGGATCAGCCTTTGGGTCATACTCTGATTCTATGAAACACAGCCCTTCAAGAGCCTCTTTGGCACAGGTGACAGGCTTGGCCCCCCCAAAGAGACCAGAGCTTTGGGCATCACCACCTGTACCGTGAATGGCACCAAGCAAGATGGGACAGAGGACACGGAAGGAGGAGCTGAAAGGTTTTAGCCCCAAGTATCAAAACATCCCAGCAGCGAAGGGTCACCTGCACCCAGTGATACCAGGGGAAGGAAGGTTTTCACCTGGCAGACCCCAGCCCCAAGGACAACCTCGTCTGTTACCTCCCACACAGTCCCAGCTCACCCAGCTAACTGGGAGCCCAGTGATGCCCCACTCCAGCCCCAGTGGGCTGTACCCAGACCCCCCATCCCCTGGGCTCACCCTGGCTCTGTCTGAGCCAAACTGCATCTGACTTAGCACCCAGGGGGCTGGGGGAGGCTCACGGGATGCTCATGGGAAACACCACATCTTCAGGATGCAGGAGGTGTGCCCTCCCAGACTCTGCAGGTTCGAGGTGTTGGGGTCAGGCACCACAATCACCAGCACATCGCTGCTGTGACCCATTTTGGCACCTTTGGCACATAGCACAGCACACACCCCAGTGCCTGAGCTCACACTGCAAAACAAAGGACCCAAACACCCACAAACATCACCTCAAAACACCCTGGAAGCCATAAAGCAAAGGGGGTCAGCAGGGTTACGCCTAATTTTCCAGCTCCTCCATGTCCCTCATTCAGGGAGCATTTAGGAAGGACAGACCTGCTCCGGCCACTCAATCACATCAGTACCTGGGAGGGTTGCAGCTATTTTCAAGCCGGATAAAGCAGATCCTCAGCCTTTTGGTTTTAAAACCAGAGCAGCACTAAGAAAAACAACAATCTGTGAGGTCAGAGATGAAGACCAGGAATTCTCAGCGTATTAGAACCTCTCAGCACACATCAGGTACAGGTGGGCTAGCTAGAAGGGCAGAAAGGCAGATGGGGGGAATGGTGACAAAACCATCTCAGGAACTGGGGCTCTGCAAGGACAGGCAGGCAGCCAGGCTTGTGCTCTGGGGATTTGCAGACTGTCCGTCCAGAATGCTTTGCAAAAACAAGGCACTTCTACGCTGAGGGCAGTTTTGGAAAGTACACAGGATTCTTGCAACCAAGAGACGAAGCCCAGGAGAGAAAGAAAGGAAAAATAAAAAAAAAAAAAAGGGACAAACATAGGTTGCTCCAAGCAGCATGTCCAAGAACCTGTCACAGCCACGAGAACACAGATCGCAGGGGTACGTCACCGACGCGCCGACAAACAGCAGCTCCCACGGAGCACGGGAGGGCCCTGGGAGCACATGGCTCTGCTTTTCTCAGCACTGGATGAGATTCTCAGAGGACCTCTGAGAGCACACCTGGCACAGAGCAGGCAACAAGGAGCAGAAGAGCACGTGCTGCTCCCTCACCCCGAGGGAGCATGTGTACTAGTCCCAATTTGTTTCCTCCATCTGTGCTAATCCAAACCACCTGGAGCAGGAATTCCCACCAGGGAGAAGGGAATTAGATTTTCTCGAGGATGATAATCCATTTAAATACAGCACTGCTGAGGAGCCTCAGTACCGCTCCCAGTGAGCAGCCCTGCTTCCCCTGTCTCCCACCTGCCTGGGGAGAGAGGTGGGTCCTGTCCTTTGAGAGCACCAAGCTGGCAGAGCAGAGGGGCTTGGACAAACAGCAGCTTCCTCCCGAGCTTGCCTAAAAGAGCAGCTGTTTTAGGCCTACACAGCATGAAGTTACCTGTGCACTTGCTCCCAGAGCAGCTGATCAGCTCTGCACCCAGTGGAAGGCCTACGCTGGTTAAACAGGGTTGGCTTGAATCTCGGTTAAGCAAAATGCCCAGGACATTGCTCTCATTTGAGGGGACAGGCACAGGCCTCTTTCTACCTCCCTCCATCCCTCCTGATTACAAGGGGACAGCGCTCTTCAAGTGCCATCACAAAACAGGACAGACCACCCCATGGCACTGTGCTGTCTCTGCTCTACTTGTCTGGAGGAGCCGAGTAGCTCCAGAGACCCAGGGCTGCTGGTCCTGTGGGAATCACTCCGGGGTCAGGCACTGGAGGCAGCTCAGGAGCTGCTGACAAAGCCCCTTTGAGCTGCAGGCCACCGCGCCAGGTCCCAGCGCGCCTCCCCCTTCAGCAAACCAAGCAGTTACACAAACATGAGCTCCCGCTTATTCAGCTCCCAAAAGTAATTTCAGATCAGAAACAGTCCAAAAAAGCCACTTTTAGAAAGTACCATTTATTTGAGAAAAAAAAAAATAAAACCAGTAACAGTGGAAAATTCCCAAGAGCAATTACACAAGAGAATCTAAATATCCCGAGAAGCAGCGGCAGCTCCTGCCTTCCTGGTAGTGCTGTCCACAGGCAGCACAGTCCTCCCTCTCCTTCCCAGCCTCCAGCGAACTCTGTGCAGCTTTGAGAGCCTCCCAGAGCTCCGAGTTTCCCTGAACACACTTGTACTGGGACCAAGAGAGTCACTCGGAGGAGGACCTCTCCTCTCCCACCGATGTCTCAACACACATTCCTGCCTCACCCCGAGAAGGGGACACATTTTTTTCTATTGCCTCTCTGGCTCTGGCCTCAAGCCTACAGCAGCACCTCAGGAAGGAGGCTTCAGGAGCCATGAGATTTCCAACCAGCCTTTGCAGCCCCCAGGTTTTGTGCTGCCTGCTCAGGTGCTCAGTTAGGGGAGCCACACTCAGATTTTTGTCTCACACCACACCAGACTCAGAGCCACAGGAGGACCCAACTTGCTCACGGGTTCTGTAACGCCTTCCCGGCACAGAGGCACGGGACACACATCACCCTTTGCTCTGGGAGACTGGGGGGTTGGTCCCACTCTCAGGGGAGGTAGGAGCCATGTACAGGGGATGTTAAGGAAGATCCACAGCAGGGGGTTCAGAGCTTGCCCCTGTGAAAGCTCAGTGCTTCCCGGTGGGAGATGCCACCGAGGCACAGCTCAGATCCAGCCCTCCCTGAGGGACGGGACTCGGCACAGCACCGCAGGCGACAAAGTTATCACCTCCACACTGCAAGCTTCCAACGCTTGCTTCCAAGGGCAACTCGAGGTGGGGATCTCTGCTCCGACTCTGCGGATCAAACCCGGCACATCCCGACCGCAGCTGCTTCCAGGAGCCAGGACACGGCCACAGAGCCCCCGGGCTCCAGCTGTGCCCAGGTGCCTTCCCGAGCACAAGCCCCTGGTGCTCTACACAAGACACTGGACAAACAGCAGCACAAACAAGATCAAAAGCTTCTTACACACCATAAGGCTGCTGAAGAATTAACTCCAGCCTTTTCATTCTCATCTGTATATATCTCAGTAAAATATATAATATATAGCTCTATAGGACTGATTTAATATATTACAGCCTAGGATTACTCTTGTCTTTTCCCTACTTCAATCATATTTATGCATCCAACTTTGCATACAGAAGTTATTGCCTTGAATTTATAATTGAAATTCACAGAATAAAGCTTAAATAGTTTTCACAGAGACTCATTATATTAGTGTTTTACATAAAAAGGATAAAAGTTACCAAATGAGAAAGCAGCCATTTCAGAGACTATAAATAATTCTATTAAAAAAAAATCCTAGAAAAGTTATGAGAAAATCATAAATATCTTTCACCTCTATAGTAGCTGCTATAGAACTAGAAGAAACCTGTAACACTCTGTAGCTAACTCTGCTTCAGTTCAGAATATGAATCATATAAAACAGCATCTCTAGAGAAATGCCCGGCCAAAGGAAACACAAAGGGATTGAAAAAATAAATCTGAGGAAATTAAAAAAGTAGATTATTTTTTTTATTATTTCAAAACAATTTCTACAAACTTTTATATAAACATTAGGCTATTTTCTTTAAAATTTCGTTATAAAAAAATCCTACAAGCAACCCTTAAAAAAAGGTAAGAGACTGAAGGCAAGGAAAGGGTGTCGCCATAGCCAAACACAACTGGCTGTCCTGATTTCAAGGACTAATGACCCTTGCCTGGGGCCAGCAGGAAGAGACAGAAGTCTCCTGGGGAAGACATTCCCATAGGCCCTTTACAGCATTCAGGGATACTGAGCCCTTGTGGGCCTTCTGCTCCCTGATAAGGCAATATTATCTGTAGTGTAAGAGATTCATAAATAGTTCTCCACAAAAATGCTTCACATCAGCAGCCTTCTGCAAGACATCTAGTAGCAAGATTTATAAAAAAAGCCATCTTCTATAGAAGCAGCCAATCCCAGCACAGCACGCTGGATGCAAACACATGGTGTTTGCTTCCATACAGTCTGGTTTGTGTTTACATACCCTCTATAAAACCAAGCAGAAAATTTGGCATCTTTATTCTTTTTACACTAACTTAGAAAAAAAAAAATACACTGAGGTTTTTTTTCAGACTCTTTGTATTTCATTGGGCCCTTGTTAGCTGAGCGGGATGGGAAGGGTCACGAAGGAAGTTTGTTTTTTCTCAAAGTCACTTTGAAATTCAATCCAAAAAAAAAAAAAAAAAAAAGCATTTGTTCAGCACATCTCATCTGAGGGCACAGTGTTTCCATACAGTCTGTTTGTCCCTTGATGGGCACAAGGTGCTGCTGAGCTTTAGGCATAGAACTCGTTTGTGGGGGCTTTCTTGTAGATGGGTTTCTTCCCCAGGTCGTAACTGCCCTCGTCCTTTTTCTTCATGCGATAGACCAAGAGCAGGATCAGGAAGATGGCAAACAGGAGGCCCACTGCTCCCCCTGCAATGAGAGCTGGGGAGGAAAGAGAGAATGGAATAAGTCTTGGGCAACTCCAAACCACCAGCAACATCTCAAAATCTGCTTCACGAGTAGCAGCCCCCAGAGTCAGTGTCCGTGTGCCTGTCACCATCTGCGCTGGCACTTGCAGCCACAGCAGATGTTACTGGGAAAGGCCAGGATTGCTTCCAGTCCAACCACGGAATAATCACATGTTCCACATTAACCAGTTTGAGCTAATCTCCCCGTTTAGCCCAAGAAAGAAATGTTGACAAGAAGATGTTCTCCCTGTACAGAGACAAAACAAAAAAACAAAAAAACCCCACCCAAAGAAGCCCCACCACAACCCACAGGAAAATGGTAGTGCTCCAATCTGAATGCTTTGCTAACTACCTGTGTGAGCACACCTTGGGGACTCTGTTTCAGTTCATCAACATCCAATTACCAACACCACTTCCCTCAAAAAAAACAAAAACAACAACCCACATCCCAACAAGCAAAACCTACAAACCTGCAAAAAACCACTAAGATTTCCTCTCTCCTCGTATCAAGGGTGGCCACAAGACTTCACTGACATTTATCCCTTGTTGTGACACCCGTTCCTTGCACTAAATCAGCTTCTTTGCTAGATGGTTTTGCAATCCACTCTTCCAATCTCCTCTCTGACGGGGAGGATGGCTGCAGATCAGCACAAAGGGCTTGGGTTTAAACTTGGACCATCAGGCCGAGTGCTTGAAGCAGCAATATGCTGGAGACAGACCTGTCCCACATGCTGAGGGGAAGGCACTCACTTGGTTTTGCTCTGGACATTGGTACTCAGATTCCTACAGCTGACCACGTGTTGGAATCCCTTAGAGGGGTTGCCTGGCTCCTGGGAAAGCTCAGGAAAGGCAGGACTTGGGCAGAGGTTGGAAGGAAGATGCCTGTACTTGATATCAAAGTCTATGATGTCACTGCTTTATGGCCAGAGACGTCTCTTGCTGAGGCAGTATCCGGGTGCAGAGCAGCTGCCACATGACTTAAGCCAACAGTCAGCTGGCAGGCTCAAAAACGAGCTGTTTATCCCAGCAGCAGGCTCTGCTGTTGTTTAAGGACTGGGAGGCAGAGGCCACCCTGCTACAGGTAGCCACAGAGGTAAAGCAACTCATTCCCCTGTCAGCAGAGAGCTGCTCCCCAGAGAAACAGGGAACAACAGAAGCCATTTTGATTTTCAGTATTAATGATTTACCAGGACAAGGTGGAGTATTACCTGTAAGGACTTCTGTTCTTTCAAAGATGCTGCTGTTGGCTGTGCTTGCCATGGAGATCTTGTTGGACAGGTTCTCTTCGACAGCTACAGCTTTGTCTGGAATGATTTCATTGTCCACCATTGTGCTTTTCTTCTCACCTTCTATCTTCCTCCCAGTATCTCCAGGGATATAGTTGTCAGATATCTACAGAACACAGACAAACCACACCCGTCAGCAAGCAGCACCCAGCCTACCCACAGCTGAAACCAGGAGGGTGTGCAGGGAAGAAAGTTTGCTCAGTGCATTACAAGTACACTGTGCCTGCTCAAGCAGGTGGATTTGTCTTGACACCACGTTTTATGGGGGGGAGGGTGTTCAGAACGTTTCACAGACAGACCAGAGCAGCTACACGGTGCTTAAAAACACACAGGGGCAATACCTACCCCAGGCGTATCCATGGTGGTCAGATACATGCCATCTTCAGAGTCAGAGTAGTCTGCAGAGGGGGCAAAAAAAACAGAAAGGGCTCTCAAGTTTTTGTCTTATTACATGTTGTTTTTACAGAATTCAGACACTTCCTGTAATACCAGCAACTGCACGCAGACTGGGACTCTTGTCCTCTACAACTCCCTCTTATCTACTAGTACTATTTATCATTTAATGACTTGGATTGCACAAGACCAAGAAGTAATCTTGAAACCAACACCTCTCTGCTGGGAAGGATCTTCAGCTGGACCCATTGGCCCCTGCAGAGCAGCTCTGCCATAGCTTAGAAGGTAATGCCAGCGGAGGGCACTGCTCCCACTGCCCAGCCCTAAAGGATCCTTCACCAACCCTTCAGATCTGCCCAAACACGCCAGGCACCGATTTCAGCACTTGTTCTTTTACTTTAGGTGAACATTTGTTCTCCAAAAGGGACACAGAGCTACAGAAACTGGTTTGGGCAGGGAGCTTTGCATGTCACGGAGTTCACTTGAACACCAGTTATTCCTTTACCTTGTTTGGCCTCAGCTGAGACATTAACTTTAAGCCTTTTAACACTGCCTCAACAATAGATTATTTTTTCTAAAGTTTCTCAGCAGTTCTTTGGAGTTCAACAGGAAAGAGATCCAGCCAGCACAAGGCCTTTCATTTGCAGCAAGGCAAGACAAGCTTGGCTGGACTCCATCTGTCCTCCCCGAGTGATTCAACATCACAGCACCACCACTTTCACTGTTCTCATCTGAGTGGCTACAAGTCAGTTTTCATCTCCACCTGACACTGTAGTTCCTCTGGAGCTCTGGCTGTGATTTTGCCCATCACTCAAGGGCTGGTGCTGAAAGAAATTTCACAGCAACAGCTGAGGGAGATCCACTTCCCCACTTACCTCCTGACCCAGATGCCTCATCTATATCTAACCCATCAGAGGTTAAACGAGGCCTGAATTCACCAATGTCTTCATCATCTGGCAAGTCCCCAGAGGCAGGGTAGTCAAGCCATCCAGCATCCATGGTTTCAGTTTCTCTCACCTGTAAATGGGGGTGGGAAACATGTTAAATATCAGACAACTCTTCAGAACCATTTCACAGAAGGTTCAGAGCCTGAGCACGTCACTTCCACCAGAAGAACATTAAATGCTGAACTTCCTCTCCACCAAAAGCATTATCTTCATCAGCTGAATTCCCCTGGAATTTCTCAGAACAGACGTGAGAGCCAGTCTGGGAGGGGAATTTCCTGAGGGTTACAGATTGAAAAGGTTCACTTGAACACACAGGATGAAAATACCACAACAGGATCTTGGTCAGGAGTTTGTAGCAAAAGCATTTGGAAGAGCAATACCTTCAGTTTGTGAAAAGGGAGAGTTTGGAACGACTTAGTTATTCCCAGGAAAAAAGCCTGACACGTATAGGTCAGTTTTTTGCATAGCACCAAAGCTTCATGCCAGAGCAATTCCCCACTCCTTATACTGAGAACAAACCTATTTTACCACCCAAGGGTTAAAAGCTGGCCTGTCAGTTCAGCTGAACTGCAGTGCAATACAGGCTGACGTTCAAGAGCACTGCTATCAGTAATGACTTGCCTGAAGGAAGAGCTTCCCCTGCCTCACCTTTTTAAAAAGCATGTAAACAAACAAACCTATAAAATATCTCCGGGATCCAAAGGCCCAAGGAGCACAGTTAACAGCAAAAAAGCTGGACAGCCTCCCAGATATCAGCTGTTTGGCCACAATGGCAATTTGCACACCAGAGCTCATTTGCACTTGGACCTTCCAGGAGCCACAAGCCCAAATCTCCTGCCCTCACCAAAGTTATGCAACTTCCCAGAACTATTTCACTATTTCTCCTCGCCCCACAGCCCTGGGGCCAGCCTTGGTGAGGGTACCACAGGTATGAGCTCTGGAGTTGCTCAACACCACCCCACAGATTCCAGATGCTTCCATAGCCATGAAATCATCACCATGGAGGGGGACTCAACCCCTTCCCCCAAGGCAAGAGCCACAATGCAGGTGGATGGGTCCCTCAGCTGGGGGCTAAGCTGGCAACATTCTTTCATGCTGTCCTCACAGGACGACTGGGAAGTCTTGACAAAGGTTTTGTCTACCCAGGAGAGCATTCCACAGCCCTGCACACCCAAGGGTTTTTCTCAATGTACAAGCTGACCAGGCTACAGCCTCACAGGGGCGAGGAGGATCAGAGACTCGTGGGGACACAGAGCTGGGTTGGCAGCACCACCAAGCCCTGAGCAGGTGGGACCAGCCCTCCTGCTCACCTGGCCAGGTGTGGCCCATCCCACAGCCCAGAGGTGATCAATTACATCCGCTATTGATCTCTAACCGAGCCCAGCAATCGGCCACAAGCCATGTGTCAGCTTCCTCTGCCCACAGCCCCGGCCCTGCTCCCAGCCCCATTCCCTGCCCACTGGCAGGGGTTTGCCACGAACAAGCACAAGATGTTTCTCATTCTGCACCAGGAGCAGTGGCACTGGATGTGCTTTTCCTCGCTTATTGAGGCATTTTTGGTCTCCCCAGCAACCCGGCTACAGGATAACCAGATGAACAGCCCAGAGGCCACAAAGTCCTGAGGCCAGTTCTCCTCCCAGACCCTCTCGCTCTGCTATGCCAAGCCTGGCACGAGATGCTGGGAAGGGGGCAGGGAGGAAAGTCAGCTTGGAAGAAATCCTCTCCCAGCCTGGAATCAGGCATTCCTAACGTTACGGATCACTTGCTCCAAGGCAAATTCATTTCAAGATATGCGAAACCCAGCCAAAGCCAGTCCTGCAATAGAAACTGCTGCCAGCATGCAGTAGCTGTTCCCAGGGCAGCTTCTGGCCATTTCCTCGGGGGGGAAGCAGGAAGAACCCAATTCCCGGGGCTGGGGAGCACGTTTGCTGCAGATCCAAATAACCCTGCACCCGGCAGATTAATGTTGGAGTGCTGTGCCGAGCCACACCCCGGTGCCAGCTCACCCTGCGCTTCACCATGAGTCACGGCCAGTAATGTCCAAGCAAGGGCGGCTCAAGAAAACCCAGGTTTAAGCCCCGGGGTGGCCGGACAGCCCACTGGCCTTATCAGATCAGCCCAGCCACGAGCTGAGCGGTGGCACACAGCCACAGCGATTAGTGCACGCCGTGGAACGCACCAGGTCTGGCTATCAAAAAAACCCTATTTAAAGCAGGACAGACTGTGTTTACCAGCGGAGCACACAACAAGGAAACTACTGACTCACAAGCGTAAATAAGATTATATGGGAGCGTACGCTGAACTCATTCTTCATCATCCTCTTGAGCAAGGATGGGGAAGTTCCTGGAAGCCGCAAGAACTTCTCAAGCCATACAGGAAACTTTTTCCTGTGGGCAGTGGCCTCACATTACAGGTTCATCCGACAGGGAGGTCAGAGGGCTGCTGGGCACCTCCATAATTACTCTCTAGGTTTCAAGGGATGTACTTCTAGGAAGCGGGCCCTGCCTGGGAGCTGGGGCATGGGCAGGCTGGGAAGAGTTAACACCGGAGCGCAGTGCTCACAGGGCAGGTCTGGAGCAGGCACATTCCTTGCATACACACCTGTGAGAGGGCACACAGGCACTTTCACAGGACTTAAAAGCAAGAGTTTTGGGCTTCCCAAGTGCCACAAAGAACTCCCTGGAGTATTGTTCAAAAAAAAAAAAAAGTACATCCCTTTCCAAGAGCACACAGTCCTCCCCGCAGCTCTGCGGCTTGGTGAAGAGGCAGCACAGAAGGTGCCCCTACTTCCTCTGGGCTTGCAGGCTGTGGCCAAGAGGAGAAGGCTCCGAGACTGCCACAGGAGGACGGTCAGCCCTCGCCAAGCCATCCCTGGCCACGTTCAGCTTAACACCTTCTGCGACTGCCAGCTGGAGATGGGCACCAGCGCTGCTCCGAGGCTGCTTCCCACCACCTCTCATCCCCGTGCTGGAGCCAGGCCAGGGACTCGTGGGGAGAGTCGGGCTGGGTGGCTGCACAGCCCCACCTTACCATGGCAGCTGAAGCAGAGTCCTACTATTAATATGCTCCTCTCCAGGAGGGGTCTGTACAGAAACCAACCTTTCCTGCAGGAGTCTAGTTTCAGGATTTCGTCCTCATGCTAAGCAGCTTTATCCCCAGTAAGCACCAAGGGAGATTAAACAGCATGCTGGGGAGTAGAAGCTTTTCCTGCCTGCCAGTGGCAAAAAAATAAATAAATAAGAGTTTATTCCCTGCCAGACAACCAGCACGTCAGGCACACGAACTGTGAGCGTCATTCCTGGAAAAGCTGGGCTCAGAGGCCTCATGTTTTGAGACAGGCTGCACTAATGGATGAAGCCCGACACTCTTTACTCAGTGGAAGCACAGGAATAGCACCCCTGGGACCCCAGGCAGCCCTGCTGTGCTCCATCCCTAGCCCATCCCACTCCATTTCGGGCTCCTGGGGCCTTCCCTTACAGCCCCAGAACACCACTTGCCTCTTTACAAAGCAAGATCAGCTATTATACTGAGTCAGCAAGCAAAGTTTCTGTGCAGTGTTGTGAATTTCCCCAGCCCCTGGCAAGTTCTGGGAAATAACCAGGCAGCCCACCTGCCCTCACCACTGCCTTTGCAAACCCTTTCAAAAAAACCCAAATGATGTTTTGGGGCAGAGACAAAGTTTTCCAGACATGGAACTGGCTTTTACAGCTGTCCCTTGTCTCTGATCAAACACAGAGTTCACTAAAAGCTCCTTTGAAGGGTCACAGCCAGCAAGCTGCAAAGGGAGTCAGACCTGCAGGGACTGGGGCATTCACAGTGTACAGAGCCCTTTATCAAGTTTATAATTTTGGCATGGAGACCCAGCGCTTGCTCCTCGTCTCCCTCCCCAGCACTGTGTACACAAACCTGGGAGTAAACAGGAGCAAGGTGAAAGTCAACCTTTCCTAGACAAAAGCACACGGAGCTGGCAGAAGGGGGCAGAGGCACAGACCTGTTAACCCTGTGCAGCCTGCAGGGACAGCTAGGTGTAAACTGCTCGAGGTGTGCTCTCAGGTGCTCTGCACTCAGGGTCGGCCCTGCAGATCACCTCGTTTCACTGCAGCAAGCAGCCTTGCACAAAATATCCTCCCCAGACCCTGTGCTGTCACGGACAGACGTCATCCCACAGCACCACAACGCACAACCACATCGGCTTAACCAGGAAGGGCTCCTGAACAACGTGAGCGGCTGCAAGGATGCAGAGCTCTGTAAACCACCGAGCCCAAGAGAGGGGATTTCCATACAGTTCACTTCCACCCAGCTCTTGCAGGAGCCCACAAACCAGGAAGGTTCTAAAGCTCACACCAAGCATGTGGAAGAGCAGGGGTTAGGAGTGACGTCACCCCCCTGAAGCCCCAACAGCCCCCCAAAAGCAGAGGAGCTACACAGGGCAGCTCAAATCTGTGTGAAACAGCCCAAACAGAGCTGATCTCCACAGGAGGGGTGTGTGCAGTGGCAACAGGCAAAGACTGCTCTATCTTCCCATCTGAATAAGCATTAAAAAACCTTATTAGAAGTGACATGAGCTTCCAGCAGAGGCAGCTCCTTCCGGACTAGTATGGGAAGGGTCTATATTTTCCCCCCAAAATACCCTTCACTCCCTTCCCTCACTCCATGCTCCAGTTCTGTGTAGGGGAGAAGAAAATAAATACACAAAAGTCATTTTAGTCCCAAGAGCAAAGCAAATATCAACATTTCAATTGAAGTCACACCTAACTCCCTTAACACATCAGCCACAGCAAAACAATAAAAAAAAAATCCACTTGTACCAGCTCCTTTTGACCATGCCTGGAGGTACCATTTCACCACCCGTTCCTGGTCAGTCTGGCCCACATAACTTGCAGCACACACAGCCTGCACTGGCCTTTGTGCCAAGGGACAAAAGTTAAACAGCTCCCATCCAGGCACATGTTTGCATTTAGTTGCATGACAGGATCACCTGAGGCTCCCAGACATGGTTAAATACTACCTTTGCTCAACGTTTTCCAAGCAGTCCTAGAGCAGGGCCACAGCCAGGCTTGCCCATCTCCTCTGACAGCCACTGTCCGGCACTGCCACCACAGGGAGCCATAAAGGTAAATCCACGACACTCTGAGGACTGAGGGGGGAATCAGAGCAGAGTACAGCCCAGAGCATGCAGGCAGCTCCAGCACCCACAGCAGTTACTGCACAGTCTTTGTGCCTCTTACCAAAGACGGGGAAAATTAAATTTTATTTTAAATCGTGCTCAGTAACACAAACAGGGTTTTGCTTAATAAGACGGCAGGAGCAACATGCAGGCTGGGGAACAGCTCAGCTGGGAAAAGCATCGCTTGTTCAAGGTGACTTAAGGGAAGCCTGCCCAGTCCCTGTCCAAGCAGGGCTCCGTGTGCCGGCAGCCCGGCGGGCTCACGCTCCGCAGCCCACATGCAGAAGGCACATCCAGCACTATCCCAGGGCCAGCCTGGCCCACTCCCCCCTCGCCCCCATTCCCTGTGTGATTCTTTTAAGCCGTGTCGCCACAAGCAGCTCTCCCGGGGGCTCATGCGGCAGCGGAGCCATAATCCCCGTGACAATTACACTCTAATCCCGGGCTCTGGAGAGCCACTCGCTGTCACGGGTGCCTTCCCTGCAGCAGGGGTGAATCCTCCCAGGCTCTGCTTGCTCAAAATAGGCTTCCTTGCACTTACAAAGTCAGACCTCAGTTACCTTTGAGCGGCTGTGCTCTTGCTAACACACAGCCTGCTCCCTCCAGCCCACATCGAACACCGGCCACGCTGCAGGAGCAGAAGGAGGACAGAAAGATTACAAAGGAATGAATTCTTGTTTAACTGCTTTTGCCTGATTATCAGCCAAAAGCAAAGCCATAAAGATGGAGTCCTTTGCCAGAAAGGCACATGCTTGGGATATGTTTACTGCAATGGTGGCAAAATAGCTGCTCTAAACACTCAATTCCCAGCTCCAGAGCCCGAGCGAGAAGGAGATGACCTCTTCCCAGTCCAGCTCAGGGAGATAAAACTCAGCAGGCAGTTGCAGATGGCTGTGTGTCCATCAATTGCCCTGAAGCAAATAAAGTTCAGAGGAAAACTACAGGAGGAAGAAGCAGGAGCTCTCATGCGACTCAAGAGGAAAACAACTGTGACAGAGACATTTCATGCCCCTGAAGGGTTCTCCCGGTCACAGGCCATGATACACACCTAGTTCATAAAGAGATTATAAATTTTTATGGTATTTACAAACCTAATCATAAGCAGTTCATATGCTTCACTGTCCAGAGCTCAGCTCAGAAGCTGGAAAAATTCTATTCAAGGTTAAAAAAGGAATTCACAGTTTTTCCAGCTCACAACTCACGCTGAGTGGCCCTACTCTATAATAAAGGCTTCTATTGCATCCTTGTCTATGGAAGAAAAAAAGGATATAAATGCCCCAGCAAAACAGCTTTTCCATCAAGGATGATTTTTCATGCTGACACTTCAGACTTGGGATATTTCACATGTCACACTTCCCCCTCATGCCAGGAAGAGGCCTGCCCTCACTGCCCTTTCCTAGAATACAGCTACACCCCAATGCTTCCCCAAACACGCACACAAGCAGAATTTCCACTTGGCAAGAAATGCGTGACGTGCATTTTTGGGTTCTTTATGCTCCCTCATGCCAGAGCGTTAGCAAAATTAAGCCAGGCAGACACCCAACTTCAAAGAGTGCCCTTGCTATCTGGCTCACCATGCGGCTAATCTCAGCTTGTTTGTACAGTCAAGATTCCCAATGCTGCGCCCTACAAACGCTTCCCCTCCCACGATCCATTTTAATCTAATCAGAAGTAGTAGCCCAAAGATTTAGGCTTAGCCCAGGCAGTTGAGCTCTGCCAGCACAGTTATGCTATTTCGAGCCTTGCTCTGCTGGCAAAGGTGCCAGCAAAGAACAGCAGCAGAGGAAGTTATCGGCACAAAAGCACTCGAGACAGTGGAGCGCTGCTGCTACGCTATCAGCCATACCCATGTGAGCATTTATACAAACAAACATTTCAACAGCAGGGATTTTCCTGGCTAGCTGCAGCAGCACAGGCTGGGTTTTCAGTGTGTGGGGTTTCTTTGGTTTGTTTTCTCACAAAGACATTCCCTATTTATGCCTTGGCTTGAGCCCAGGAAGCAGCAGACAGCTCATGTTATTCGGGATCATGCAGCTGTACTTCAGGAAACCTGTCACTTCCAGAAGCACTTTCCTCTCTGTGAGGGCACTGAACTCCCAGTGAGGCTTCTTCCCCTCTCTGAGCAGAGGGTGAGCAGCCTGGAGCAGTTCTCCAGCCCTCCCTGATCACATCTCTGCACCTGCAGTGTCACAGCCAGAGCAGAGGGACCCAGCTATTGTTTTGGTCACTCCTTCCCTGGCGCTGCAGAGCCCACGCTCGGCTGGACGAGCAAGTCTGTGAGTAACCAACACGCAGGACCAGCTCCTCATACTCAGCCTCAGGAAATTTGGAATTAGCGCCAAGAACAGCCCGCGCATAAACAGTCTCCTGCAAGATCCTGGCTCCAGACTCTGCCCCACTGTACACTGTGGATTTGCAATAAATATTTACCTCGCTGGGGAACAGAATCTTCCAAGCAAAAGCTCCTGACATCAGTAAGGGCTGTATTTCCATTTGGAGGAGAGGAGCTTCTCTGTTTTTAAAGGGGGGCCCTAGCCCACTAAAGCAGCTTCTGCCACCCTCCTAGCACCACACCAGTCAGGATCTGTCCCTCCACCTATGGGTCTCCCTCCTCTCCAGGCCAGCACAGCATCATTCCAGGTACCCTCCTTCCGGCCACGCGCCTCTCAGTCACTCTGCCTTCTGCACAGAGATTTCTGGCTACTGTGCTGTGCAGGCCACTTCAGTGCAAGTCCAAGCACTTCCACAGTCATTAACGCACCTTAGCATTGCTTTCATTGCTCTAGTTTGACTGTAACAGCAGCTAAAGGGCAGGAGGCAGAGTTAGCCTCGCAGGAAGGAAAGTGGGGCAAGGCCACATCTCTTTGTATTCAAGTTTGACAGCAGCCCAGTTTTAGAGGACCCACGGTGAAGACACCTTTTCCCCTTCAGCAGCTAAGGCAGAGCAACACCCAGAGAGAAATCCTTCCCATGGGAGGCTTTGCTTTCCCTGACAGAACACATTTGTTTAAGCAAGAAGCAGCCGTGGTTTTGGTTGACACAACACCAGCTGCTTGGGTAACAGTGCTATGGGTCTCCCAGTCTCCTTCCTGCCCCAAGGAGTGTCTCCCTGAGATTTTAATTAACTGCTTTGATTTTTAAGCTATCCCAATAATTTGTCTAACAACGGCCTCCTGGCATTTCACAAGCAGAGTCTCGGCCTCAAAGGATTTATGGATAAAACTGACAACAGTGCGTATTTCCAGCAAAAATAAAGACTTTTACAAGAAGCACACTTTTCAAAGTCAGCCAGCCCTCAGAAATTGAGAGGGACACAGCTACATCTTGCATGCTTCCCCCTCCTATGCTGACATTTTCTCCAGATTCAGGATTAAGTATTTAACCCCCTCTTTTGAGACTTTATGCTCCTTTAGCTTGCTTTGAATGCTTTCAGTCACTTCAGATAATACTGCTGCTTTCCCCTCTCCCATGCACCTCTTGTTTCCAAGAGTATCTGCCTGAAAATGAAGGAACCAGGGAGCTGCCGGAGCAAGTTACATCTGCTCAAGACAGAGCCATTTTCTGGTCTGCCTTTGCCAACACCAACTCGGCTGCTGGCAGCAGTCACATGTCAGAGCCCGACAGCTTTTCTGCCCACCAAAGCCACAACCAGATTAAACAGGAGGCAGCAGCAAAGGCAGCCGGTGCCAAGGGCAGCACAGACCGGGTGCCAAGCAGCCGCACTCGTTTTGCCTGTCAGCCCCTTTCTAGCCCCAGAAGAAGAGATCCACCTCTGTGCTGCAGTGCCTCAGAAGTCTGAGTCACTGCTTTGGGTAAGGGGCCAGGGCCGTTACTCAGAGGGTGACAGCAGTGTTCCCGGGAGCTGGGATGCCAAGCCAAGTGCCAGAAACCTGAGTCAGAGCATGACTGCCGCAAGTCAGGGCGACACACAGCAGAGCTGGCCCTCTGACCAGCGGCATTTACTGGACAAACATTCAGGCACATGCTTAAAGACAAAAAAAATAAGTCTGAACTAACCTAGAAGCACAGCCCTAACTGCTCATTAGCGTAGGATCTTTTACAGCCCCTCAGCGCAGTGGCTTATTGCAAGTGAAACTCTAAGTAGGCTGCCCTGTCTATTCAGAGCCACCAAGCCCAGTCTCATCACAAGAGTCTCATTCTAGTGCAAATCATTTGAATTCTTAATCTCAAGCATTTGCATTCCAGCGAGTCTCAAACAAACAGCCACACATGCTCCTCAGCAGCAGCCCGGAGGTCAGGCGTGTGCAGGGTTCGCCCCCTCGGTTTTGTAGTGCTTCAACTGCATCAGCTTCTCGTTTGAGGCTGCAAAATCAGCACAACCCGGCTGTTGTTACAGGGCATAAAGGAACAGGATGTACTGAGTAGAGGGGGAGAATGCAGCTGCAAGACGTAAGAGCAGGCTCAAGAGGATAAACGTTAACTCAAGAGCTAGGAAGTGTTTTGAAGGATGGATGCTGCATTTAGTCTGGCCAAAGCGATAGCTGCGGAGTTCTGCGGGATCACAGAGCCACGATAACCTAATCAAGCAATCTTACAAGTCAACTCAAGTAATTTACATTGCAGACCGTGGAACTACAGTTACCGTGCCACCCTTACGGGTACAGATACTATCACTAATCAAAAAAAGTCTTTAAACCTAAGTCCATCAATCCATTCATTCGAGGAAGAACAACTTACACACAAAATACAACACAACCGAGTGGTAATTTATAGCCAAGGGGATTCAATCAGCCAGGATGTTTCCAACAGAGCACTTAGCAGCACCAGGAGTCAAAAGGGAAGGAAAAGTAGCTGTAGGAGCTGTGCTGAAGCCTGCCTGCTGAGCAGCAAGCAACCCCCTCCTCCACCGTCACTCAGAAAGTCAGGTTAGCAGCTTCCAGCCTGTGGTGAGAGTGGGACACAAGCACTTCGAAAAGGCAGTATGACACTACAGGAAAATCATGGCAAGGTCACATTAGGCTCTAGTTCAGGTATTTGAGAGCAAATGGCCTCCCCGCGCCATTGAAACAGCTCAAGGCAATAGTAAAGCCATTAACAGAGGCTTGGAGTGGAAGGAAGAGAGCAAGACACATAGGAAAAACATTTTCCCCGTTGCTGGACTGGGTGCAGACCTTTGCAGGATCTCAAAGGGCTGAGACTTTGGGAGAGAGCAACAGGAGGGGCAAGAAAGAGAGCAATCAGGTTGGCTAACAGCCCTTACTTCCCAGGGTGAATGAGCCTCTGCTATCACAAATCTGAAAAGTACCAAGTTCAGCCCCAATTTGCCTCTTGCGTAAGATGTTCGGGAAAGCTCTGAACCACAGGAAAGCACTCTCCAGCATGGGAGCTGGCAGCACTTGGGACAGATGAGAGCTGGGCAGCAGCGCTCTTTCCCTGACTGTGCCCCAAGGGCTGCAGGGTGACTGTTCCTACCCATGGGAACCTCCACGTCTAGTGGGGACAAGGTGCTCAGCCATGGAGGGACCGTGCGGCCCTGAACTCCCACCCCAGGAGTTGTGTGTGCAGCTCAAGAAAGCACAAGGTGCTAGAGAGGTTATTTTTTTCCTACACATTACAGTCATTTCATCCCCACAAAGAGCTATGGGTTTGACTACCCAGAAGTCATGAGCTCCTTCCCCTTCAGGGCTAAGGGATATTGCTTTAGACATTGTCCTTTTGCCGCTCTGTGTTTTAGGGAGACTGAAGCTAAGCAGAGATTTGCTCTAAATGTGAGCATGGCAAGTCAAGGTAAAATAAGGTAAAACGTGCAGATAGCAATGTCTTGATTTGATGGGGAGGGACAGATGAGAAACTGGGCAAAGACCAGAAAGAACAGGCCTCGGGGATCAATGGCAGCAGGACAAGCCAAACCGGTTTTAACATTAATAATGTTGCACTACTTTCCAAACACAGCTATCATCAACAAGACACCAGCTTTGCCAATCAGGAGGCCTCTGAGCATGATTGCTTTAAACCAGCAAACAGCCCACAAACAGCACGAAGCCTCCCCCCTCTCCCTGAGCAATCCTCTGCCAGGAGCTTCAGGGTTGGATTTGTGCTCCTCTGTACTGCAGAGGACACACAAACACGACATGGTGCTGCACGAAGACTTTTTCTGCATAGTTCAAGGCACAAAAGTAGGACAGCTGCAACAAGCCTGCAGCCCACTAGCACTGCTACGGCCCTGCTGAGCTCTGGGCACTCGGCCCTTCTGCAGCCCAGACAAACTGAGCAGGGCCCAAGCCTGCAGCAGAGGGAATACCCTCTGCCACGGGGGAGTACCCCTTGCTTCCCTGCTGTGCTGCCAGGGGCACTTCTGGATGCTAAAAGCACAGGGAAAGCTCAGCAATGCCACTCTGCCCAAGCAAGGCACACCTCACATCCTCTGTTAACTCCACTGATCCCACATCTTGGATGCATTGGCGACTTTCTGTCCATCCCCCCTCAAGCATCTTCTGCAGGAAGCCCATACTCGCACAGCACAGAGGGGAGCATCCTGCCCACACATCCTTTGCTTTCCAAGGCACTCAAGCGGAGAGGGCTGGGGACCACCTGGTGACACCAGGCATCAGCTCCAGCCTCCCTCGGCCCCGCAGGAAGAAGGCAATGTTCTCACACAAAGCTGCGGGGCTGCTGTAACACAACCCACCCACCCACCCACCCACAGCCTGAGCACCAGCGTCACACTTAGGCACTTCAGTAATATTCCCCACCCTCTTACACATCCAGGATTGCTTCACATGGAGAAATCCCATTTCCACCAGAAAGCCGCTCAAGCGGAAAAGAGCCAAGGTATTTTTGTTTGTACAGGCTTGGGGAAATATTCAAGCACCAAATCACTCTCAACATCCACGCTCTTACATAAGCACAAGAAATACAATCCCCATCTTGTTAAGAAACAGCTACCTGTCTTCACCCTGCCCACACAGAAAAACCAAGAGCCACATGCTGTGCAGCCCTGCACGTTTTGGCAGTGCTATTAAAAAAAAATAATATGGGAGGAGTGCCAGCAGAACTCTCCCAAACCGTGTGTCATCCTCGTCTCCTCCCTGGCAGCCTGTAACCCAAACAATTTGTTTGGATTAGGCTTTATGGTAGGCCAGCGCTACTTCTCAAGCATACACTCAATCTTACGTAGCTTAAAGGATACGTAAATTTCACGTAAATTCTATATAAGGATTTACAGACCACATCTGTGCAAAATTTGTTATCTTTGCAGAAATCCGATGCTTGCAGACCAGTCCAGCCCCCAGGGACACCAAGTTGCATTTCATACCAAACATGGTCAGTGCAATTTCCAGATGCTGTCTGCCCCAAAGGTTTGCCCTACTAGTTTGGGCCAGTTCCCCTCGTTCCGATTCACGTGCTTAATGGCAGGGATAAAGACTCCAGATTAGAGTAAAGTGGATTTGGGCTGGTTGGTTTTAGCAAAGAGTAGCTGACAATTACTACAGATGCTCTCTGTGGGAGATTCCTGCTCTACAACCAGCAATCCCCCAGCTCTGTGCCCCTGTTAGAAAGCAGCAGAGCCTTATCAGTTCTGATCTGCCCACCCAGCCTTCAGTCCAAAACAAACCAGTGTGGATGATTAAATCTACTTTGGGAACCCCTGATCTCCTGCAGTTACCTTAATCCCAGCAGCTCTTTCACGCTAACGGAGGAATCCGCCCTGATTGCACTATCAGCAAGATGATCACACACAAAAACAAACAAACATCGCGGAAGGCAGAATTCCCAGATCTCTGCTTCACAACGAAGACCCCACATGTGCCGGCTCGGAGCATCCAAAATGTTTCACCTCGTTATATGTTTAAGAGATTATTAAACCCTCCACGGTAATGCATTATTTTTCACTCCCATGTGGACGCGAGGAAGGTTTGGTACAGACAGAAAGACGCCAGGCACCAGCACAACCAAACGCAGGTAAGGCTGGAAAGCCTATCCAGGTGCTGTAACGCACCGCACGCATCCAACCCACCGCACACGCACAAGGAAAGAAGAATTAAAGGACTTTCACGACCAGAAGTTGGAGAGTAAATCTGTAATGGAGAGCAGCTCATTTCCACCAGGTAGCCGGGTGCCCTGCACTGCTGTAAGCCCAGCACGCTGAGCAGGGCAGAGCACGGGGCAGAACGGGCTACGTGAGGAGCGGCACAGCCGCGGGCACAGCTCGGCACCGGGCAGGAGCCCTGCGCCGGGCACGGCCGGGCGGGCACGACGCTGC
>WEIT01034814.1:56886-71954 GCA_013389985.1 Dryoscopus gambensis
AACCCGCTGTGCACGGCTGGGAGCCCCGCACTGCCGGCGGCCACGGCCACTGCGTTATGGGGAGTGGGGGGAAAGGAGAAACGGGGGGGAAAGGGAAAGGGGATAAAGGAAAAGAGAGGGACGGGGAGATAGGGGAAGGGAGGAAAAGGGAGGGGAGGGGGGAAAAGGCCAGGAGAAAGGGGTCAGGAGAAAAGGAAAGGAGGAAAAGGATGGGAAAGGGGAGGGAGAAGTGAAAAGGGGGGGAAAGGAAAAGCGAAAGGAGGGGAGAAGTGAAAAGAGGGGGAAAAGGAAAAAAAAGGAAGGGAAAGCGAGGATAAGAAGGAGGGAAAGAGAAAGTGGGGGGAGCAGGCAGACAGCATCCGCTTTCGCAGCATTCCACAAGTGACAGTCTCTCATTCACAGAAAACCCAGAGCGAGCCCCTGTCCCTGGCAGCGTGTCACCGCCGCGGTTATCCGCCGCCGAGTTACATCACTCGGGGCTCGTCGGAGATGGAACACGAAACCGCTCCCTCAGTCTTCTATGTAAGCGACAAGCGCAAAAAACCCACACTGATAAAGAGGGGCGAAAAAAACAACAGCACAGTTTAGCTATTTCCTTTTCTCTTCTCACGTAAATAATTTTGCCTGACCGTAAGAATTTGCTTGACAGTATCTATTTCAGCCCCTTAACCCGAGGGGCACCTGAAATACCATAGCAGTGATGTGGCTCACGCTGCAGCCACATCAATTTGCACTCGGGTTCTAATTTGTAAAGAACAAAATATTTTCTTAACTGGGAAGCAATGTATAGCAAAGCAGGTGTGCCATGATCCCACCTGCCAGGTACGGATGCCAGCTTCACTCAATCTGGTTCTCAGCTTGCTCCAGCACTACAAAGTTATCCCAAGAGAACTTGTAGCCATCCCCCTGTCCACCTCCAACCAAAAAGATCCCTAAGGTGAAGCAGCTTTTCCAACTGCCTGTTCCTTTGGGAATAAAGCTACAGAGGGTGTGAGCTGAGATGCAGACGTGTCCTCAGTGTTTGCTAGGACTGTGCCTGCACACATGACCGCTGTCAGGAGGATGTCCTGACAGCACCGTGCTGAGCTGGCTGCGGAGCCTGTTGGCATAACATGAAGTGACAAGGAGCACTGCTCAGGGCTTGAAAGAATAGTTAAGATCTGAAGACAGCACACATGCAGGTAATGGTAGGAACGAGCCTGGAGCAGGCTGTGGGGGAGTTTGCTGTAGCACATGACCCCCCGTGCTCAGGACAGCCATGTGTCACTGACTGTTTAGTTCACCTCAGCATCCAAGGCCACAAGGGAGGGATCTTGCTGCAGGCCAGGTTACTACCCTTCCTTATTACCCTCACTTCATCACACAGAGGAGCTGATAAAAATCACTCCTAGTGCAGCCAGGAAGCCCAGCTCCCATAAACGCCCAGCTCTGGACACCCAGCAGAGGTGGGGAGCAGTAGATGGTGCGGAACAAGAGCACACAGATTGGGTGAAATGTGCAAAGAGTGGTCCATGCCATGACATCTGCCAGGCGGGAGACAGGCTCAGCAGCACAAGGTGGCCAGGAGTACTCCATGCCCCTAAGCCTCTAAATGCCACCTGTATTTGTGTGCATGTGGCCATGACCTCTCTACACCTCCTTCCAGGTAAAGCAGCCACCACAAAGATGCTTTCAAAGCGAGCTTTCTGTATTGTGGCTACAAACATTGCTCACTCAGCTGTTCACTTCCTCTCCAAACAAGCACAGTACGCTAAGCTCCTGGTTATTATACCCCTCAACACATATCCCCTCCACCAAAAAATCCTCTTGCATGGCACAGGACAGTGTTCTCCCTCCCAGGGAATTTCTGCTGTGATAGGATGGAGAGGAGTCAGTCTGCCTGGCCCAGGGACCACACACATTGTTCATCCAAGACAGACCTGCATGCACAATCCTTCAAGCAAACTGATCTTGGGCTTCTGGAAAAAGAAGAGAAAATTAAAGTCAATCCCAATGTACTTTTCAACCTTGAGAACAAATTCCTGTAACTTTACTGATGACATTTTCTACGCGCATTGTGTAGATCCACCTCCCCTCCTCACACACAGAGAAATGTTCTGTGACTATCTCAAGAGAATGAGAGGAAATGCAGCCATAAAAATCATAATGTGGTTCTGTAAACTCATGGCCATAAAACAGCTGCCTTCCTTTTGCCCTTCAAGTGTTCCCTTTCAAAACACTGACATTCTCCTCTCTGGAATAACGCAGAAAATCCATGGGTATATGACACTCACAGAGAGCAACAGGACAAATGGGCCCAGGGAGCAAAAATGCACCACTAAAATGTCCTTTCCTGAAACTTCACTACAAGGGAGAGAAGCAGAAGCGAAATAAAATGCATGTTGAGAAACACGTTTGTTCTGGGCAATGAATTCTCACATTCAAGGTGTGCCAGTTGCCTTCTCCATATAAAAATTACATTTGGCCGAGAAACAACACAGGCTGGCCACCACTGTTCCTAACCTAGTCCTCAGCAGTGAAGAGTTACCTAACCCTCATGTTGAAAATAAAAATAAACATCTGTCAGTTACCAACACAACACAAACATTCTGGAAGTGGAATGGAGTGTCCAAATACAACACATTTGGAGGGTGAGGGGAATCACACTTTTACATGGAGCATCTAGAAATGTCTAGATAATCTTGAGAAGGCCACACACAAGGCTCTTTAGTAAACTCTTGATCATAAGTTCTACTGCACTAATCAGGAAAAGAGATTCTCCAGCCAAGCTCAGCACAGTTCCTACAGGCAGATTTTAAAGAAAGCTTAGAGCAGGATTCTCAAACAAAAAGAAACCTTAAGTAGAGTTTTAAAAAATCCCAACTTCCAAAGTCCAGTCAGTACGCTGAACTCTTTGGAAAAACACACCTGCACACCACGTGGGTGGAGGAAGAGGAGTGGCTGAAAACTCTCATCCCACGGTTGGAGCCACGCAATGCTGAGTTACTCTGGAAATGTGTGCTCTTAGCCTTACTGTCCCTTTAGCAAAGGTGACTTTAGAACAAATCCTACCTTCCTGTCAAGAGGGAAATGAACTCCAACAAAGATCATTCAGACAGCACCGCCCTTTGTACACCAGCTGGTAAAATACAGATCACCTAAATAAACAGCTTCCTGTTTTAGGCAATGATTCCTGGGAAGGGAAAACAATACCCTCCTGGACAGCTTACGGAAGGAATCTGTGCTAAATAGGGCATTCTTCTTCTATGCTCCTGATAAAGAAGTGACCACAATAGTTTCATGTGGTCTGGTTACACCCTCAAGTCATCGGCTGTGTCCTGAGCATATCGCCACTTCTCCTTCCACATGCTGCTCTTCACAACACGCAGGTGTCACACACAGAACAGTCACTGGTTAAAAAGGACACTCTAACCAGAAGTCAGGTGGGCAGCACCCACTGTGGCACCCTAGAGAGCATGGTCTCTGTGTTTCGACATCCCTTTTCCCTTTAACACATGTTCCCTTCACAGCTGTCTCCAACTTTTTGTTTAAACTAAAGAGGAAGAAAAGGGAAATCAAGAATGCCGTTTAATTCCCCAGTACTGTTTGCTTTCCAGGTCCACTTTAAACTTTATTCCACTGAGCAGGGGTGTGGGGCAAGGCACCCCACAGGGAGAACACCCTCTTTTCCAGGAGAAGGGCACAGTCCCCTATGCTGGAGCAGCCTGGAGAGGAGAGAGAGCCAAATCAGGAGCAGGAACAAACAAACATGACCATGCAAGATGCCATCACAAAATCAGTCAGGAAACAAGCTCACAAACTGGGCTGCAGTTGAGTTGCACAAATGTCCTTCTGCCACAGCAGTTCCCCGTGTCCATGTGGGTACTCTGCCCACCCAGGGCAGGAGGGAGCCTCAAATCACACCTCAGGCTTGGCTGCTGCCGTGCCCATTCGATGCCTTCAGTCACAGGGCAGCAACCAAGCAAGGAGAAGCCTTGAATTCCAAAGCAGCTCAAGTCAACACCTCCCAAAACACTAGCTTGCATCTTGTGGTACCATGGACTTCTGGATAAATCAGATATTCGGCTGTGGAAAGACACCCAGCAATAACACCAGCAGTCCTACCTCACACTGGCTTGGAGTTTTAGTCAGCTTTGTCTAAACTGCCAAAATTTTTGCTGGCAAAGGCAAGTTAGTCCTATAAGGGACTATAAAAGAAAGAGGTAAGCGAGAATTAATATCTCAGTGATGGCTTGCCGGTCTCTGAGAGCCAAACACAGCAGATTTCAGGAAAGGAAACCAACTTCTACCAAGAATTAACAGAGGAAGTGTCGAGTGTCACAACTTATGCTCAGCAATGTGTTGGCAGCAGACAGCTCTGACAAGGCTGGGATTTTCCCCTGTTCATTTCTGCACTGGCTAAGGCTGGAGCTTCTGCAAAAATAAATTCTCCAAAGGTCTAAGTGAGAACTCAGCAGTAGTGGCCCACGTCCACCATGCACACTCCTTTGCCTTGCACAATCCTTCCTAGGAGATGGTCTGGGAACAGGGAACAAAATGTGTCAAACGTGGCTCAGCACAGAAATTCACAGAATGAGGAAAGGAAAACCTACAGCATAGGTGCATAGGGAACTTCCCATAAGAGGCATGGAAAAAACGTCATGAGAGCCTGTCAGAGATCATAATCTGAGTTCCCATAGGCAGCATATTCCACACCCACGACGGATGTGAGCTTACCACCTCCAATAGAAGCTGGATTCCCCTTCTTATCCCTCCTCCTCTCTTTTCCAGGGGAAAACGGCTCCTGTGGCAACTCCCCCATCCACCTCCACCGAAGCTGAAGCAGCCTGGGGGGTGCCTCCTCTCCTTTTTCCAGCAAAGATCTTATCTCCAAAATGCTCCGTTGTCCCACACAGCTTTGGGGATTTTGTTATTAAGTCAGTGGCAATTCTTATACCTGAAGCCAAGCAAGCAGGACAGCTCACAAGGAGCCCCAGCAGCCAAGAGCTGATCACAGAAGGGGTACAGTGGGGCACGAAGGTCTCTGGCACCTGGCCATTTCATGAGGCTAGACAGAAGATATCAGCACACACCAGGAGAAACCTTCCAAAAGAACCCAGCCCTGTCACGGAAAGGTGCTGCCAGGGCATACCAGGACTCAGAACAACATCCTGGTACCCGATGGCCTAAAGCTAAAACGAGCACAGCTGGGCAGCAGCTGCCAAGAGCCTCGGCGCCTACAGGAACTGGCCTAGAAATGAAAGGAAATACCGGGGGACAATAATTTCTTGTATGGTTGGTATTTGTGTCTTTAGCAAGGACTGCTCATGCAAGTTATTGAACACACTGACACCAGTGCGGATGGGCAGGGACAGGGGCTGGGGAAGCCCTATCTCCAAAATCCTCTGTTGTCCCACACAGCTTGGGGAATTTCACTGTTCACGCAGCCACAATTCTGATACCTGAAGCCAAGCAAACACCACAGCTCGCTGAGGCCACCAAACCGAGCCCCCGCAGCCAAGAGCTGATCGCAGAAGGGGTGCAGAGGAGCATGAGGGAATCTGTGCCTTTTTAGCAACTTTTAGCTAAGTTACTGGAGCCACCGACCCAGGGCAGGGGACAGGGCTGGGGACGCCCTGGGCAGGCAGATGTGAGAGAGGTGGTGCTGGACGCTGGGCACAGAGGGCCGGGTCTGGGGTCGTAGCTGGGAGTCGTGGGCAGCGAGCGGGGGCCAGGATCGGGATCGGGGTTGGGGTCGGGATCGGGATCCGATCGGGACCGGGATCGGGACCGGGATCGGGACCGGGATCGGGANCGGCACTTCCGTCGCGGGCGGCGGGCGGGCGATGGCGGCGCAGTTCCGCAGCTACGTGTGGGACCCCGCGCTGATCGTGGCGCAGATGGTGCTGCTGCAGGCGGGATACTACAGCTCGCTCGGGCTCTGGCTCGCCCTCCTCGGCACCCTGGGCAGCACCGGGCCCTCCCTCCAGCAGGTCTTCAGCGACGAGGGGAGGGCGCGCCCCGGGAAGCCGTGGGCACAGGCCCCTGGAGCGGGGGGGACTTGCTGGGGCTCTCCTGGCGGAGACAGACCCCGCTCCCGTGTGGGCATTCCCGGTGTTAGGGACAGCCCCGCCGCCCAGGGAGCGCCCCGGTGTGAGCGCAGAGCTCCCCTACGCCGTGTAGAAATACACAGACCTGCTGTCCTGTGCAGGTGTCCGGGTTTGGAGGCAGAGTCCTCCCTCTGAATAGGTGGTACCCGGGGGTAGGGACAGCACTTGGGTGTGTGGTGGGTGGTAGCCCCCACATAGAGACAGGCACCCTGTGCAGGCGGTACCCCTGTAGGGAGAGATAGGTGATATCCCTTCCAGAGACACTCTGTATAGGTACCCCCAGTATAAAAACAGCTCCCCCACCCCCTGGAAGTTACCCCAGTAGGGACACACACCCTCCACCTCCGGGTTAGGTGGTTCCCCTCAGCGCAGAACCAGACCTTTCCGTTTCCCATAGGTGCCCCCAGACAGACAGACATGCCCAGCTCCTCGTGTAGATCCTGATCCATGCAGGGCTGTGCCACGGGAGATTTTGGGCTGTGATTTGTGCCGCGGGTTCCTACTAATAGTCCCGTGTAGATTTTAGGCTTCTCAACCCCGCCGGGGAGGCTCTCCATGATGGCTTTCATCCTCAATGCACTCACCTGGTAAGTTTGCAGCCAGCTGGAGTACCTGCGTGTTGTTCTTTCGTACCATTAAGGTGTAAAAGAATTCAGTGTGACGTACTGCCTCTCTCCAAACATCTCCCCAAATCCCTGTGCCTTCTTAAGCACATCTGCTAAGGGCAGTTGGATACTGCTGACTCTTGGCTTTTTAGAACCCAGAAAAGTCATTTCACTTCACTGCCTCAGTTTCCCAGCTGGGAGTGAGACTTCCTTCTGTGAGGGATTTTACTAAAAGTTAGAATTAATGGATCTCAGCAAACACTGATCGATAAACACTAATGTGTTTTGCCACTGCACAGAGGTTACGAGGGGAGATAGTATAAAAATTCCTGCCTGTTCTCTGCACTAAAACCACATTTCCCTGCCATCATGTAATTAAAAAGCAGTAAGCCTGTAAGTCTTGCTGCAGCAGCTGGGAGAGAGGTCACAAACAACCTATTTGTAAAATACTTGAAGAAAGTTTTAAAACCACTCCATAATCAGCTGCTGATAGCTTTTGCTGCACCCCCTTTTCCATAGGTCTGGTGGAGTTCATTAATCTCTTGTCTTTACTTGGCAGTGCTCTGGGCTTGCTGTACTTCATCCGGCGAGGGAAGCAGTGCCTGGATTTCACCGTCACCGTTCACTTCTTCCACCTCCTGGGCTGCTGGATCTACAACTCGCGCTTCCCCTCGACGCTGACGTGGTGGCTGGTGCACATCGTGTGCACGGCGCTGATGGCGGCCATCGGGGAGTACCTGTGCATGAGGATAGAGCTCCGGGAGATCCCCCTCAACTCCGCCCCCAAATCCAACGTATAGACTGGCTCTGGCCACACCATGCTGCGTCATGTCATTGTTCCCAGCACAGTGCATCCAATGCCTCAGAGTCATCCCTGAAGAAGCACAGCAGGTCTGTTTAGACTTTATGATTAATTTTCTGTTTTCGGACCTCGGTGACTGCATGAGCGTGAGCATCTCCTCTGGCAGCAGCTGACAGCGCGGGAGGAGCAGATGTTTATTTTGTTAACACAAAGTATTAATATGACTGTATGGAGAGCGTGCCCTTAAACTCTTCACTCGTGAGACTGTTAAAAGCCAGGTAGCAAAACTTGGTGCGTGAGGAGCGTATGGAATTTAACGATGTGGGAGTGCCCTGAGTGGGTAACACAGCGGTCAGCTCCTCTTGCTGGAGCTGGCCTGGTGAGCAGTGGGGCCGGGAGCTGCTGCTTCCAATCTGTGACTTGTTTGGGCTTTGCTGGGGAAAAGAGTCAAGGAGGTGAATGGATGTGGAGAAAGAAGATAGTTGTACTTACCTGAATCACCAGCTGAGACACTAAATAACCTGTAATGTTAGATGGGTTTGTTTGCTGTTTCCATGTTTGATACATAGGGGTGACAGACAGCAGTTTGCTGAAGAAATCTTTTGTAATAATAAAAATATAATGTTGCTGTGAGTTTTATGGCTCTCCTGGGAAGCTGAGCACTTCAAGAAATACCACGAGTGTCTGTATCATGGCAACAGAAGGATGCAGCCAGAGAACACTTGGCTGGGCGGTACCCACTGTCTGGGGCACGTAAAATTTCCTACAATATACATTTCATACCTCTGCTCTGAAAGGAAGGCATCACTGAGTACTGTCTTGGGAAGTCAGCTGGCATAATCCCACTTCAGAGGGAGTGTCAGCAGTCCAGGATCTCCACATGTCCAGCCTGAGCCTGGAGCTGCCCTGGGGAAGCCTGCAGAAATGTCCTGGAGCCACGATGCACTTGTCCCTTGGATGGGCCTTCCTGTCAGGCTTCAGCAGTCTAGCAACAGATGTGGCCTGGTAGAGGTGATGTTAAGTAAGAGACTGCTCTTAATTCTTAAAATAACAGGATGTGCCTTTATTTAGACTCCCTTCAAATAAACTTCAGCAGGCAGGGACACCCCCTTACTGCTGAGGGGCCAGAGCTGGGTGGTTCCTCCAGATCCAACAGCCCAAGCAAGCAGCCCCACATGCTGCCTGGTTTGCACTGAGGGGTGCCCCCACTGTGCAACCCCAAACGAGGGCAGAGCCAGGTCTAGAGACAGATTTTTGTCCTGTGCAGCATCTTGCTGCAGTAACTTCCCTTTGTATGTTAATGTTTGTAAGTTTCAATTTGCATAAGTTGTTTGCTAATTCAGTTTGTTGAAAAGTGGTGGGATGATGTGAGACTGAAGTTGATAAACTCTTTGAAGCTTCTCTTTTGCCTTTTGTTACTGGGGAGCTGAGCCGTGTTTCAATCCCTGCTTTCACACTCAGACACTGTAAATTGGGGCAGGATGACATCCTGCTGCTTTACGTGCTCAGCAGGTCTCCAGAGGAGGATTTCTGTCTAAACAAATGTAACCAGCACTTTTTATATTGGGGGATTTCACCAGCAGCCCTTCCTGACCAAAGCCCTGTAAGCAGAGTTTCAAGCAGCAGCAGCCTTTCAGAGGGAAGAGTTTACACAAGTGTTTCTCTGGGCAGGAGCCAGCCTGCAGGGCCCTGACCCCGAGGTCACTTCCTAGGGCTGCCCTGCAGCACAGCAGTCCATCCCTTCTCAAAATCTGCTAGTTTTTCTCATACAAGGATACTTGCCTTTCTCCCAGTCACCTCAGCGTGGATATAAACTGGTCTCCAGTAGGTGCCAGTATCTCCCTCAGAAAGGAGCAGGGAGTGTGCATGTGGTTGGGATCAGGGCGGGGAGCAGAGGGCAGCGCTGCCTCGGGGTGACAAGCGCTGGCCTGCTGTTAATCACGTTTTAAGACTCCTTCAGGGTCATTTTGTCCTCTGCTGCTTTTTGGTGCTATTCTTGAGAAAGAACATCCGAGTCCTGCAGCGACAGGGAAAGTTTGCAGGTTTACTTCAAGGCTTAATACCACACCAAAGCGTGGTGTGAACTCCTGTGTTCGGGGCTGTTCGTGAGGGGAGCAGGAGCTAAAGATTAATTACAGTGAATTTGAGAGCAAGGAGACAAGGCCGCATTCTTCCAGCTGCTCCCAGAGTTGCTGTGGGCCTGCATTAACAGAGCTGCCACCTTTGTTCCCCTGCAAGAACAAAGGTGAAGACTTTGGACTAAGGAACACTTAACCTATTTCTTTTTGAACACACAAGATATGCTGTAACTGCTTTGTATCTGGAGAAACACAGAGCAAGGCCACGAGAAGAATCCTTGACAAATGGGGCTTTAACACTGAGGCTGCAGGACATCCCAGAAGCTGCACTGCATCAGCATGAAGTGTGCTGTAGGATCAGAAATCTTTCTGAAAGGCTGCTGACTGCCTAGGAGAACTGAATCTGTGTATTACCTTCTTTTTTTTAAAGGACTTCTACTGTAATTGTCCTAGTCATAGAGGAAGTTCTGCTAAAAATGAAATACTGATTGAGGAAACTCATCACTCCCATACTGTGAGACCTAGTTTTCTCTCACATGCTTTCAGTCAGATTTAGAAGCACCTTTGGCTTTAAAAAAAAATCTGCTGCTCCATACCAGAACAGTGGCAGATGGTCTTTGTTTCTTAATGAATCTTTGGGGGTTTTTTTGTGTGCAATAGTTGAGGGATTTGCTTCCAGGGAAGATATGTCCCAACACCTGCCCTTTCAGAGACAGTGGCAGTCAGCCATTTGCATCCATGGTTTTTCAAAAAGATTTCTTGCAGATCTGTACTTTTACCTTCCCTCTCCCCAAAGCTGTTTCAACGTAGAAAATTTTAAGAGAGGAATTGCTAAATTCAAAGATAAGGCAAGGGTTGTGGGATTTTAGGGGGCTGTGCTTATTTCTTTTCCTAAAGGCATTAAACAGCTGTTCTAAGCGAAGAACAGGTACAGGATTTGGAGCCAAAATACTCCAGTCTTGGTTGTACATGACTCCCCCCTGCTTCAGCTTTCCTCAGCCACAAGAATAACAGGGGAGGGGGGAGTGGGATCAACAGCAAACAGTGCAGAACTAAAAAACGAAGCATCTGAGTGGTTCACTCCAGGTTTTACCGTGCTCTGGTTTACGCTTTCTCCACTACTCACCCTAAGGCTTTGTGCCCCAGATGCTGAGGACTGAATACTTAAGTAACAACTCTGCTGTCTGTAGAAAGCCAACGTGCACTGAAGTGCTGTCTGAACACCAGCTGCTCCTCCCTGGCTTATTTCTTGGAATTTGCCTCAATTTCTTTGTTATCTCCTGCTGCTGCCGCAGGAGCAGAGTGTTGAGTGATAGTGAAGGTAAGAGGAAGAACACGTGAATGCCAGAGGAAAGCAACATGACCCAACACCACTGCTAGGAAAAAGATCCTTGGCTCTAGAAGCTTGCCCGATGCCTGGAATGCATCTGGGGCATCTGTGGAGTTAGCAGGGCCCTGGTTTCCCTGCTCACACTTCAGAGCATGTGCCCCCTGGCCCTGTGCAGCCAGACAGGGCACAGAGATCCGTCAGCATCCTTAAAACACAGACTGCCTTGGGCTGACCAGTAATAATGTTGTTTCTCTAACATAGTCAGAAATCACTTGCAAACACTTCTCTGATCCCAATACTTCCATGCTTGTACTGAAGCTGCAAAACTGACAGCACTCTGAGCCGCAAAGGAGACAAGAGGAGACTGTGCTGTCAAGCAAGAGCCAGGACAAGTAACTTCTGCCATGCTGTTGGCTCTACAACAAACTTTAATACTCTGGAATTACACACTTCTATCCACAGCTGCTTACAGGTACCCTGGGGAAAGCTTTAAAGCAGAAGAGTTGTTATAAATCCCTTTTGTCCTGCTAGCTTGATATTCCCTCTCTCCCCCCCAAAATAGTTTTGACCTCAGTCCTTAGAAAAGGGATTTACACATAACACAGAAGTTACTCAGGGATTCAGATGTGTGCAAGAGAAGTCATGCAACTGTGATTATTGTTTAGCAGGGGTTTTACCACATCCTCAAAAAAAGCCAGTACAAGGCAGTAAGGTCTCTCTTCAGCCTGTGACAGGACAGACACCATCTCCTTGCACCTCATGGAGCAGTGGGAAAAATACCCATCTTCTTTTGAGTGCCCAAATCAAAAACCTGGAGAGTTGATCTGATGGAAAGAGTCAGCAAAATAAACAGGTTTGCTTCCAGTAGCCATAGAAGAGTGCAAAAGTGTCCAGCATTCATCCTTTTTCCAGAATTTATCATTTTTCCCCAAATCCTATGCCCTGTATGTACAAGTTCCCAAATCTTCAGACAGCCAGGTCTGTGTCTATGCCTTGGGGCAGAAGGGGACAGGAGTTAATCCAAATTACAGAGAAATTTCAACACCCTGGAGGTGCTGCCGAGCTCTTCCATGTCTCACAGGTGCAGGATGGAGCCGGGAGTTTCTGAGCTCCACACAGGATATTCCTCAAAGGTTTGGAAAATAGATCTGAAAGATGCCATGGCACACACTGCCACCACTTTGTTGGGATACTCACAGAGCTGCAGTTTATAAGTTCAGCCAAGTGACGATGAGGGGGATGCTGAGGATGGAAATGTTGGGAACACGGATCCAGGCAGAGCTTTGGGCCATGCTGGGGCTGCAGAGGTCGAACAAGCTGCCTTGAAATTTGGTTTTTCGGGACTCCCTTCTCAGCATCTCCCAGACGGCTGCTGCTTCCTTCTGGCACTCCCAGAGCACCGTCAGGGCACAGGTGTGGAATTCATCCCAATACCTGCAGCCAGGGAGACACCACACTGTCAGTCTCTTTGCACACTCACAGTGCTGGATGCCAGGCAGAGCCTTGCTGCCCTGAGCCTGCCCTCTGAGCAGCAACAACCCTTGTGTTTTGTGCAAGTTGCCCAGACTATTCATCCCCTCCATCATCTGCCAGAGCATCTTGGCTAAAACTCTAAATCTCAAACCACTGAAATTATTTATTCGTTTTCCCCACCTCCCCTTCTCTGTGGAAGTCAATAAAATCCATTATTTTCCATCAACAAATGTTTCCCTGAGTATCTCATACAGGCTGCAAACAAAGGCCCAGCACATCTTATTCATCACTTTCTCCAAGCTTTCTCCAAGCAGAGTCAAGGGCAAATGGGAGCACAAAGCACGGAGAAGGACAAGAGCTCCCACAGACTGTCACAGCTTTAACTGAGGTATGGGCAGGGGCAGGAGGAGTTATTCACTGTGTTCTCATTAGAATCATCTCCATTTATCTGCTGGGTATTACTTGCACAAGTAGAAGCTGTTCCGTGGAAACAGGCGTTTGGGGAGTAACAGAGGGAAAAGACAAAACAGGCAAAGAAAAAAAACCTGGGAGTTGTTCTGCTGTCCTGTCCCACACGGGCTGGGGCCGGGCAGCACGCCCGGCTCCCTGCAAGCTGGGGACTGCCTAGAGGACAGGAGCAATTGCTCGGACACCTTCCCTGTGTCTGCCAGCACACCAGGCACACATGCCACCCGTCAGGAAGGGGATGCAGCCCAGCTGGCTGAGCAGGGACACTGTGCACTGAAAAGGACAGCACGGCGCAGTCTGAGTGCGCTGTGCTGGAGATGACACCTTGTGCAGACAGGCAAACCTGGGCACTCTGCTTACTTAGACCCGGGGCTTACGTCAGAACACCAGCTGTGAGGGAGTTCATTAAACCGAGTCACTGTGGCAGAATAAACGTCCCCAGATAATGAGAAAAGCTGGTGCCAGCCCTGGCAGTCTCCGGCGCTCACTCCCGATCTGCAGCGGCGGCAGAAGGCAGCTCTGACAGGTAAGAGTTAAACCTGACCCATGTCTTCAGGCAAAACAAGCTGGGGGAAGGTGAAGGGGAATGGCAGCTCCGGCCTGGATCTGCTTTCAGCTGGGAGGGCAGTTGCCAGCATTTCACCCCTCACAGCCCCCATCTGCTCAGGCAAGCGCCTTGCCCAGCCAGCTCTGCACACAGGGCTGAGACATCACCGGCCCCCACAGCAGCTCCTGGCTCCCTGTCCATCCCTCACCCACCCTCCTGGAGCGGGGACCATGGCACCAGAAATGCAAGCAGCAGGAGATAAGGCTGAGCGTCAAAGGCAAATAATTCAGAAATATTTCCTGGCAGGAAGCTGGGACATCATCAGCTTCCCGCTGGGGAAGATCGCAGGACGTGTTCAGTGATGGTCTGTGCCTCTGAGCTGTAAGAAAAACTCAGCTCGTGCGTTTCATGTGAGCTTCAGCAAGGGAACCACTCCTCCAGCAGCAGCATGGGCTGAGCTGACTCCTTGGGTGTTTTCTAATACCAAGAAGCATCCTTTAAAAAAACAACCAAAAAGTATCAATTCTGTCCAAACCAGAGCAGTCCCCATTTCAACCCAGCCATAGGCACGTCCCAGAGGGGTTCATCCTGACCAGGCTGTCTCCTGGAGAAGGGGGAATACAGAGCAGGTCACAGCCTGCAGGGTGGTTTCCAGCAGCTCAGAAAGCCTGACCGCAGGGCACTCAGCCCTCCACCTTGCTCTGCCAGGTTTCCACCGCCCCCAGGCACGTGGGTTTTCCCTTCACTGCTGTCTCCATTTCCTTGTAACTCCTGTTCACTCCCCACAGCTCGCTCTGAAGACACAAAACTGCCTCAACCACTTATCTCTGCCAACATTTTACATCCACCTTGCCGCTTCTGCTCACCTGCTTTTTAAGCAGACCTTTCCCCAAACCTGACCAACACCACCCCTTATTACCCAGCTCTTCTTCAGTTCTGCTAAAGTTAACATCCTCCCAATATTGTCATCTCTGGGCATCGCTACAAATTCACACAAACCAGGGCCGGGACAAACCCAAGCCTAAAGGATGAAGGGTCTGGACAGGGAGGGAGAAGGCTTGTTTTGGGCAGCAGGACCCACCTGGTGCCCGGTGCAGGCTGCTCCCGGCAGTGCCAGGCCCTGGGGCAGAACAGCCACTTGCACATCACCGCCTGAAACCTGGGGTCCAGGGGAGATCTTCCTGGGGTGCAGAGCGGGTCGGGTCCCTCCAGCCCCGCTCCTCCTGGCTGCAGGCATGCAGGGTCTGATGGGACCAGTGCTGGGGCTGGAGCTGCTGCCAAGGACAAGGGATACGAACGGTGGGAGACAGGCAGGAGGTGGACGGATGGACGGACAGAGGGAGGAAGCTCACTGCGTCTAAACCAGAGCGAGGTGTGGAGCACATGTGTGCGTGCAGGCACGGCGGGGCTCAGGAGGGCAGGACACTTCATACAGGGGCAATGCCAAAAGCCAGGCTGGCCATGCCCCGTACTCACCTGCAGACCCGGCGCACCCCCTGCAGCTCGATGCCCTCCTCCTCCTCGTACGTGGCCATGCTGTCCCCCAGCTTGAGGACGCAGTCCGAGAGGCCCCGGTAAGCGTCGGCGCAGGCGGGTCCCGCTGCCAGCAGCCCGGCCAGGTGCCCTGCCAGCACCGAGGGGCGAAGTGAGCACCGGCGCCTTTGGGAGCAGAGCCC
>WEIT01034814.1:93114-132758 GCA_013389985.1 Dryoscopus gambensis
GGTGAGTACGGGCCGGGGGGCGGCGGGGGCCCGGCCGGCGGGCTGCTGGAGCGGGGGGGCCCTGCGAACTTCGGGGGTCAAAAGGGGGAGGTTTCCCGGCTGCGGGGGCGCCGCGAGCTCGCAGCCCTGCGTGCGCCGGGATGGAAAAGGCTTCAACCGCCCCCGAGCTCGGCGAGGTCGGTGCCGGCATGGAAATAACAGCGCTGTGCGTGCCCTCCCCTCCTTTCCTTCTGCTCTCGGTCACGAACCTCTCGTAGCTCTCTTTAGCGCCTTCTGAAAGGAAATCCGGGCCCGTTTCTCCCCAGGGCAGCACAACGCTCTGACAAGCTTTTGTCCAGGCAGCTGGACTGGGATGGGCCGTGTGGGTCCCTTCCGAGCCGGGATATTCTGGGATAGCCTGTGAATACAGCGCTCTGCAGTGCACCCTCCCCGAGCCCCCACACATGCCTTGTGAGTTTACGAGCTGTTCTGTCGTATGAACGCTGCTCGTGATATCCCAAACACGCAAGTGCAAGAGAAGAGGAAAAACAAGCGCTTAAGTGCAGTCCACAACATGCTGAACTCTCCTGTACTTCCCTGGTACTGAAACATATCAATGGACCTTGTGAGTACTGTCACAGTGCAGTAACCTTTGTCTTTCCGAATTATAGGTCATAACTCCTCATAGCTGTCCAAACACCAAACAGCATTTTGCCTCTCCTAACCCGAGATGCAGAAAACTCACCCTTATCAGGCTGTGTTTGGACCTCTGAAGCCTGCTAAAGGCACAAAAGGTAGAGAAGAGGTCTAAATTAAAACTACTTTTCTCAGCGATCTTGGAATGGGCCTGGAAGTTGTGATCTTTGGCAGTTAAACAGAGGCAGAAGGTGGGAATCAGGACCTCTGAAAATTAATTAATTAGTACAAATGAAATTAGTAGTACTTCAGGTGACAATTATGACTAGTGACATCTCTTCCCACCACAGAGCTGGCTGACTTAAGCTTCTGCTCCTCTAATTCCTGATGATTTCCAGACCTATTCCAAGTTCTCTGAAAAAAAACAGTTAGTTTTAGTTTGGATCTCTCCTCTGCCTTCCTGCTCACAGGCAGAGGAGGATTCACCCTGGTGCTGTGAGGGCATTGCAGTCCAGGAGTGGGCAGTGCCTCTGGACAAAAGCTAATCCATCCCCCATCAGTAGTGAAGCTCAGAGGGCAGCTTTGGAAGTGGTGAGAAGAACGGCTCAGCAGAGAGCCTCCACTTCTCACCAGGTGAGTTGCTTTGGCTTGTGTCTGCCTTGAGAAATCAGAACACTAACCCCGAGGCTTGGCTAGTCAAGGATTTGTTGCTCTTTTTGGAAACTGTTGTGATTACATTGCACCATTTCTGAGTCTACATCAAGTGTCCAAGGCATGATCCAAGACTAGGGTAAGATCTTTGCCAAAAACTGTAGACTCACTCTTTCCAGCTGAGTCATACCAGCAGATAAAGCTTTTAAAAAAATTGCAGTAATAGTGGCAAGGCTAAAAAAAAACCCTGGAGAAGTTAATCCCTGCTGCAAATAGGTCTTAAAGTTTGAAGAGGTGTGGTTCTTGGGTTTACGACAGAGGGTTGGCATCTGGGAAGCTGGTCTGCTGTTGCTTTTCTTAGCTGAACTCTTCAAACTTGTCACTTGATAGTTCTTCACCTCTCTTTTTGTCCCAGTGCTTTGGATGTTGTGTATTTTTCAGCAGCTGTTTTGGGTGCTGTGTGATATCTGAGTTGGTTTTGAACGCAGGCTGGCAGTGAGAAGCACTGCCCACACACATCACTTAATAGTTGTGACAGGGTTTTTGATTAAAACAATTTTAAGCAAACAGGTCAGCATTGTAGGTTAGAACACATCGCTGAGGCTTATTCTTCAGTTTATGTGCACTGGATAACTTGGGAGACTTTTGTCTAACCAGTGTGGCTTTTCAACACGAGCAGAGACTTCAGCTTCTGGGAAAGGGGGAGAATGGCACCAGTACACCCCAATAAAAAGGCTACTCAGTGTTTTATTGCAGACCTTTCAGCTCTCAGCCTGGGAGACTCTTTCTGGAGCATCTGCTGGGGGAGTTCCGTGTGGACTTAAGCACTGGCTTAAAGCCTTGGCAAAGTCTGAACAAGCTTACCCTTGAAGTGCTTAGGGAAAGCTGGCTGATTATTCTCCCCTTCCAGGGTAAATGACTGTTAAAGAATTCAAACGTTCTTGAGAAGGGTACAGACTTGGTATTGACCTACTGATATGTCAAACCAGTGGTGTAGGAACACCTCTGAGTTAGTTTGTAGGATCTGAAGGAGCAGCTTGCTGTCTCCTCAGATGGATTTATTCCAAAATGTGATTGATCCATTGCAAAGCAGTGCCCTGTGCTAGTCACTCTAGACCTGTCCTAATTGAAGTTTTGTTTCTGCCTGGGAAAGGTGTGCTGCTGTCTTCACACTGGAATTCCAAAATCCTCCCCACAAACATACACCGGGAGGACCTGGATGTTTTTGGGAGGGAAGATGACAGCAGGAAGGGCTGGGAATGCAATGGAAGCCAGCTAATAAACATGTGGAAAAGTATTGGTGCTTGCTTACTAACGAGGTGTGCAGGGAACCTCCCCTGGCTGCTCCTCTGCCTGCAGGAACTGGCAGGAGGAGGCTCTGGCCACACGTGGAGATCAGACTGAGCCACAGTGGGAGCATCACCAGCTCTGCTGCTGAGGGGTCTGAGGTGAGTTCAGGTGGCTCCAAGAGCTGTGGAGGGGCGAAAGGAGGCAGTGGAAAGGAGCCGTCAGGTAAACACGAGTGGCCACCCAAATCGGATGACACGAGGAGCAGCACAGGAGCAGGTTTGAGGATAGCAGGACACTGGGCTGGCTGAGGCAAGAGGTGAGTCAGGCAGGGGAGAACAAGAGCAACTGGTTGAGGGAAAGCAGGATGCAGTTGTGAAACCAGTCCTGTTGGGTGACAGGTTATTATTTGCTCTGGAACACGGTAATTTTTGGCTTGCATTGTGAGGAGGGGACAAAGACAACAAGGTAGGAATCTTTAATTTGCAAGTTTTACCTTGCTTGAGAAATCAGGCAAAACTGAATACTGTTGTGGCTTCCAGAAGGATCTGCCTGTGCTGGGCACAAAGGAGAACGTTCCCTGCTCACTAAAGAGTTGATAGCAGGAGGTGCTGTTTCTCTTCGATCAATAGAGTGGAAAGAAAACTCAGCCGCTCTGCCAGCTGTACAAAGAATCTCTAGTGAAGAGCACGTATCTTACTAGTGGAAAGTCCCTTGAGGGAGATGGAGCTGTAGAAGCCTTCAGTAGCAGGTACTTTATGTAGGACCAGCTGTGGGATACAGCAAAGGGTCCTCAGCCTTTAGCTGGTGGGTAGCGAAGGGGCACGTGAACTTACAAGCAAACTGACTACAGCTACAAAGAGCAACTGTGTGAATGCCTGCATTTGTCAGAAATCCAAGATGTTTGCAGGTTGAAGGGCATTGGCACTGAAACTTCATAGTAAAAATAACTACTATTAAATGGTTCTTTATTCTGCAGAGTGGCTGCATTGATTGCTACAAGCAACTGGCTCTTGCAGGAAATACTAATATTTAAAAATGAGTAACTTGTTCTGAGATGGCTTTGTGTTTGGGGGGAAGTGCTCAAGTAAAGCTTAGATGCTTAAAATCAACTCAGAGTGTTTAGAGTGTTATTGTTAAGAGCGTTATAGGAGCAAGGAGGCCACACCATGAAGTGCAAAATGTAGCTACAACACAAATTATAATTATTTTCTAACTGTAGTCAGTTGTGAAGTTTGGGGCTAAAGGCTCAGTAGTGATACATGACCCTATTAGAACTGAAGAGATTTGTGACATTAGTTCTGAAAAAATCTAGTGCTTTGTTTCAGCCTTGTGCCACTTAACAGACACATTCTTTACCCATTTCTTCGCTCTAGAGACAGAAAACCCAAAGCAAAGTAGGCACTTCAAACTTAAGCTTCAAGAACAGGTGACACAAATTGCCACAGAAGTCAAGCTGATGCAACTTAGGGCTAAATCTTGCAAAAATATGACATGATGTTTAGGTGGTGATTTTTAATGCTCAGCGTTAGGAGCGCTTGTGAGAAAAAAATTGGAGGAAACTTCAAGAAAGAAACATTTCAGGAGGATTAAGGCAGCTGCAGATCATTGATTTAGTACAACTTTGCTGCATTTAATGCAATCTGAACTAAAAAGTTGGTTGATGGGGTTTAATTACCTTCCTGTTCAAATATTTGTTGTTAGATCTTTTTCTCTCCATTCTTCCCCTTGAAAAAAAGGTTTTACTTTTGTGGTATCGTTTGCTCCAGAAACATCTGAGCAACTCACAAAGGCAAGCAGACAGCATGTTTTGTTATGAAATGAGTAATAGCTAATTCCAGTTTATAGATGGGGATAGATTTACTAGGCTTGCCCTTAAAGATGCGAGTGACCTGCCTAAAACAGGACTAACACTGGGAGCTTTATTCCTGTGACTTGGCTGTATCTGTATTGCAGCATAAAATAACTTTTTCCTTACTCTTTGGCTACTGAGCTGCAGTTTAGTTTTACTACTGGAACTCCAGCTGCCCTCTCTGCTGGAGAGCACACCCTTGCAGGAGCACCAGCACAATGTACTTTCCCCATATAATGTTTGTGCTGGTGGAGTTGTTGGCTTGCATTTTCTTCCTAACATTAAAATAAAATAGATTGTACTGCTCGGGATGGCAGCATTTCCTGCAGCTGACAGCAGAGCCCATTGGTACCTGCGAGACAAGTCTGACCTCAGTGTTCTTTTGGAAGAGAACCTCGCGTGGTTTTCTCTTGGCTTTTTCTCTACAATCCCTCATTCTCCCTCCCTTTGCCAGGAAATCCCTTCTCCTGCCAACAGGAGCCAGTGGAATGTGCTGTTTGTTTACATTGTCACTCCTTCATCCTACTAACCTTCCCACCCCCCAGCTGTAATCCTAACAGGCTCGGCTGAGCCCTTCATCCTTCTGAGGGAGCACTGCTCCACTGAGTAATTGCAGATACAAGGATTGCTGCAAGGAGCTGTCCCCACCAGACTCTTCTTAGTGGGGGTGAGGCATTTATTGAGGCATTTGAAATTCTTGAAGGTGTTTGTAGTGCTTCAAAGGAGAAAACAAAAGCACACACTTAGTGTCGTTGAGGTGGTTGCTAAAGGTAGAAGTAGGTTTTCTGGACTTGTAGTGTGCTGCCATCCCTGCTTAGGAAAGCCCTTAAAGCCCAGTTTCCAGAGGGTTTTATAATAATCCAAGTGAGGAAATCCTGTATTTACAGCACTTATGGAAATTGCCATTTTGAGCCTGTCCCCCCCTTTGATCTATTCACGTACTTTGTCTTATCTGACTTTAGCTGTTTGGCAAGGATTATAAATCCTTAAGCAGGGACTGTCTTCCCTTTTGTTTTGCAGCCTGGACACTGCCGGGGCTTTCCTGGGTAGCTTGATGTGCAGCTGCTCTGGTGCTGTCCTGCTGGAGGACTTCCTTGTTTGTGTGCAGAACAGTTCCTGGCACGAATGCTTCCTTAGCGCTTCTCTGTAGCACCAAATAATGATTACCCTTCCATTGCATTTCTTTGTATCATCACTCAAGCCTTTGGACTGTCCTGGATCAATGTGTGTAGGGAATGCTGTGGCAGCTTGTTTTCCTTTCCATTTCCCCCTCTTCCTTTCTGTTCCTGCACTGTGCTAAAAGGGTCTCACTTGTTAGCCTGGATAAAGGCCTGAGGGACAGAGCACACAGCAGACACTTCTACACCAGCATTAGCTGATTTTCTGAACCACACCCAGCTGAGTGGTTCAGAAAGCAGGAAGCTTTCCACCAGCTCCAAGACGCCCCAGAGTTTAGTACTGGGAGTTCAACCATCAGCATATGATACTTGGGAGTAAATGAAGCTTTAGAAGAATGTCAGTTGATTTTTTCCCCTGCATTTCTTTGATAGTCTGACATTTTCCTCTCCCTACAGAGCAGCCTGCCCTCAGGAGGAGTTGCTGGAGCCTGTTCTGGAGCACATCTGACTGCTACTGCCTCGAGGCCCCAGCCAGCCAGCCACAATGTACTGCCTTCAGTGGTTGCTACCTGTCCTGCTCATACCCAAGCCCCTCAACCCAGCATTGTGGTTCAGTCACTCAATGTTCATGGGATTCTATCTGCTCAGTTTTCTCCTGGAACGGAAACCTTGCACAATTTGTGCCTTGGTCTTCCTGGCAGCTCTATTCCTCATCTGCTACAGCTGCTGGGGGAACTGCTTCTTGTATCACTGCACAGGATCCCAGTTGCCGGAATCAGCTCATGATCCCAACATCGTGGGCACCTAGAAAATCATAATCTTCCAGTCTGCTGAGGGCTCTTGTTTTGCTTTTAAAAAGGGGGTGGGGCTGGGGAGGAGGGGGGTGTTGGGTGTGGGACTGGAGTAAGGACAACCTGTTTCCTGTAACTGTGCGTGGACGAGAGTGGCAAATTCTTCCCACTCTGCCTGTGAAATTCAACTCGTTTACTGTGTGAACTCTGGCAGCACCACCTGCTTTTTTAGAAGCAGAAGGTTTTTTTTTCTTTCCCGTATCACCGGGAACAGACACCAGCCCTCTCAACTGAGAACTGCTGGAAGCCTGAGCCGCTGGTCCCTGCCCAGCTGGGAGCTGCATGTCACTTGTCTGCATTAGGCCACGGTGGTCTAACTCGGGGCTCTTGGCCCACTGGTCCTGCTCGAATAGCTGCAAGATTCTCTCAGACTCTCTTTTGTGGGCAGCCAGCCTTCCCACCTTGCTGATCAAGGGCGAGTGCAACAGCTCACAAATGGACTTGGCCAAAAGCTGCTGGAGCCAGAGGCAGTTGAGTCACGTCCTCCTGCTCAGCCTGCCAAAGAGATGCGTGCACTGCTGAAGTGCTTTCTGAACTCCGTATGCTCTGAGATCCCAGCCTGAAAGCCTCAGTTAATGCTGCTGCTTTTATAAAGCCTCACAGGCAGTAGAGACTGTCTCTTCCCCTCCTTCTACATGTCCCGGGTTTACCAAGGTGTTGACTGTTGGGATAAAGAACCGGCATGCTGCAAGACACAGGGTTTTGGAAGCCACTGTGAACTTCACCCTACAAAACTGATGCTAGCCTGAAAGGCTGGGTGTGGGCAGGGCAGGAGAGGATCCTGAGGTGGAGGCATGGCTTGAAGCAGTAAATCCTTCAGGCATTTTCAGAGATAATGGTTTTGGGGCAGAGGTGACAGAAGGTGCTGGTGTTACTGACTAGAGAAGGGCAGAGGCTGGAAAAATGCCTGGTGTCTCCAGCTTCCCTGGCAGAAGGATGTCAAGAATCCAGGGTGGTGGTGGGTCAGGCCTACAGCCTGAGGCAGAGGTTGGTTTGTGAGAAGCCTTAGTGGTTGACACAAAACACTTATCTCTAAACTTTGAAGGTTTCCCTCCCCTTTGCCATCTGTTTGTCTTTCCTTCACTCTTCTGGTGGAGAGCAGCAGAAATGGCTGTTGCTGTCCTGAGGCAGTTCAAGCTATGAGGTTGTGAAACTTCCAGAGTATTGTTTGTTCATTGCACAGCTGTTCAAAATGTTTAATAAAGCTTTATAAACTTTGGTCTATGGCCTCCTGCCCAGCATGATGCATTGGCTGCTCATTGTGGATGCCTTAGCCCAGCAATCACGTGTCTCTGCATTGTTCTGTTCCCAGCACAGCAACCCCAAACAGTCTCCAGTGAGAGGCAGAGCGTGTTTGCCCTGTAGCTCCCAGTAGTGACTCTTCTTGACTGTTTAACCTGACCGTGGGCACACTGGGAGCCAGACTAGCAATTCCTCAACAGCCTCACCTCAGAATCAGAAGCAGCTCCTGTGTTGTGTGTGTCTGCACTTACATGACAGATTCCCCTTTTTCTTGCTGCTTACGAAATTAAACCCCCGAGCTGCGTCCTGGAAGCCGCTAATCCGCAGCGCTGACGGGAAAAGTGTCTGCTGGGTGCCCACGTGGCGTAAGCCCTTCCCACAACACCACATCACCCCAACCTGTCCCTCTGCTCGGGGCAGCCCAGCTGGAGTGAGCCCTTCCTCAGCCTTGGCCGTGCCCCTGTGTAGAACAGGGAGAGGCAGACTGCCGGATCCAATAGCGCCCAGGAGCACCTGAGACTGTTAAAGGGTGTGGGAGCTGTGCTCCTGGAGCTGAAACACGCTTGGCTTTGTCCCTTGCTCTGAAGACCAGGTCCGAGTTGGAAAGAGTTCAGGGCATATTAGTGTTTACACGATTAAAAAAAAAAAAAAAAGGCATGTGCCACATCAAAAATAGATGTGACAGCTCTGTCACCTGTCAGGCCGAGGGAAATCCCAGTAGTTGTCACATCAACTCAGGCATAAATAACAAATGGAAAGGAGAGGGGAGGGCACTCACTGCAAGCCATGGCACAGCTGTGCTCAGAGCAACTTTTAAGTTTCAAGATGTTTAAGCTAATGCACTCTGTTCTGTCAAGAGTACACTTCTGTTGCTCACTAGCCAAGTTGCACTTTACAGCAATTTAAATAAATGCTAGCCACGAAGACAGACAACCCTTTGGATGAGAGCAAGCCCTGGCTTTGTACGTGGAGTTCAAGACAAGGCACAGCTGCGGGCTCTTCCCTTCTGTGAGACCCAGCTTGAAAAAAGCACTTCAAAAGAGGGAGGCTGCAGGACAGCTCTCAGTGGGGTAAGAAACCTCCCAGCCCTAATGCAGAGAAGGAGCACTCTTTGATATGCACACAGCCCTCCCCAGCCCACTCTCAGCCTCCTTAGGGCCCTGAGATACCATCTTCATTTTAAAGATAGAAAATTAAAGCAACTTTGTCATGGTCAGACAGAAAGCCTCGGGCAGAATGAGGAACCCAACCAAGTCTCAGATCCCATGCTAATGCCTGGTTTGTCCTCCTTAAAGAGACCGTGAAAAACCAGCCTGTGACTGCAGAACAGGTCAAACCCGATGGCTTCTGAACAGCAGCATCAGAGCTGCTCTGTTTGTGCGCCACAGATGGGGCTGAGCCTGGACAGACACAGCCGGAGTGCTCAGCCAGGCATTTGCCAGCAACCGGGAAAAATGCTCACACAAGATGTTTTGCCCTTCTTTGCAGAACAGCAGTGGGGTGGCTCTGTCCCTGGGGATCTGGGGGCACCGTGGGGTCTCTGTGTGGGGACTGCACGGGTGGGCAGCTACACCAGTGACTAAAAGTAGTGGGATTTAGAACACATCCACTGTGCTGTGCCAAGCCCCACCGAGGCTGGACACTGCCCGCAAGTGTCACTTGACACTTTGGCACCGAGTGAGTCTCATCACCTTGCTGAATTACAGAGTGCCCATCTGCCTGATGCTCCCTAGATACAGGGAGCTGGAGCCTTAAGCTGTTCCTTTGTCTTTCCGTTTGAGGGAGAGATCATTTTCTTTTCTAGGTCACATAACAGATCAGTGACACAGCAGGGTCAATAAAGGAAAAAAAAAACAAAACAAAACCCAGCCCAGGCTCCAATCCTTGGAAACAGATATGCATCTTGGCTCAGGCAGTCCTCAGACTCCTCAGTGCAGCCTTAGGGTCCAGGGGCTTTTCATACTCCTCCTCACCCCTTCCCAGGTGGAGGGAACATCCCCAGGATGAGCAGCTGGAATACCACAAGGCTTGCCGTGGTATGGCTTTTTGAACCTTAGATCTGCCTGACACCCGTGATAGTGCCTATCTTAGGATCTGATACTTGGGAGTTGAGCTGCCCAGGACTGCTCGGGGTGCTGGTAGGAATTAGCCTGCTCTCCCAGCACCTGTCTCTCATCCAGGGATCTTGCTGGGTCCTCAGTGCCTCCTGCCTGGATTCTCTTCCTGCTCACCCTGAGACAAGCCCACAACGTGGCTTTACGAACAGTAGCAACCAGAGGAAAGATGTTGATCCCATGGAGGAGCCGTTTGGGCTGGAAGCACCCACCAGTGGGCTCAGGGAGGCAGCCAAGTCCAGAGGCACAGTCCCACTGACAATAGCACCAGCCTTGCCCCCTCATGCTGTCACCCAGGCTGGTCCAGCCAAATCTCCTGAGCCAGGGAAACCACAAACATCACTCAGGGTCACAGGTAGCCCTGCCCTGCAGCTTTTCTCTGGCACCAGGTGGTTTCCCAGCCGTGGGAGGTAAGCTACAGTCAGGTGAGGACTTTAGTCCTCCCCTCCAGAGCCTGGAGATTAACCCTTGGCAAGAGGGTTTTGCTACTCTTCCAGCAAGGCAAATCCTCTGGTAGAGGGGCAAGGGAGGACAGATGGCTCAGGTGCCACCCACACCTGCTGCTGGAGGGGATGAGATCCAAGTGACAACAGGCTGTGTCCTCTAGGTCAACACATGCTGGCAGCCTCCTGTCCACCCCTTGTTACCAGTCAGTAACAGGCACTGTGGGAGCTGTGGTGGCACTGCCAGTAAAGCCTGAGAGCCTGGCACAGGGGCACAGTCCTACTGTGAGCCAACCCTTTAACAAACAGCACCCTGCTCCTGCCCCAGGAGACCTTCTGCTGCATTTGGGCTGTGGCAGAGACCCCAGACCCTCAGCACAACTCAGGATTTGCAGCTCAGGGCTGACCCTGTGTACTCAAAAACATTTATTCTGTGGGAGCCAGGACTCCAAGTTTTTGGGGAGTGCTACCACTGAGCTTTGGGTAAGTGAAGGGGATGCTCAAGTCAAACAGCAACTCATCCTTGCCAGTTTAGAGCCCGCTGCCAGCACAAACTGCCCAGCACAGGACCCCTGCCTCCTCACTGGAGCTGCTCAGGTGCAGCCACAGCCCCACCTTAACACCCTCTTAGGATGCTTCAGCTGCCCCTGCACTGCCCCAGAGCTCAGGCTGGACAGCAGCACCCTGGCCTCCCCCAGCACCCATCTCCCTCCTCCGTTTGCCCCCCCATGGCCATCCCATTCTCAAACAGCAATGCCAAAATGTAGGTCTAAGGGCTGGAGGAGCCATGGCCTCAGCTTCCCTCCTGGGGTGACCTCGCCAGCCCACCCCCAGCCCACGCATTGCACGTGGACCAAGGGACCTGCACACAAGAGATAATCCCTCAATCGCTTAATTGATTTAAGGACAAACAAAACATAAGGCATCAAACTTTTAAGGTGATAAGACTGATTCACTTACCAGTCCAAGGGAGAGCCAGCAAGCAGACTGGGGGACTTGGGGCACTCAAGCCACCCCAGACCATGGCGATGGTAGTGGTGAAGGAGCAGCTGCAGCACCCACTCTGTATTTAGAAAGCCTCCTACCCCCAGCGCTGTGCTATGTATCGATTACTTAATCACCGAGTGAGGGATGCCAATCAGCACCCACTAATTACCTTAACAGAGCAGGCCTGTTTCTTGGAGTTGCTGATAAAGCAGATTCTGCTGAAGGGAGGCTGCCCCTGTCCTGTTCCCCCCAGCCCAGCCTGGGTGGCTTCACTCAGGGACACCGTGCCCTGGATTCTGGCAGCACAAACAGCATCTCTCCTGCCCTGCCCTGCCCTGTGCTTGCTTTGGGCCATGCAATGACAGAGTCCCGCCATCACCGTGCAAATCACTTGCTTTTCCTCCAGGACTGCTGGAGGTGCTGGACACGGCTCTGATCCTGTGCTGAACCACGAGCCTGTGCGGGGAATGGCTCCAGCGGCACAGAAGCGACACCAGATCCCAGAAGCATCTTCCAGAAAAAGTGTCTAAAGCACCAGGAGCTTCACACGGGTACTGCACATGCTGCAGGTAGCAGCAGCTCCTCTAACAGGGATGCTAAGGAGCTAACAAGTCCTCTCATACACAAGCTACACTTTTGTTTTGTGAGGTCTGTTTGTATTTAATTATCAAATAGCAAAGTATTTACATCAACGTTAGAGTTTCAAAGCATCTCCAACCCCCCCACCACCCACAAAGCTGGACCTTTTCAGGTTTTTTTCCAAAGTTTTATTATTATCCAAAAAAAAAGAAAAAAAAAAGCTAAATATTTTACTTAGACACCAAAAAAGGCAGGTGAAGGGAGCTGGGGAGAGAGACACAGATCCACACGTTCTCTGCATAGTCAGTTGGAGATCTTACAAAAGACGGTGTAAAAAATTATAACAGCAGAGGAGAATGACTTGTAGGGGTTTACGGACCCCAAGAAGCCAAAGAGCATCCTTGTGGGGGGCTCCCCTCTGGAGTTTATTGGCTTAAAAAGTAAATTGGCAGGCAGAATGATGATGGAGGGGAAGCTCTGAATGCCCAGGGCCTCCAGGTCACGCCGGCTGCGGCGGCGAGTCCGGCCACGCTGGGTCCCACCAGCGCTGCACGGAAACACGGATGGACACACGGACATGTGGACACACAGCCCCATGCAGGAGGCCTTCTCTGGGACTGCCTTACTGCCTTCTGCCCTGAAGTGTCCCCAGCACATCTCCTTCACCAGGTCTTGCTGAAAGCCTTGGGGAATTAGGCCAACCCCGGGTGCTCCTTGAACCTTCTGCCTTCCAGAAAGAGCCAGAGGCTGCACTCGCCAGGGGAAGCCCTTCCTGTCCTGCTGCACCCAAGACCCTGCACGTACCACAGACAACCAAAGGCCAGACCTTAACACGTGTGCTCGCCTTCTCTCTCCCCAGCTTCCAGACCAAACCTGGCTTCCGCACGTTACAGCTGTAAAAGGTTTCTCCCAGGGATAGGGATTTTGTATAATTCAGGCAGAGCTATGGCACAAGCCACCCCTCAGAACAGCTACCAGGGGACAGGGCGTCTGTGGCAGCTGCCCATCCCAAAAGGCTGCAAACATGGGAAGACCCAGAACACTGAAGTTTGGGGAGTCCCTGCCCAAATGCAGAAACGCCAACACAGCAAACCTGCTAGGAAGGGAGGCGGGGAGAAAAGCTCCAACTCCCAAAACAGTTAAAAAAAAAAAAATCCATTAAACCAGCTGCTGCTCTTCAAGCCAGCATGATCTCTCCATACTGCTGAAGGGCCTGTTCAAACTGATTTTAAATGTTTTACTCATTAAAAACGGAGCCACCAAGTTCATAAATAAGTGGCTTGGACAAACCACTACACCGGGGAGCTGTGGGAGTGAGTGAGTGAGTGAGTGAGTGAGAGGCAGTGGCTTGCCTGGGTCCTGCTCTGGTGGAGATCTGGGGTGGGGGTTTTGGCCACCTCCAGCCCATGCTTGGCTCCCACCCAGCTTTTGTAGCACACTGGCACCATAGCAGGGACTGGTGAGGGGTGGGTTGGGTCTGCTGCCTGCGAGGAGGCTGTGCCAGAGGCAAACACCATCCCAAAGGTGATGGGGAGGCACAGAAAGCCCACTGCCTGTGGACTGAGAGGAGGGCACAGCCTCTGGCTCCCCTCTCCAGGTCCTTCCCTCCAGCAGCCCTGCCCCACATCATCCCCCAAGCCCCCAACCCAACGTGCTCCAGGAGTGCCTCCAAAGACCCCCAGGTCTTTCTGAGCAAGGAGAGCTCTCTGGGACCCAGGAGGTGAAGGAGTGAAACTTTGTGAACCACCGTGGTGAAAGGTTTCCAGCTGGGTACAGCCACAGGAGAGGGAAAACCAACACATGCAATGAAGTCAAGGTCTGGGATGGTGCAGGGATCACTCGAGGGTTATGTACAAGCTGGTGCTGGATGGGAGAGGGCAGGGAATGAAGTGTTGCCTTGCCAAGGCCAGGGATCAGCCCCGCGGGATGTGTGTGGGACAAAGCTGGGCCCGAATAGCCACCCGCAGCTGAGGCACGGCTGAGGCCTTTGGGAGCGAGCAGGGGGGAGATGGGGATGCAAACGTGGCACAGCACTTCCAGATGGTGGCATGTGGCTGGGGATGCTGCATGCGGAAGCTGAGACACAATGGGTAGAGGGAAGGCAGCTAAAAACATACCAGGTGGACAAAATCATCTGTGAAAGTCGAGTACTTCCTCCAAAACATTCCCACACCCGGAACAGCTACGTGGGCCATGCACCCAAGCCCCACAGTGGCACTCGATTTGGTGGCAGGGCCAGCCCAGGGGGCTTTGCTGGTGGAAAAGCTGGTGGCAGAGCTGGGGAGGGCGGCGGGGGAGTATTTCCCAAGGGTCTGGCTGGAAGACCTGGAGCATGTGGTGGGAGAAAGCACAGCAGGGTGAGGGCTCTGCTGGTATCCCCAGTCCTGCTCCCCAGAGAGGTAAGATGTGTCCCTTGGGGGAACAGACATAGCTGGAAGATTTGATCGTGTGCCCGGGTGCTCCTATGGGACAGTGTCGGTCACCAGAGCCTGGAGCAGTCACATTTCAGGGTCCCAGCACCCACCAGATGTTAAGGTCACGGTGAGGCCAGAGGGACCACCAGAGTTCCGCTGTCATTCCACGCTGCCACCACCGCCCTAGCACGTCACCCCATTCAAGCCAGCCTGGGACTGTGACATCCCTGTGGCAAAACATCTCTGCCAGCATCCTCAGGAGAGCTGGAGCCAAGAGGGAGATGGTGGGGAGGGTGAAGGGGCAGGGAAATTTGTGCTGATTTAGAAAGGGGGTGCAGGAGACTGGGACCATGTGTCTGAGGTGGGGTGATGCTGTCCCCCAGATTCCTCCCAGCTCAATCCAGAGCTGTGGGGGGTAAAAGTCTCCCAAAACCCAAGTCTCTTGGCAGGAGATGCTCTGCTTGCCCTCCTGAGCTGGCTCCGTTGGTGCCCACAGGCTCCTCTCACCAGCAGGACAGCATTGCTTCGTTAAACACGGGCCAGAAGTCTTAATGAGCGATGGGGGAACCCAGCGGCTCCCCCAGCTGTATCTGGAGATAATGCCCTGTCCTGCTCCAGGGCTGCTCCACAAACACAGCCCCTCGGTGGGGAGGCCAGCCCTCGGCACCCCGCGGTGAGGACAGCAGCGTCCCTGGTGCCAGCAGGAGCCCTGCGTCTATAGGTTCTCTCCAGGCTGGTACTGGGGCTCTGTCGAGGTGAAGTAGTCCTCCAGGAAAGCCTGCAGGTACTCGAAGGTGGGTCTCTCCTCCGGGTCCTTCCGCCAGCACTGGCACATGAGGTCGTGCAGGGACTCGGGGCACTCGGGCGGGCAGGGCATGCGGTATCCCCGCTCCACCTGGTCCAGCACCTCCCGGTTCACCATCCCTGCGAGCGGCCAGAGGAGACAGGGCATTGGTCAGAGCCAGGCCAGTCCTGCACTGTGCCTGTCCCAGGGGGACACCAAGGCTGTCATGCCTTAGGGGCAATTCCAGTGACCCAGGGAGAGAGGGACCTGGCAGCACCTGTCCCTGTCACCTTGCTCAGGGACTAGAGCACGACAGGGCGGCTGGGACACTGCATCCTGGCCAATACCTGCTCACCCCAGCGGGGCAGGATCCAACCTGGGAAGAGGCAGCTCAGGGGCAAGGGCTGGGCATGGACAGCTGGTGTTGGGCACCGCACTGGGGACTCTGCCAGCACGTGCCAGCCCTCACCTGGGTATGGCACTCTGCCCTTGGTGGTCAGCTCGGTCAAGAGGATGCCAAAGGACCAGACGTCTGACTTGATGGTAAACCTGCCGTACAGAGCCGCTTCGGGGGCCGTCCACTTGATGGGGAACTTTGCACCTGGATGGAGAGGCAGGGTGAGGGGGTGCCTCCAGGACCCCCGTGCAACCAGAGCCACGTGCTGGCTGCAGGCACAACACACACCGTGGGGACCGGTGGCCATTGCTTCGGTGCCACCTGCCCGGGCGCGGTGCCGGCAGCCCTGGGCACGCACCTTGCCGAGCCGTGTACTCGTTGTCCTCGATGAGTCGTGCCAAGCCAAAATCAGCCACTTTGCACACCAGGTTCTCCCCCACCAGGATGTTGGCCGCCCGCAGGTCCCGGTGGACGTAGTTCATCCTCTCCACGTAGGCCATGCCGGATGCGATCTGTGGGGACCAGCACGTGGGGCACTGCGGCTGACAGGGGACACAAGGGTCCCCGGGGAGAGCTCGGCACCGCTGAGGGGAACAGGTCTGCAGTGGGACCCAGCCGAGGTGTGGGAAAAACCAGCTGCTCAAGAAATGCCATGCAGACTCAGGTTTGCTGGCCAGGGAGAGCTGGCAGCAACGGGAACAGGCAAAATGATGGTCCCAGAGTGCGACCCAGCTCTGGGCTGAGACACAACAGTGGCACCCACCCAGCGAGGCTGCAGAGCACCCCACTGCCTGACCAGTGACAGCCACCACAGCCCAGTGAGGGGCTCAGGCAGCCACTGCCCTCACAAGGAATGGGGGAGGCCCAGGGATGCGCAAACCCACCTGAGCAGCCATATCCACGAGCTGGGGCAGCCGCAGGTACTTGCCCATCTCACCCTTCAGGAAGTCCAGGAGGCTCCCTGTGAGGAAGACCATGGTCAGAGCAATCTGGAGGAGCAGAGCCCCTCAGCTGCCCCCTCGGTGTCCCTCCCGTGCTCACCCTTGCTCATGTACTCGGTGACGATGTAAATGGGCTCCTCTGACACCACAGCGTAGAGCTGCACCAGCTTCTCGTGCCGGAGCTTCTTCATGACCTGGGCCTCCTGCAGGAAGGCCTCTGGGGACATGGTGCCAGGCTTCAGTGTCTTGATGGCCACCCGGGTGGTGCCATTCCAGGTCCCTGTGGCACAGGACATGCTGCTCAGGACACACGTATGGGGCAGAGGGCCGTGCCCCTCCGCTGCTCCCCCACCACAGGCTCCAGGCATCTGCAGCTGGCTGGGGACAGGATGCAGGTGGTGACACAGAGGGGACAGCAGGGTGGGGATGGTCCTTACCCATCCACACCTCTCCGAAGCAGCCCTGTCCCAGCTTGACCTCCAGCCGCAGCGATTCCCGGGGGATTTCCCAGGCATCCTTGGCAAGGCCTTGGGTCTGGGGCTTGGACATGGGGCAGACGTTGGTGAGACGGTGGCACAAGCCATCAGCATGTTCTGGCACAGGAAGGGACAACAGCAGGGTGACACACGGGCATTTAGGCATGTGATGTTTACCCCACACCTTTCCTACAAACACCCTGGGGACCCGTACCCAAACCCTCTGCCCTAAACCCCAGCTTTTCACCACAGTCCCACACAACTTGTTCGGTGTCCCCCAGCTCAGCTGTGACTTCCCAGCAGCACCTGCCCTGCAGTGAGGGCAGGGACAGCGCCCAGGGTGCCAGCCCGACCCCAAGGGGACCCCGTGTGGCTACCCACTGGAGTAGTAGGCCACCAGCTGCTGCAGGCTGTTGAACTGGGTGCGGGAGGTGATGTAGAAGCCGCCGCTGTCCAGCTTGCGGATCTTGTAGTGCTTCACGTTGAGCCCCTTGGCGTTGTCGAAGTCGGACACGGAGAGGCAATAGGCACCTGTGGGCAGGACCGAGGGGCTGGGGGAGATGTGCCACGGACAGGTGCTGCCCATGGGGTCCCACTGCGGGTGGGCACGGGGGAGGCAGGACTGGGCACGGAGGTGCTGCTTCCACCCAAAAGCAGAGGATGGGGAGCAGCTCCTGGCTGCACGAGCTGGCACCAGATGCCAGGGAGGAACAGCACAGCCACACCATCACAAGCTCCAGCAGCTCTCTGCTTGTGCAGCAGCTCTGCCAAGTCTTGCCACCAGCCATCCTACAGGATGTCCTAACAAGGGGAGAGGAGCAGGCAGAGCCAGGCTGGGGGGCGCTGCTGACCGACAACTCCTCAACATCTCAGAGAGGAACCAAGGGGCTGGTGGATCCAATTCCCTCCTCCACAAATCCCACTACGGGCATCGCTTCAGGAGCTTGGCTCTGCTCTGCCCACATAAGAACAAGGTTGGTGTTGCTGGGGCCACAGATAGCAGGGGGGAAGATTTATGCTGCTGCTTGAAGGAGCTGCTTCCACCAGGATAAAATAAATAGTGGTAAGTTCAAGGCATAAAACCAGAAAGGAAAATCAAGAGGCTTTTCCCAAAGGTGCATTTGGAGTGAAACTAAACCAGGTAAGAAACATCATCCTCAGGGAGTCAAACCTCACAGATCACAACTCGCACTTTCGGGAGACACAAAGCAAGTACAAAGACTTGTCAGACTTGAAAGAAGGACTAAAGTTCATCACTCCCTCGGCCTGGCTGCCCAGGAGGCACACGTTCAAGATTTTGTCACTATACAGGGACCAGGGGAAAACCAAAAACACATCTGGTTGGGGGTGTACAGAAACCCAACCAAACAAACCAATAACAAAAAAGAACAGGACAAGAGACCATCCTGTCTGGTGGTCTTGCCAGAGTTGGTGAGACCGCTGGCTTCCACCCTGCCATGAGCTGAACCATCTCTGTGAAGGGCACTCACTGGGCAGGCAGTGCTGGGACAGAAGTGGCCATGTCCCTCCAGCCCACGGGCTCAGCGGTGTAACAGCGCGTTTGGCACAGACGTGTCACTGGTGATGTGATGGCCACGTCAGCATCGGCTCCCTGGAGACCAGCACCAGCAGGAGAGACCGAGGGGACTCAGGGTACCCCCACACCCCCCAGGCCAGACCCCCCCAGCCCTGCTCACCTTTCGTGGTCTCGCTCTCCCGGACCAGGAAAGTCCCTCGGGGGTTTTCGGGGTTGAGCAGCAGCCGCTCGGACTCCCGGCGAGTGATCTTCCCAAAATACCACCTGCAGGAGAAAGGCAGTGGCTCAGCACCTGGCACTGCCCCATCCACTGCCTGCCCAAGCAGGGGGCTCAGCCCTGGCCCACCCACTGCAGGTTTGGGAGACCAGAGGCTGCAGTTCCAGGCCATGTCCCTGTACAGCCTGCACTGGGCATTGCTCCCCTGCCATGAGGATTAGAACCTTCCTGCCACACCTTCAGCTATCCCAGGCTGCTCCAAGCCCCATCCAAACTGGCCTTGAACACTTCCAGGGATGAGGCAGCCACATTTCTCTGGGCCGCCTGTGCCAGCGTCTCACCATCCACCAGGTAAATAATTTTTCCTAACATCTAATCTAAATCTCTCCTCTTTCAGTTTAAAATGTTCCCCCTTGTCCTCTCACAGGCCACTCTGCCTGTGTAAAAAGTCCCCCTCTCTCCTTTTTAGCAACCCCCTTTAAGTCCTGAAAGGCTGCAATGAGATCTCCCTGGAGCTTTCTCATCTCCAAGCTCTCCACAAAAACCAGACCAAAAGCATCCACAGCCCTGCTACGCCACCGCTCACCCCTCCACCACGCAAGCACGCTGCAGCACTGCACTTATGGCCTTAAAGACAGGCTGGTTTGCACATTCAGCGGGGAAAACTAACAAAAAGGAAAAACCCCGAGGGCTTGGAGGCTGCGCCCAGGAGCAGGGCAGGGGTGGAGGGGGAGCGCTTGGGGTGCATTTGCTATAAGCTGTCTAAAAGATGGCAATTACTCTTCAGCCTGGATGGAGTCTGAGGGCGCGACATAGTTACTGGGGATGTAGCCCGTCTGTCCTGTAGTGAGGGAATGAGCCAGCCACCAGTCACCTTCCCTGCAAGAGAACCAAAACACACTCAGTGTGAAGCCAGGAGCCCCCTGCCCAGCCCCTCACCCGCCCACAGGCACCGGGGGAGGATGAGCCAGCACAGAGCCCCACTGGGAAAAGGTGCAGCCCCACAGCCAGACCCCAGCCAGGATGCTCCTGCTGCCAGCCCCTGCCCGTGGCTCTGTTTGGGTGAGCTCTCATTACTGGGGTCACCCATCCACATACAGAATGCTCTTAACTTGAATCAGGCAGGGCAACCAGCAAGCCAAAATACCTTTGGAGCCACCCGAACGGGAAGGGGATCTGGCTGGAGGTTGTGAGGCACTGGGGGTTCCAGCAGCAGGGAGCAGCAGGCGAGGGGAGGGACACGAAACGGGGAGAAGCGACAGAATGATGGCAGCGATTAAAAAAGGCACCAGGAAAACCCAAGGGAGTTAGTTAAACACAGGCTTCAGAAAAGCAGCAGGACATGGCTGAGGTTTGGGCAGGGGCTGAGCCCTGCCCAGCTGTGGTGTCCAGCCTGGACGCAGTGGGATCTGTCCAGCCCGGGTGTCCGGCTCACAGCCCCGGGATGGGCACCCTGCAAGGCTGCGGCCCTGACCGTGAGCCTCCTGCTGCCCCAGCAAGGGCTGTGCCTGCACAGCCACGAGTGAGGCTCCTTGTCCCTAAAATCCTGGGGCTGAGCCACCGTCCATCCCTCCTGCCACAGGCACAGCAGCCCCAGGCGTGTCCCCAGGAGCTGGAGGGTGCTCTGCCCTCCTTCCGCCGGCTCCTGCTCCGGACGGGGCTGGAAAGGACAATAAATAGAGAAGAACAAGAGGGCGGCAGGAGGCAGCTTCCCCTTCCTGCAGACAGCAGGGCTTTTCCTCCCACCACCTGCATCTTCTTGCCCATCAAAGAGAGTCACCGAATTCATCCTGACCACAAGGGAGACGAGGCTACGGGAAAACTGCAGATTCGTGGGAACAGCACCATAAGGATGCAAGGGCTTGGCAGGACAGCGTCCGCAAGCATGCTACAGAAAAACACCAACAACCTCAGTCACCACTACAAGGCTCGTCAGACCACATCCAGACCCACCCCTGACCCTGCAGACGTGTAAACCTCCATCCTTGCTCCACTCACCAGCTGCTTGTGACCGGTGCTTTGCCCAGCTAAACCAGTGATGCTTCAAAGCACCGGGACAACCCCGACACAGCCCCCAGCTCCCCGGAAAGGTGTCAGAGGGGTGGGGGTAATGGGGACCTTCCAGGCATCTCCTCCCACCCACAAGAGCTGGGCTCTGCCCCTGGACCAGTCTCACAGCAGCCCTGGATGATATTTTAGCTTCTTCCAGCCCCAGCACATCTCGTGGCAGGCAGCTTGTGCTCCTCAGCCAGGGCTGTTGCCCCAGTCACCTTTACTGAGGTGGCTCTGAAGGGGACAGGAGGCTGGTTGGGCTCCTTTCCCACAGGACTAGAGTAAACATCTGCTTGAAAATTGCCCAGCTTTTGACTTGTGGCTTCATTCCAGCTTGGGCTGCAAGGCTACAAGCTGGGAATTCAGCAAAACAAACTATTTCAAAAATGCCTCAGTGGAGAAAAAAAATAATAATCATCATCATCAAAACAAAGCATTTCAACAATTCCCTGCACAATCTTACCCAAAATATCCCACCACATCCCAGCTGGCTGCCTGCTGGCTGGGAGGAGACTCCTTCCCACTGGAAATGGTACCACAAGAGCCTTTCTGCACTGGACGGGTTGGTAGGATGACCCAGAGCAGGGAGGTGAGCAATGTGGAGGCTCCTCCTCTCACCCTGAGCACCCCCAGCCCCATCAGAGCTGCCAAAACCTGCTGCCACCCCACAAAGCCACCCTGGCTGTGGGCTCCCACTGTGCCCAGCTCCTGCCAGCCCCTCCTGGACTGAGCCCAAGTCCCCTCCCCGCAGCTCCAGGGCACTGGCTGTCCCACCGGGGAACCCAGAGGAAGGCGACACCGCACATCTGTCTGTTGCTGTCCCCAAAGTGCAGCAGCCCGAGCTGTTCCCAGACTGCGTGAGCATCTCTGGGAGGTCAGTGAGAAGAGTGATTCACCCCCTGAGCACTGCACAAACTGCCCAACTTCCCCCACCACCTCTCTCCCTGTGGACATCACACCCACACAGACATTGGGAAGGCTGGCAGCTACATCCTGCACCCTCCACCAAAGGACTGCGTCACCACAAAAAGCCCTTTTGCTCCCCAGCATGCTGCAGAGCCCATCACAGACTGACCCTTCCCTCTGTCCGAGCCTTTGACAAAGAGCAGTAGAGGGGAAAAATAGTGTGGGAACCCCAGAATTGATAAACTGGTAAAGAAATTGATAAATTGGTAAAGAAAAACCCCTCATATGTGGGCCTGATCTGGACCCCCATGGGCAGAGCTCACTTTGCAACAGCCCAAAGGAGAACGCAGGCATGGAGCTCACACACTGCTAAAACTGAAAGTAAGAAGCACCAAAACTCCCAAATTCAGGCTTTTCCTGCAACATTGAAACGCTGCACATCCCAGACTTCAAAGATGAAACAAATCCCTGTTAATAAACAGCATCAGAACAATGAGAACAAGGATCAGATTGAAAACATGTTTGTGCCACACTGCCCAAGCATTGCAGGAGAAATCTCACTCCTGGGATGTTCCCTCGTCTTTCCACCCTCGGACTTTGCAAAGCAGTTTTGGGTGCCCGCGCTGGAAGGCAGCAGTGGAGGGGGAGCAGGGGCTGCAGACCCTCGGGACCCTGTGGCAGCTCCATGGCTGGGGACACTGGGGACATTGGCTCTGCCAAGGCTGTGCACTGTGTGTGCCTCCTGTCAGGACAGACCACACATGGGTTTAATACAGGATCATTTTTAGGAGCATCTTCCACCTGGCCATGCTGCCCTGCACGCGATGGATGTGCTGTGGTGACCAGGATGGGGAGCAAACCAGGGGGTCAGCCCCAAAGGAAATATTTGAATCACCAGAGCCACTCATGAAACGGAAAAGTAAAATTAAAAAATGCAAAAGAAAAATGCAAAGGCCAGGGGGAAGTGGAGAGGCAGCTGGAAAGAGAGTGCAGAGGGGAGCCAGGCATGGACAAGGGAAGGGGATGGGTTCAGAGCTCCCAGGTGCAGACACAGCTCTGGATGGAATTGGAACAGTTCCCCAGCATGGGGAGGGACTCCCTGCTCTGTTCTGATCGCTCGGGTAGGACAAATGCAACCAACCACTAAACCATCTGGAAACCATCTCCTCCCAGTCCTGCTCCATCCAACCTGCCCTCGTGTGGGCAGCAGACGGGCTTTGATCATTTGGGTCATTTATAATAACAGTAAGAATGTGCAATACACACCTGACATCCACTTTTCTCCTAAACGACAGCATGGAGGGAGAGAAAGAAGAGTCAAGAGAGAAGCTGAGACCAGAGACAGCGTACAAGCACAGGGGAAAGCACCCACAAAGCTAAGGGATGTGGCCATGCAAACAAAAGGGAGCTGAGCACAGATGGGGATGGGACTGGTGGGGACGTGGCTCTGTGTTGGAGGGCACAGAAAGGCCAGCAAACAGAGGATGTGGCTTGGTGACAAGGCTGTGAGGCCACAGACCAGCAGCAGGGCCAGGAGGATGAGGAAGCAGGCAAATGACCACTTTCCAGTGTCAGTGTCCTTGGACAAGTCGCTGTGTGCATTTTGGCACATCTCTCTGAGCACCCATCCCTGTGAGAGCCGGTCCTGCCGGGCTGGGCTGGGAGTTCCACAGCAGGGACAGAGGTGACAGCTCACCACATGGGCTTGGCTGCAGGGACAGGGACACTCACGTGTTGTTGACGATTTGCAGGCGCTCTCCTTTCTTGAAGGACAAGTCCGTTTCGGTCCGGGACTCGTAGTCGTAGAGGGCCACGAAGGTGGTGACTCCCCCTGTGACAAAGAGCACTCAGGAGGGGCTCCAGAGACCCTCCCCTCTCGCCATCCTCCCACTGGCTGATAACACAGATCTGCTTCTCCCCCAAGCCCCGAGCTCCTCAAAAGCCGGAGACCCCAAGAAGCTGGACACAAACCCACCAAGACCAGCCTGAGACCCTCCCCACCCTGCCGAGCCCCAGCCCACACGGACCAGCCAGCGCCCCGGCACGCTGCGGCGAGGTGACCGTGTCGGAGGTGTTGAAGCCTCCAAAGAGCTTGGATTCAGCAGCCATGGTCCCGAAGGAGCGGCTGGGGGTGCGGTGGGCGTCGGGAGCAGCCGCCTTGCTGGGTGTCTGCGAGGCTGGGTAACCCCCATGGTGGGTGTTTTCGGCGGGCTCCAGGCTGCGCCGGCGCTGGCTCGGGTCTTTGGGCTTGCTCTTGCTGCTCCCCATGGTCCCGGGCTGGAGGAGACACAGACATACAGAGGGATTCTATTATTATTGTCATTATTATAGTAATTATTATTGTTAATAAGAAGTTGTTTCCCAGGGCTCGAGTGACAGGTGCCTGCCCACCAGGAAACGAAACAACCTCTGGAGTCTGTTCAAGCAGCAGCTGCCAGGCAGTCTGGCCATCCTGCCCTTGCCCTGGGATATCTTCGCCCCTCATTAACACCGAGACACCTCCTGTGTGGCTGCAGCAGCCAGAGGAACTGCCAGGCCACGCTTTGGGAGCAGAGGGAAGCACGCTGAGCCGTGGGAGTAAAGAACGAGGATGCTGAGCACGGAGCCTGCACCTGTGCTGACGCTGTAGCAGCTCTGGGGCCGGGCATCTGCCATGGGACACAGCTCAGTCTCCATGTTTCCTCCTACACGTGAGTTTCTACCAGGGTGGGGATTTAAGTACTGAAGACGGACCTTTGAAGTCCAAAACATGCAGCAACCAGGATAAAAGTTTAAATCAGGATCAGTTTCAGGCAGTTAGCAGCTAAGGACCAAGGGATCTCGCCTTTATATATAGTCAAATAGTTTATATATAGCCTTCCTTTCCACTCAAGACCACGCTCTATAAATACCTTCAAGGTAATGACATAAATGAAGGCAGGGAATTATTTGCAGTCTCCAAAGATGGCAGGATACCCAGCAGTGTCCTGAAGCTATGGAAGGAAATATTTAGGCTAGATCATGCATGGCAGGAGGGAAAAGGGAGGTGGAGACAACTAGGGAGAGTATCTCTGATAAGGAAACACAAGCAGGGAAGCAGCAGAGGAGGCAGCTGCTGCCCACGGGGTGCAGACCTGGACACAGCCATCCATGAGGGTTTGGGAGGGCTCTGCCTCATCCAGCAGAGGGTTCTTCTAGCCCAGCTTTGCAGAGAAGCTTGGGCCGAGCCCCCCAGAGCCATGGGCAGCCCCAGCAGCCTGCACAGCCCCAGTGTCAGTGGGGCAGAGCCCTCAGCTCCGGCTGTGGGAAAGCTTAGGGGTGCCAGGCACAAGCTGCTCCTTTGTCCCCCTCAGCTCCCCTCCCACAGCGAGGGCTCTGCCTGACGATCAGGGCTTATTTCCCAAAATACACAATTTCCATCTACTGTTTTCCAGCTCCCACACTGCACAGAGGACCAGCGGTGTCCTTGTGTGACCCATGCCGGCAGGCTCAGATCCCGCCAGGGTCTGGGAAATGTAATAAACTGATTTTTTTTGTGCTGGGTACAACTCCAGCAGCCACTCCAGTGGGCAGCAGAGCTGTCCTTCCTCCTGTGAATGCAGGTGATGAGGGGGGACCATGCCTCTATCTGCCAAAGGACTCAGTCAACCCATATCTGTTCCAGGCTTTGGGGGTCTCAAAGCAAATAAGGGTCAAGTAAAAGCTTTGGACTTGCAAATGGTCACTTCTGGCAATCCAGAGGCAGATCCTGCAGCCAAGGGGAAGGAGTCTGTCCTGTAAACAAATGCACTTTAAAAGCTTGTTGCAGAAGCAGAACCACAGGGGAGAGCAGGACCTTAGGGGCGATGACACGGAGCCCCCACCTCCCTGTCCCCAGCCAGCCCCTTGCTCACCTCTGCCCGGGGCTCCCGGGATGCCAGCGGCAGTGCAGGGAGAAAAGTGGGAGCATGGCAGGGCTGTGACTGTGTGGCTTGTGACTCCCCACGGGACCGTGAGCAAGAGTAGAGCTGCTCAGAGTTTCCCCTGGAAGCAGCACTTCCCCAGGCAGGAGAACACCCCAGCCAGGGTGGTGGATTTAGCAGCACTTGGGGGACACAAGTGTCCCACAAGTGTCCCCCAAGAACATTTTCAGAGCCTGGGTCAGAAGATGATTTATCAGTGTGCTGAAGAAATCAGGGTATAAAATAGCCAATACACCCCGAGATTAGCCAGGAGCAGAGCACAGACAGGGGACAGTGGATCGCCCAGGCACTTCCCTAAATCAGGGGGCTCCTTGCATTCACACCTGTGAGCCTGTTGGCATAGGACGTGCAACTTCCAGGCACATCCTGGCCAGGGACACCATGAACTGTGAGTTCATCCCTCCTCATGCAGCAGTTTGGGCAGGGAGAGGTCCCACCCTGCACTGGGGTGCTGATCCTCCCGGGCAAGGGCTTTGCTGGATATGCTGGTCACCGGGACATGATGCTCTGAGAGGGCCCAGTCCAGCTGTCAGGACCTGGGCTGCAAGAGCCAAAGATGGAGGAGGAGGAGGCTCGAGCCCACTGGGGAAGGGGCTTCAGAGCCATGAGCCCCACTCCAAGCTCTCCTGTTGCTTTGCATCTAAATACCTGCACTCTCTGACTTCAATCCGGCCAGTGCAAAATGCAGGCTGGCAACCCCAAACTGCCCAGAGGCACTGGCAGCCTCACACCACCCCAACTCCCAGCTAACTCAGCCAACACGACCATGTGCCTTCAGCCCTGCGGCTCTCCACCTGTCCCCAGGGAGGAGAGGGGGCTGAGAAAACCCTTGCAGCTCCCACCCCCCCTCGGCAGCCGGCAAGGAAAGGGTGCAGATTCCCCTGGGAGAAGGAAGGGTTGTGCAAGAGCCTGGCAAAGGAGTGATTAATGACAGCAGGAATGCGCTGTGCACTCAGGTCCTCGAGAGGCACCAGGGAGAGACCCCCCTGCCTCTGGCACAGTCGTCAATGAAACCCCCCCAGGAGTAAAAGGGTGAGAAGGAAGTGTGGTGGCTCCCAGTACATCCCAGCAGCATCACTGGGAGCTGTGGGAGAGCATTGCAGCAGCCAGACTGCAAAGAATACCTATTGCCAGCAGCTATGCTGTGTATACGTCTAATAAATTTATGTCTAATAAATACAGCATTTCTGCACGCAGCAGGCTGCAGGGATGCTCAGCACCACCAACATCCAGCCGGGGCAGCCTGGCGGATGCCCAGTGGGATACTGCCCTGCTGCCGTGCTTTTCACAGCTGACAGTGCTGGAATGGGGGGCTCAGCATCGCTCCCCATCCCGGCCAGTGCCTCGGTTTTCAGCAGGACTGCCCCTCTCCCCCTCCCAAGGCCTGTGCAGAGAGCTGGAGCCCGGCCAGCGTTCCCTGTGCTCGGCTCTGAGTGATGCGAGGCGGCGGACAGGCAGCTTTCCTGCGGCGGGGATTAGCACCCCGGGCACGTCGCAGCCTGCAGGAGCTCCCTGCTCTCCGCTCCGGGGGCAGCGCCAGCGGCACATCGCGAACCACCACCGGCATGAGCTGCGAGGCCTCAGCTCTGCCGCCCGGGCCGGCCACGCCGCGGGGAACACCCGGGTGGGTTCTGCCTTCTGCACCTGCCCCCAGCCCCCAGCCCAGCCGGGGATGCTCCAGGGCCAAGGCGGCTGTGGCACAGCACCCAGCGCCGCAGCTGTGAGCCCCCCCGAAGGTAAAGCAGGCCGGCCCCCCCTCCCTGGGCCATCGGCGATGTCTTACCGGTGCTTTCGGCTACAGCCTCGCCGCGGGGTGGGGAGGTGCTGCCGGCGAACTCAGCTCAGCTCCCGCTGCAGCCTGCGAGGAGAGGGAGCGTCAGCACCCGCGGCGGCCCCCGCGCCCCGACACCCTCTCCCCCCACGCCACGGTTCAGTGCCCAGGGCTGCCTTCATCCTCCTCCTCCTCGCCATCCCTCCGGCGCGGGGCCGGCAGCTCACACCCGCTCGCTCTGATCTCTCATGTGTGAAGAGGGGATGATTCTCTGTTCCACTTCATCAAACTCACTGGGGATGGGAGAGGAGGCGGCTGGAGCCGCCCGAAGCGATGTCCCAGAGTGGAAGGGGAGCACAGACACCCCCAGCCCACCGAGGGATTTTTCACGGGAAAAGCAAAGCCGGTTCCTCCAGACACACGAGCATTTCCAGCCCTGTTGCTCCATCTCCGGACAGCCGCGACCTGCGGTGGGCACGGTCGGCCACCAACGAGAGACCTCGGCCCCCGGGCTGAGTCATCTGCTCCATCCCCAGCAGCAGAGACAAACGCTAGGGCACAAACCGTGCACAAGGTATGGGAGCAACCTGCGCTGCTCAAGGCCTGACTCATCCAGAAAAGCATATTTTAACTAAATTTTTCAAAAAGGACGGCTTTCTGTCACAAGTGCGCGTGACGGGGGGACGCTTCTCAGCAGCAGCAGCTCGGGGCAGAGCTTCAAGTGGAAAGTAGAGCAGGACACGACCCCGTAGAGCCAGGGCAGCCCCTCACCTGGGCTTGCCACCCTTTTCGTGCAGGATCCTGCAGGAACTGCTCCTTCGTCTCCTACAGAAAGGAAATTCTCTCTCCAAACAGCTCTGCTCACTTAGCGCTGGGCAGAGGCTTCGGCCGGTCCCGAGGGGCTCCTGCTCCTGCACAGAGGGGATTCAGACCCCCATTCAAGGCCCCAAGCAGTATCCCAACAGGCTCCTGTCCCAGCTGGAGCCAAGGTTTCACACCTCATCCAAGGGGAACACCCCGGGTTTCACACCTCACATAAGGAGAACACCTCAGTGTCTGCATGCAGGGGCCGTGCCCCACCGCAGGTTTGTTTTCATGGCCTCCCCTTCCCCCTACTAATAAGTTTTGTCACTATTTTTAGTGCATTTGATTAGGATAATGAGTGGGAGCTGACTGACAGCTCTTTAAGACGTTGAATGGTTTGTAATTTGTACTTGACAAATACTGGCTGGCAATGATTGCACAGCGGGACGGAGGGGGGAAGCTGCAGCCCCAGCTCCAGGCTGCAGCACATACAAATAAAGCCGCGTACACACGTGGTGCCCACGTCCCTGACACCCTTGCACGCTGTGACACGGGCTCGTGCTGCGAGGCCACAATCATGATTAGACCAAAAAGGGCCAAAAAAAGCCACGAGGAAAACCCAAATATGCCTCAGCCTGGGGTCAGCCATGCGCCGGAGCAGGGAGGTGCCAGGTTCTCTGGGGATGGGGAAGGGGCATGGACGCACCAGCAACCTTTGGCTGTGTGGTGGCCGGAGGCGGCTGCTGTGGCAGCAGCCTGGCGCTGTCCTGCTGCTCGCTTGGCAGTGGGGCTGCCATCCTCACCAGCGTATCACCGGCACAGCCATACCCAGGCTCACACAACTGGCCAGCGCTGCCATCCCCACCTATCTCCGTGTGTTGCTGGCTCTGCATTTGGGGTCTTCCCGGCCCCCATTCCTCCCTCGCCAGAGGGGAGGGTGCCAGGGCTTAGCTCAGCTACTCAACCTGCCCGGGGCAGAGGCCGCAGCAAGGAGAGGCCAACCCTGCCCTCCCCTCTCCAAAAGCAATTAAAAATGAAGCACACTCGGCTGCACAACTCAGCTCGGATCAGATCACGGCACGCGAGAGAGCGGCATCCCCGTCCTCCACTGCCGGCGCTGGAAATGCCACCTGGACTGCCCAGCACCCCCACACCTCCAACACGCACGCTCCGGGCGGTCCCCCCCCAAAAATTATCTGGCAAGCTGGGTGGCAGGAAAAGGCTCCATCCTCTGCCCTACCTCCCTGTGGAGAAATGCGCTCGCAAAGGTAACAGCGAGGGGAACCGGCAGCTCCCCGGCGAGTCCCGCTCCGGCTGTTTTCCGCCGCGCCTGGATCGCTCAAGGATACAATGGCCGTGGTACGGGCGGGCTGACAGCGGGCTGGCGCTCAGGGGAAGCGATCTTATCGTCTTCGCAAAGACACTAACAAAAGACACTGATTGGGAGCAGACAAAACACAGCAGAGGCAGAAACCTTGGGAAATGCCGCGACAGGCTGGGGCCCAACACCAGACACCGAGCTTCGGGGAGGGAAACATCTCTGGCAGAACAGGCACTGTCCTTGGAGCTGCTCCAGAGCCGGGTGGGTGCTGAGCAGCACTGCCGGCGGGCAGGATGAGGGGTGTTGGAGGAGAGCTGGCGAGGGGCTGGGAGCACCAGTACCCACCCACTGATGGAGGGAGACGAGCTGAGCCGTGTCCTCAGCTCGCGGAGCCCCGGTGAGATTAATCACGGCAACTGTCTCACACCAGACTGAAAAATGAAGCGTGCGGGACGGCGGGCGAGACAAAGCAGCCTGGCGGCACCCGGCCCATGGCAGCCGGCACCGGGGACAGGGAGAGGCACGGAGCAGCGGTCCCAAACACACCCAGCCCCTCCGTCCCCTTGGCAACCAACCCCCTCCCAGCAGGGCCAGGGGCCAGCCGGGACAGATCCGTGCAGGATCAGTGGAAGCTGCCTACAAGGGGTGCCATTAAACCAGAGGTCCCAGGCTGGAGGCAGCCAAAGGGCACTTTGCCATCTCCCGTGTCCTCCTGCGTGGGTGGCACGAAGTGGCAGCAGTGGTGGCCCTACCAGCGTGGCCCCCAGAGAGCGGGGTCAATGCTGTGGATGAAGTCCCAGCTTGGTTAGTGCTGCCATAACCACATCGAGGTGGTCTTTTAATCATCTTAAAGTGGCACCCTGCCCCCTTCCCCGCCCACATCGCTCTCCGCTCCCTCCCCACATTTTGGTAGGACACACAGCCCCGGATATGCTCGCAGAACGGTTTCCCCCTCTGTCCCAGGGGATGCTCCTGGTTTTGCCCTTTCCCACGGCAAGCATCACAGCTGGGGGCCAGCAAGCAGCAGCACAGCCCCCGTGCTTTGGGGACAGCCTCGCTGCGCCGGCTCAGCCCACCATCCCCTCTGCCACCCAAATACAGCCAGTCACCGTGTCCCCCATGGAAAAAGCCATTCCTGTCCCCTGCCCCACGCCGTCAGGCTTTGCTCAGTACAGGACAGGGAATGCAAGCTCGTCTCTGCCAGGCTGGGACCAGCCTCACTGCAACGCGTGCCAGGAGCTGTGGAAAGGGGGAGCTGCTCCCCCAGCCCCACAAGTGGGGTGTGATGCTGCAGACCCTCTCCCTGCCCAGCTGACACAGCGAGAGCATGTCTGGCTTGTGCCTCCAGCCCTTCTCCTCCACAAGGACACTCATTTCTCACCTGCACTGTTTCCTAAAACAGGAGGAGCAATGCAGAGATGTTCACTTCATCTCTCAGCTCCGATCTGGGGATGGGGGAAGCTGCAGGCAGGTGTCCCCAGTGCCTGTCTGGGATCTCTGCTTCACCCAATAACCACATGTTGAAGACAACTGAGCCAAGGCACTCCAGCCGTCCCCTGGCTCCCGCCAGCTGAAGGAAAGCTCTTCCAGATGAAGGAATGGCTGGAGTAGGGCGGGCAGTGCAGCTGCTGTGCGGGGCCCCAGCTACACACTCCCCACAGATGTAAGTCCCAACCCCTCCTCTCTGACCCTGTCAACTCCCGTTAAAATTAAAACCATCTTAATTAAAGCTCCACAGCCCAAGACAGCAGAGGCCAGTGCGTCACGAAAGGGGAGAGGATAATTAGATCAACCATCCAAATTCACTCCCCCTTAGCATGGGGGAGAGTCACGGTCAGGAGCAATGCAAAACGCCTCCAAAAAGACATGTCAAAACAGGGAGTTTAAAAGACCAAAACAAACCTCTGAGAAGCACACAAGCACATTCTGGATGTTCATGTGGCCAAGAAACTGGGAAACTCCAAACATGCACACTGGGAGCATGCAGGGAGCTTGAGCTCTCTCCTCCATCACAGGGTCAGCCCCTCCACAGGCAGATTTTGGCTCGCTGGGGTGATGGGCAGCGGCTCTGCCAACATCAGTGGCCACACACAGCTGCAGGCTGTGCCCCTCCTACCCCCACAGCACCCCAAAACCAGGCAAGGGCAGGGGCATCCTGACACTGGGCACCCCCAAGCACCATCCTGCATAAGGCTGGCAGGAGAAAGCCACAAGCCTTATCTCCCTGAAACAATAGCAGCAGCTGAAGGGAGGAAGCGGAATGTGCTGCAAGTTGTGCTTGCTGGTGCAGAGCTGAGCACTCAATTTTAAGCCTTTCCACCACTGAGAGACGTGAGAAGGGAAGGTGGCCATTGCCACACCTTGTCACAACCCCATCACTGCACTGCAGCAGGCCTGGGGACCGAGAGGGATCCGTCAGCATGCGGGTGCATCCTTTCTGCACTGTAAGGACATCCAACAATTCGAGAAGGGAAAACAAAGCTTTCTCACCCTGAGGGTGGTCCAGCACAGGAACAGGGACCGGAGAGGGGAGGGGATCCCCAGCAGGAGATGCTCAAAGCTGGGTGGGTGCTGTGCAGCCTGACGGTGCTGGCACTGCTCTGGGTCGGAGCAGGGATGCCTCCCAGTACCTCCCAGCCTGACTCAAGCCTGCACTTCCAGCATTCCCACCAGGACAGCAGCCAAAGCCAGGAATTGCCCAAGCAGCTCCAGCAAATGCTTTCCAAGGCACACAAAGCCTTTGGCCTGTGTTAACCTGAAGCTGGCTTCTCCCAGGCAGGTGATGAGGGCACCGCTCTCCTCCTGCCAAGCCCGGGAGAAGGAAACAGAAGGGAAATGCTTCCAAGGGCAGGAGTGCCCTTGGGGCTGGGAAGAGACAATGCTGGGCAGGGAAACTCTGATGTCGAGCTGGAATGGCACTAGGAGCTGGAGCTCTTGGTCACCAGGACTGCCTGGAGCCACTGGGCAATGCTTCCCCAACGAAGCCCTCTGGCTCAGCACTGCTCAAAATGTGCCCTTTTAACATTGGCCCCTGGGCATGCTGGCACCTCTGAGCTCCCACTGCCTGTCACCCAATTCTCCAGCTTCCCATGGCCCATCACATCAGTGCTGTTCCCATTCTCCTCCAGGAAGAACACCAGGACAAGTGCTGGAGCTGGAGGGGGTGATGGAGACCTGGTGACACGAGCTGGCCCCTGGAGGAGGAGGGGTGATTTCTGTTCCCCATTTCTGCAGCGCCTCTCCCAGCACAGCCAGCCTCAGGCTCCAGGAAATGTGGTTTCCTTCTGCTTTTTGGAAGTGAACATCAACCCTGGATGCTCCCTGGGGATGGCTGAAGCAGCACCCAGCACTCTGTGCCCTGCCCGGCTCCTGGGGAAGGGGCAGGAGGCAGCAGGAGGCCGATGTGACTCACAGGTGTCTCAGATCCGGACAAAACAGAGGTGCCACCTGCGTCTGCCATGGCTCCAGGGCTGCCACACCCATTCTGACCCGGGCGAGACAGCAGCGCAGGCAGGCGGCAAATCTCCAGGGCAGGGGGAGGAAAGGGGCAAGGAACGCAGGAGGCAGAAAAGCTCCAGATCTGAGCAAGTTACAACCACCCCTGGCCACGCTGGCGTCACTGCTAAAACATTTCCACTTTCAGAGAAACCAGCCCATCCAGTCCAGCCAGGCAAGGAGCTCCCGGGGCTCCACTGGCCCTCCAGGACCAGAGCCACAGCCCCATCAGCCCTGCTGAGGGGTCCTGCAGGACCCCCGTGGCAGGAAACCTCCCAGCAGCCCTCCTGACATGGAACAGGAACTGAAATGCTCGTGGGGGGAAAAAGCAAAAATGCAGAGAGGGTATGGGTGTCTGTGCACTCGACACAAACCCACGGAGCTGGGAACTGCCCCTCTGCCAGCTGGAGCCACAGGGACTTGGCAGGACACACACTGGGGCGCGCTGTAATGGGAGGGGATGAAGTACAAGCCAAGCAGAGGCCAAGGCTCTTCTGTCACAGATCTCAAACACTTCCCACTTTGCAGACCCTTGAACATTTTCACACAAATAAGCAGAATCCCACAGAGCAAATTTATGCTGATTGTTTTCCTGGGTTACTTTGAGACTTTGGGGCATATGCCCAGCACAAGCCTCATGCTCTGGGGAACCGTGGGGCCACCAGCCCTAATGCACACATGCTACGTGTGGCTGCAGGTCAGGGCTGGGTGATCAGGATCAGCCTCCAGCAATGCACACTCGACTCCTACTTTCACCTCCGTGGGCATGGATGGGCTGGGAGCAGGTCCCGTACCAGTGATCACAGCATGGGGCTGTGGCTCTGGCCTTGGAACACCGAGGACATCACTGGCAACAGAGCCCTGAGAGATGCTGATCCCCACAGCCACTCCCATCTGCACCACCAAAACAAAGCATCGCTCAGGGTGCGTCAGAAGAAGCTACCAGGGAGGGTCTTGAGGGGCAAATGGAGATCAGCCAGCCCCAAAAGGCATTTCCAAGCCCAAAAAGCTGCGTTGGATTGCCAGCCGCTCCTGGGGTGGGCGGGATGCTCACGCCAGAGAGGATCCAGCTGGGAGGTGCAGCCCCAGACGGTGCTCACTGTCAACAGCCCAAGCAGATGAAAAACAAAGAAAAATGCTGAGCTGGTCTCTTTTATCCCTGTCACTCCTGGAGCAGAGAGCTGGGCTCTGCACACCTCTGGCACCGCTCGCTGCAGTCGCGGTGGGGAACAGAGATGGGCTATGGGTGAGGTGGATGTGACCAGTGACACGAGGACCTTGCACCCGCCCTTGGCATCTCTCCAGCCCTCGCTCGTGCTGCTCATCCTACAGGCACAGGACGAAGGGATGCAGGGACAAAGGGATGAAGGGCGTCTCTGCTTCCCATCACCTGTGGCTCACGGTGCCTTCAGCGCGGCCCCCCTGCACCACAGCATGGGGGCACGAGAGCTGTGCCCACCCCGAAAGCACCCGGAGGGCTCAGGGGAGTGCGTACACACACGTGCCCACCCCCGCACACCTGCGCCTGTGCGCGCAGCCAGGTGGGCAGGCAGCTGCCCTCCTCGCCCAGCCCCAGCCACACACACCGCTCCCAGCAGCCTGAGCCTTCCCAGCCCACACCCAAACTCAGCTGCTCATGGCGTTGGAGCATGGAACCCATCCTGGTCACAGTGACTTTTGCAGCTACATCTGCACCCGTCCTGATCCCATGTCACCCTCCCTGCCTGATGCAGCAAGGTGCTCACTGGAAGCTCCCTCCAGCTGTGCCAAGGATTCCCAGTCCCTTTCCCTGCACAGGAGGGCCCCACCAGCACTTGCCCAGTGGGCAGGGGAACGAAAGGGCCGGTCTGAGCAGGGAGTGACTCCAACAGCCTCTTCGTGCAGGTTTGGTTTCACAAATCAGCAAGCACGTGCTTCCACCTAGGAACATGTGAAGCCCAGAAGAGCACGGCCCGACCCCACTGCTGCTGGCCCTGGCTGCAGCTGCAGCTGAGGATGAGGAAGGTGGTTGTGCTTCATGGAGATCAGATTCTATTTGCCCACCTAAGGGGAGGCTTTACCCGCAGTGTGCGCATGGAGTAGGGCACTGCAGCTGGGGCTGGGAGAGGGGGAAACCGAGGCACACACTCTGTGTAAAACCTCACCAACTCCAATGGCAGCTTCTCAGGTGCTCCTGGGGGAAACTGAGGAACACAGTGGGAAAGCAAGGTGCAGAAGTGCAACCCAGACACAGTGCTACACCTCCGACCCCAAATCACTGCTAAAGGGTGCCCCAAGGTGAGATATTTTTAGGACCAATTTAGCACTGACCTGACCCTGTCATGCTGCCCCCAAATTGGTGCGTGGCATGGGAAGGGGAACACATTGCTCAGGACAGGCTGCACTTGTTAACCTCTCCCATGATGGAGAGGCAATGCAGCAATGGGCTGTTACCCTCGATGCCCAGGCTTTTGGTGGCCAAGGTTGCCAAGCATGGCCAGGAAGGATGGGAGCAGCTGCGCTGGGTAGAAGCTATTTTCACAGCATGCAACCAGGTTTTCCTTCATCCATCCATCCATTCATCTTTCCTTCCTTCCTTCCTTCCTTCCTTCCTTCCTTCCTTCCTTCCTTCCTTCCTCACCACAGGGGGCTCAGGACCAGCCAAAACCTCACGGTCACAGGCGTGAGAGCACAACAGGTCAAGCATGGGCTGGGAAACTCGGGGCCAGCCTCTGAGTCTTGCAGCACAGGGAAAGAACCACAGCACAGCCCAAGTCACAAACGTCTCTGAGTCACACGTGCCCCTTGGCTGCAGACCCCAAAGCCATCCCAGTGCCCTTCTGGCATGGGACCCATGGCTGTGAGGTGAGGGCAGGCTCGCTACACATGGGACCCACTTCTTATTTTTGTCTTAAATGCCCAGGCAGTTCTGTTCCCCACATTTCTGCAGACAAGCCTACCAATCCCACATGCCAGCCTATGGATATTTCAGATGCTGCATCTCCACTGAGACTACGTAGAGTCAAGGGGCTTGGGCAGATTTTTGTAAGGGCTGAGTTAAAATCAACGACCAGCCCCACCTTGCCCAGCGGCCGATGTCTCTGGTGTCCCGGCCAGCCCCCAGCCCTCAAAAACCCCTCCCTGCTCCCCAGGGAGAGCAGCCAGCAGATCCATAGCCTGAAGGGAAGTCAGCGCAATATGCAGATTTGCAGGTCCTGGTTCCTGGCCCAGGTTCAAACCACATTTGTTCCTGAAATCTGTTTCAGGGTTTTCTTTGCAAAGCATGTGTGTGCAGAGCCATGCACACGGCGGCACCGGTTCCCAATGCAGCCAGTGCCAAGGCCACTGTGCCAACCTGGGACCGAGCTGGGGGCCTGGGGGCCCCTCCTAAGCACACTCTGGGCAAGTCTGGAACCCGATGATCAGGGGAACTGGAACTCGATGAGCTTTAAGGTCCCTTACAACCCAAACCATGCCACGAATCTGTGATATACTGGACTATCTCCCAGTTTGCTGCCTGCTTAAGCGATGAGGAACCAAAGGCTTTAAACCAGCCCCGTGACACGCGGCATGTTTTTTGCTGATGGGTGGAAACTTCAGCAAGACACGAGCCCCAGGGAGCTGGACTGCACCACCCACAGCTACAGGCGGTCGGGAAGAGGAGCTTGGACTGGAAACAGTGACAACCCGCACTCCTGTCCCAGGAACGGCTATGCATGGATGGTTATTTCCATCCAGAGGTCCGAGCTGCTCTCCGGGCATGGGATTAAAGGGTTCCCTTCTGCAGGGAGCAGTGCAGGGATGTGCTGCTGTCCGACAAGGCCGTTTCCGATGGGATGCACGCTGGACACATCTCCAGGCGGGCTTCAGAGCGAGATGCGGAGCACTGCGGAAGTGAGCTCAGATGGGAAATTGTTCCAAGAGATAAAGAAACAAGTTGGAAACCGAGCTGCAAAACAGACAGCACAGGAAACAATAGCGCTTCAGATAGGCTTTCCAATTTCCCTCAGCCGTGCCAGGAGTCCGGTGCTTTGTCCCAGGGATGCTCGCGGGTTCCCCCCTGCTTAGACATGTTGGGAGGAGGTGCAGGCTGCTTGCTCACTCCTGCCTCTTCTCTTTCAAGATCTTAGAGGCATTTGCTGGTTGTTTAAATGAGAGGTTGGGGACCAAGTCCTTCAGGTCTCATTAGGTAAGAGTTTAGCTCTGTGATGACTTCAAAGGCCAGGCAGGATCCTGCACCAGTAACACGGAGATTTGGAGTAACATGGGATTTTGGAGGCGTGGGAGCCCCGTGGTCCATCCCCTCCTTGCCTCAGTGAGTCCAGTGAAATGATGCTGCTTCACAGGAGCTGCCCAGGATGCTGCCAAAGGCCATCCCTGCCTCAGGATTGCTGATGTCCACCCCGTGCCACCAAGGCTGAAAAGGACGCTCTTGTCTCTGCAGCAGAGCCCCCAGACCGGTCATTCACTGCAGCACTCTCCTCATCTCATCCCCCAGCCAGGGGCTGGGATGGCCCTTTCTGCCTCCCCGCGGAACCTCCACGATTTTCCATCACTCTGGCACAAAGTCATTAGAGGGCAGAGCTATCATTAGGGCATCTCCATCACACAGGGAGCACTGCAAGGCCACTAACGATCGAGACAGGGAACATTGGACTTCCCTTCGCTGCTGCTGCGCAGCCCATAAATAACCCTGTCTTGGGCTGTTTTGGCAAAGCCAGGAGGTGTTTGGAGGAGCTCCTGCCCTGCTGCTCCGAGGTCAAAGCTTGGAAGTGAGAATTGACCCTCGATCTCCCAAGCAAAGGTGTTCTTTCCTGATACACAGGCATTAACTGGCTAATGATTACAGAGATGCAGCTCCCCGGGGAGCCAGCACACGAGCCTCGGCTCAGACACCGACTGCCAAGGTTTTGCTGTGGCTGGTTCTGGAGCCAGCTGAAGCTAACGGCTTAGCACAGGTAAGCCAGGATCAAACTCTACAGCAAAGGCGTCAGGAGCAGCCCCACAGTGGAAATGACAGAAAGGATGTTGCTTTAAAGTGCGAGATTGCTGCTGTCTTCCTGCTCACCCCCTTCCTCACGCCTTCCTGGGCAGCCCTGTGACTGTCTGACCAACACCTGCGGCACGGGGGGCCTGGGCACATGTTGAGCCACTGCATTCTGAGGGGGGTCTCCAAGCCTGGCAGGGACAAATGGGTTCCAATCATTAATGGCTGGGTCTTGGGAAGGTTTGCCACGACTCAGTTCTCGTGCTGGTCGTGCTGGCAGTGGGTATCTCCTTGGCTGAGAGGAGAGCAAAAGAGACCCCCAGCACCTCCTCCTCTGGGAGCACCAGCTGGGCAGGAGAAAGAAAAATCAAGTCTTTTGTTGCCACCTTCATGCAGTTTCATAGAGCACTGCTGGATATGTGCTGTCCTGTCCCTGTCCCTGTCCCTGCTGCACAGCAAGGAGCTCACCTCAGGGAGCCCTGTGCTCTGCACCCTCCACTGTCCCCAGTTCCTAATGCCACAGTGCAGTGGAACCTGTCTTGAGGGACCCCCCGGCTGCATGTCACATCATGTCCCTTCCATTGCATCACTTCTGGGGAGCCAGGAGGATGGGCCATGGCACACTCAGGGCACCACAACCTGCTCCTTGCCACCTACAACCTTTACTGATGCTCAGCATCTCTGGGACCAGGACAAGGACCACAGACACTTCCCAGCACCATGTCCAGGGCTGAGCCCTGGCACACCACAGCAGCCACCAGGGTTAGGAAGGGCCAGGGAAGAGTGCACTGTGCAGGGCCAGCAAAACACAGGCAGATGCAGCAGATCCTCACTCAGTCCAGCTGGTCTCACACGAGGCTGCACAGCTCGCTGACATGATGCCCAGCACCAGAGAGGACCATGCCAGGATCAGCGCCACATGAAGCCAGCCCCCTACCACACCCACCCCCATGCACACAGCCCTGGGCAGCGGCTTCATCCCTGCAGGTTGCCTCCTGTGTCTGTCCCAAGTGGCTCCAAGATGCAGCACAGCCTGTCTGGGCAGTGAGCAGGATGAAACCTCATCCCGACCCCAGCGTGGCTCAGAGCAAAACCCACAATGCTCTTCCGTGGCACTGGGGGCTGTGACAGTGGGGACACGCCACTGCCACCACTTGCGGCCACACATGGAGGTTGGATCGCCCAGGCTGCAATGGGGAACTTCCCGACTGGATGAAGTCTTAAATCGGAGAAGCCGGGGCTCTGCAGCCCCCCAGCAGCAGAGCCAGCTGGGCACGGCAAGGGGCAGGAGAGGGGCACGGCGAGGGGCACGACTTGCCAGGTCAGCCGGTGCTGGACACTGGCCCCAAAATCACCGGTGAACAAACGCGACAAGGGAAGCGGATCACGAGACATCAAAGCAGGGGGGCGATGAATATTTCATGCCCTGGCCTACATACAGCCCGGCTGTCCCCGCCCTGCGCTCCCGGGGGTCCCCCACAGCCCCTGAGCACAACAAAGGGGAGTTGCAGGCAGGCGGGGCCGCCCCGCCGGACCCCCCGAGTCCCCAGCTCTGCCCCGCCAGGCAGTGACACCCCCAGCCGGACCCACGGCTGACCCACCAGACCATGTGCGTCCCGCTGGACCCACAGCCTCCCCGCCGACACCCGGCGCCACACCGCCAGCATCCTTGTGGGGACCCGCAGCCAGCTCTCCGGGCTGCTATCCCACGCTGCTGGACCCACAGCTGCCCCACGGCAGCCTGGGCATCTTTGGCTGGACCCATCGCCTCCCTGCCGAACTGCCAGCATCCCCGATCGGACCCACAACCGGCCCGTGCCAACGCGGACATTCCCCCGCCGACCCGCCGGACTCCTCTGCGGGCATCCCACTGCGGGCATCCC
>WEIT01034814.1:133363-148640 GCA_013389985.1 Dryoscopus gambensis
GGCTGGCTTGGTGTGTTACCTGGAAGCCGGAGCTGGTAACACAAAAGTGGTTTTCAGGAGGCTGAAATCCGGCTGGGCTGCGGTTCGCTTTATTCAGCAGCTCTAACACGCGGCGAATTGCAGGGGAAATGCTGTTTTGTCAGGTTCTGTACCTCCCCGTCCCCTGGAGGGACACTTCGCCTTCCCAGAGGGCTGCAGCCCACGTTCCCCCTGCTCTGAAATCAGAAGGAGGCAAAACTTCAGATGGAAAAGCAGGCAAAGATAAACCACGTCCTGGGTCTTCCTGGGAACCCGGGGAACTTCGTGGGGCCCTTTGGAGGCAACACGGGCTCCGCTGGGGCATCTATCCCGTTTGTGGGTTAACACCCCCTCCATCCCCGGTCGCCCCTGCAGCCGGAGCCGGCCTCCAAAACAAGGCGGAGTGGAGCTGTGGGTGTTCCTGGGGGGTCCAGTCCCCAGCTGGCAGCATCACCCTCTCAGGTGTGTGTGTCCCTGAGTTCCACTCAGGCAGGTGGGCACACGGGAACAGTTCTACCCATCCTTCCCGTTGCTCCTCAGCACCCTCCCCTTTCAGCAGCAGCAGCAGGAGGTGGGAAATGCCCAGCTTTCCCCTGGCACAGAGCAGTGCCGGGGTGCACACACGGGCTCAGGGCTCAGCCGGGTGTCCCGATGCCTGCACCCAGCCCGTCGGGGCTGCCCGACCAGCTCAGCGGCGCTGGCAGCCCTCCCACCTCCCCCACTGGCGATCCTCTGAAGTGTTCCCTGTCACGTTGTCCTCCAGGAAGAAAGGGGGTGAAGCAGTCCACTCCTTAAACCCGCATTTAGCTCTTCTATCCGGCACGCTCGGCTGCTGGCCAGCTCCAGTGACCCGTGTATTTCCACAGCCAGCACCACCTCTGCCATCCGTGCCCACCCCTCCGACCAACCCTGCAGCCACTCCGAGGGGCTTCTCCGAAAACCCTCCTTACTCTGAGCAAGATCTGACACTTCAGAAACCATCTGGGAAGTTAACAAGTTTTAGAGAACTACATGGTGGAGTTTTCCTTTCTGTTTCCCACTCCCCGCCGCCTTTTGAGTTATTAAAAAAATATTTCCCATGACACTGGCGAAGGCCAGCGAATCCATGAGTCACCAGGAACAAGGAGTCATGCACGCGCCGATCCATCATCCGTGGCCAGCACATTGTGAGGGGCCCTTCCCTGGGAGGAGCTGAGGCTGATAAGGTCCCTCCAGCCGGGCAGGAGACGCTTTCCCCCTCGGTTCCCTGCCAGGGCCGGGCGAGGCCGGCCAGGCTCCCCGAACACCCGCGGCGTGTGTGGCTTGTGGGGGGCAGCCGTACTTGCCCCGTGCCGGAGCATCCAACCGCAGCCCGGTTTGTTCCGAGGCTTGGGGGCGGTTAACTCTCAGCCCACCCCCTCTGGTATTCAGCTGGCCTGGGGATGTGTGCGGAAGGATTCTTCATCCGATGTGGGATGAAGGAATTCACCCGGTGGTGCGGGGCAGCCCCGGGTGCTGCTCTGCTTTTTCCATAGGGAAAAGAGGGGGTCACACCAACGCCCGGGGAGCCCCACACCTTCTCCCTGCTGCGCTGCACAGGGACACGGGGATACTCCCCTGTCCCTCCCTGTCCCAGGAGCACCCAGTCCGCAGGCCTGGAGCGCTGCCGGAGGGGAGAACATCCCGGGGGAGCGGGGACCTGGCTCCAGCCCCGGGTGAGCTGGTGAGGATGACTCAGCCTCTACTGGATGCAGACCCAAATCTAAGATGCAATTATGACTTATAAATATTTGTATTTTGTTTTTCTCTTTTGCAATCAACTTCTTTTCTCCCGGCTGTCCTCCCAATCGGAGTTCCCATCTCTGGCGGTGCCGGCCCATTGCTGGAAGGCAAACACCCACAGCACTGTGCCTTTCAACACGCCACACCAAGTCCACGACACAACTTCTTCTTCTAAGATCATGCCAATGTGCAAATCTAAAATTACAAACACTCTCTAAACCCAGACTCTTATCTTTTGGGCTCAGATGCTGGAATGTGCCCTCACAGGACTGACATTAAACATGCAGTGCTGGTGAAACTGCGATTTAAGACCATTTAAGCAACCCAGTGCACCTCAGGACACTCCTGGCTCAGACATGAGGTCCTGAGCCTGACAGACACCCCCTGGCCACCCACTTTCCTTTGCCTCCTGCCTCACTCCAAAAATTTATCTTTAAGCAATCTAATGCAGAATTATTACTTTTTTAACCCAACCAGGGATTTCAGTCTCTCATCCGAAACTTATTTTCTTGATATGATTCTTCACTTTTAAATAGCACTGATAAAACCCGTCCCAGAGAGAGGAAGAGGGTTGCAGAAACTGAAAACCAGGTACTTTCAATTTGAACAAAAGTAGCACTGAGTATTTCCAGCAGCTCGGTTATTACAGCACATCTTGAAATGATACTTTAAAAAGAAATGAAGACGTGCTCAGGTATTTCTGTGTTTTCTTGCTGACCTTTACGCGAGTTTCGTCAGGAACAAGAAGAATGAGAGTTACTGTGGGCAGATGCTGTCATGCTCATGAGTAAGTAAGTAAGTACGTGGCTCAGTCCCCCTCCAGGTGTGCAGATCAAACCGCTCCACAGGGCTCCTGAAATCCTCCTGCCAGGTAAGAGGGTGCTTGTTGGGTCCAGTATTTGATCCGAGCCCTGACCTCCCCAAAGTAACTGTGGATTTACAACAAAACATCTATTCATCTCCAGCCAGCTTTATTTTTAAGCATCCCCTTGGCATGCGTGAATAAGTTTTGTCTGTTGGGTTCTGTTCCTGAGGCTGCACTTTGTTCACTGCAAATTCCAAATATAGTTGCAGGAATTACTACTATTAATAATGTAATGGTTGTGTTTGAGGTGCTGGACAGAAAGAGAGGCAGCCACGGCTCTTGCCCTGAGATTTTATGATCATTGAGCTTTACAGCCCTGCAAATAGTGAGTGTGAGATGGGAAACGATCAGCACCACCAGCCCCGTTAGGGAAGCTGCAGTTTCAAGCTCAGAAGCTGATTTACTAAGGGGGATTGACCAGAATAACCCCTGCAGCACAAGCCATTTGGCAATATTTCATGCTAGAAATGCTCATTCTGGCCATTCTCTCCCACACTGAGCATCAGGGCTGTGAGACTTGAGCAGTGATCGCCAGCATCCTGCAGGTCATAGGATGAAAAGGGGCAGCTGAGAAGAAATTACCAGGAGGGCTCAGGACCTGTTGTGTCCCTCAGTGTGGTGACAATCTGCTGTGCAAAAGGGGCCCTTGGCCCCAGCCAGGAAGTGTCATTGCAAAATTCCCTGGGGGAAAGGGCTGCGGGGAAACCACTGACTCGGTGACATGCAAATATTTAATAAGGAGGCACTGAGTTCAACAGCTGTGGGCTGAAATTATCTGCATGGTCAATAAAGGCACAACATTTCCTGTCAGGTTTCTGACTGATAAAATATGCTTCTATACAATCTGAATTAAGTATCCTGGAATAGCTCATTTGGGCAAAAATCTGACACATTTTGTTTCTTGCCTCAGCTCAGCATGAAAGCCTCACACAAGATGTTGGCATCTCCCGGCATGGAAATTCTGCTTTTTGGCCAGTCTTAGCATCCATAGAAAAGAGCGATTCAGAAAAACCCAAGGAAGCTCATCCAGATGTGATTTATAGCCCTGCTTCTGGCTTGATTTGGTAGCAGAGCAGTAGAGGATGGCTGGCTGGTGCAGAGCTCTGGTGGCCACATCCAGGAGACCCTGCCCCAGGGCTATGACTTCCCTCCCTGCCAGCACCCAGCTGCTTGCTGCCCCGCCTGCAGCCTGAGCAAGCAGAGCCAAAGCAGACACGAGGGTGTTTCCCCTTAATCATCCAGTCTTGGTCCTTCGAGCGAGGGATGGGTGAAGGAGGCCAAAGTCTGAGTCTGAAAAACTTAAACCATATGATGTTTGGATCCGAGCTCTGTTTGAAACAAGTTAAGTGAGGGGAGAGGTAGGGACAAGAACTCCTTGCAGCTTCTCTCAAAATCTGCTCCTCCTGCCCAGGCCTGACACTGGGGGACATCTGCTTCAGCCACCACAGGAGCCACCTCAGCACCAGCAGCAGCTGCTCTGTGGGAGCCACAGCCACGAGGATCCTCTCCTGCACAGACCCCAGCAGCCGCAGTCCGGCCCTTTGGCTACAGCGTGGGCCCTCCCAGCGATGGACAGAGCTGCCCTCGGGGAGCCAGAGGGATGGGACCCTACAAGCTCCACACCAGCAGCACAGCTCCAGCATGGCCCCTGCCTGTGCTGCCAGAGCTGAGGCACAAATAACAGCAGGAAACGTCTGGGGCTGATTCCTGGAGCCGCGGGAGCGGCTTTGCCTGCAGGAGCTTGACGGTGCCTGTCGTACTCTGGACTTTGGCTCATGGCAAGGTGAATTTATAAGCTTAGGATGGCTTTTGCAGAAGCAGCAGCCAAAGGGAAGGCAGCAGGAACAAGCCTTGGAGCCAGGGACACCTGGGTTGTAGCTTGGGCAAGATATGAGATGTCTCAGGCCATGGCTGATGCCTTCCATGGCTGCAGTCCATGTGCTGGGACTGGCTGAACTTGACACAGCGGTGGCAGCTCAGAGGCTGGGACAGCCTCTGGCAAGGAACATGGAGATGTCCAGAGTGCAGGTTTCACAAAAAAGAAATGCTGTGCAAATAGGAGTTCCAGCAGAGCATGGTGCTAAGGACACAGCTCCTTGCCTGGAGCTGGAGACAGGGAGGAGTGAGAGCCCTTCCACCCACAGCTCCCCCATTTGGGAGCTGAGCTCATCTCGTACAACGAGAGACATTAACCAGGCAACAGATGTTTTTGAAAAGCAGAGCAGATGTGACCCAAAGCAGGTTTACCTTGTACCCACCAGCCGGAAAGGCTGGACTGAAACCATGGAGGAGCCCATCAGCCTCTGTGCTCCCACCCCCTGCCCTGCCTCGCTCAGCTCTCACCTGGACTGTGGTTTCCCAGGGATGGCAAGCAGGGTGCAAGGGGCATCAAAGCCACACTGGGGCCTCCAGGCAGTAAATGAAACCAGGGAAGCTGTGAGGAGGGAAGGGAGCACTGCGAGAGGTTTGGGATTGCACAAGATGAATCCTGCGTGTGCTGGTGAGGAGCAGGATCTGAGCGGGTGGTGTGGAGCACACGCAGCCCCACAGCACTCACTCACCATGAGCTCGGAAGTGTGGTGTGTGATGGGTTTGGCTCCTCATGGCTCAAGGGGATGATGTGCTTGGCACAGCTCTCTGGGTGTACCCGGGGCTCTCAAGGCACGGGAAATTCCTTCCCCAGCTGTTACATCTGCTGGCTAAAAACATCATCACCCAAAATTACAAAGGGACACCTTTCTCCATCCTGGATGCTCCTCCACCTGTTCCTTCACATCAGTCCTTGGTGACAGCAGGTAATGCCCACTGTCACGGCAGGTAAAATGTGTCTGCAAGCGCAGAACAACTGCAGCGGACATGAGTCTACAGGCTGGAAGCAACAGGAGGGGTCATGGGAGTGATTTATGGTGACAGAAAAGCCACAAATTGGGAAGAATCGTCATGGAATGGGAAAATCAGCTGAATTTCAAGGGAGAGGCAGGAAGCCGATTTCATTGCCCTGCAATTGCCAGCCCCAAGCAAGAGACACTTGGAGCAGCTACTGCACAGTGGCCTGGGTACCAAAAGCCAGAAAACACCCCCACAAACCACAGCTCAAAAGCCACAAACTGCCAGAGAAGAGCCGAACCTTGGACCTGCCGTGACTGTCAGCTGGAGGAGAAATGCAAACACTGATTACAGCCCGCATCTGTGGCCAGGAAGAAAGGGAATGCTTCCCAAACAAATCATCCCTCATGGTTGCATGAGGAAGAGGAGGGTCAGATCCCTTCCCAGTGCCAAGGCCAGCAATCAAGCCAAGCATCAAACACACAGCAATGCTCTGTACTCCAGCACTCTCCATTCATCATCCCGCTTTCTCACTGCAGTCAGTCTCTGATGCCTCATGAGAATAATAAACAAACAACTAAATCAATACAGCCATCTCAATCCCTGCAGGCCACGGGCTGTGAACAACACAACTTCAGCCTGAAAGAAGTATCAGTGTGGAAGAGATGCTCCCAGGAGAGAAGTCCAGCACCCCAGCTCCCAGCCGTCCAAAAATTAACACACGCACACAGGGGGACAGTTGAGCAGTTCCCTGGCAAACAGAGGTACTGAGCAGGTCCTTCCCTCCTACAGCTTCCTTATTGTCTCCTCAAGCACTGCCAGGTAGCCTGACCCTCCCTAAACCCAGGCACTGAAGGAGTATTTTCATTCTTCATGACAGACTGGGAAATAATCTGAGCTTATTGACTGGACAAGGGGGCTGCTCTGCAAACATCAGTGCCTGGTGGGGCCTCGGGCCCTTCAGCCCTGGCAGCGGGGAAGCTCACCAGAATCCCTCTGAAGCAGAGAGAGGCGTGTGTATGAGAATGAAAGTAAATTAGGTCTGAACAAGATTAACAGGGATTTAATTGAACTATGTGAACTGGAACTCCAGTCACGAGCTCCTTATTAGCCCGTCTCAAGGGATTGTGCTGCTGGCACTGGGGGAGCACAAGGATGCATTGTAAGCGTGGGACAGCTCCAGGGGACAGCCACGGCCACGGCTCTCCAGATGAGCGTGGCCAGAGAGGCAGAGCTGCTTGGATGTGATCAGAAACAGAGGACAGAACTCCCAACTGCCAGCCATGTTTCTTCAGAGCTGAGGCATGTCCTGCTGAGGGACAGGAACTCCGTGACACACACTGGCAGAGGAAATCCAGCCCTCAGCCAGCTCCGGGCTTTGGGTGGCAGAGCAAGGTGTGGCTGCAGAGGTGCTGCCTACTGGCAGGTACCTGGAGACAGACCTTTGAAAACATCCCCTTCAATAAAATTGACTTAATGAGGTCTTGAGCTCCCTTTGGGATGTTAATTACAAAACAGCCTGGAGAAAAGTGCTTGGGAATTAAAGGAGTCGCCACACTAGTCCTCCTCTCTGTTTTGGATTTCTGGTGAGAGAACTGGCAGACAGTTGCCAGAGCTTGGCTACCAAGAACCAACAAACACTTGCCAGAGCTTGGCTACCACACTGGTCTCACTGCAGCCAAGAAGAGCCACCAGACAGCCCCCCGCTCCAGCCATGCAAACCTGAGCTCCAGCTGCACACCAAGGGGCTCCTGAAAATCCCTACAACCAGCCTGCTGAATCCCCATCTAATCCCCTGCTTGCATTATTAACAAATGATGCCTTTATTAGAGCCACCTTCATGGGGGCTATTGCAGCCAAAAACCTCTCATGGGGGGCAGATTGATTTAGTCACTGGATGGTTTGCTCCTTCCTTCCAGGAAGGTGAAGCTGTGCTGGGAGAGTTTGCTACACCCAAGTCAGATGCAGATGCACACATGCCTGACAGTATTAACTAACCAATTTCTCATAGATTAAAGGATCTGAAAGGATTTCCCTTAATGGATCATTTCAATGAATAGGTTATTTATGTCCCTGTGTTCCTATAGTCTGGGAGTTCTGGCAGCTTTCACAGTGAATGTGAAGGAACAGGCAGCACAACTTTAAACACAGATTTCTTTTTAAACAAAGATTCTGATGGCATTTATTACACATTTCAAGACAAACTAAAATACATGAGTTATTGGTAATCTCTACATACTCTAAGTTCAGCAAACAAGAGCATTCAAATAGGTATAAAGCTGTCAGGAACAGCCTGGGGAATTTATCTTCATCCCTCTTCCCCCCAGCAAAACCAAACCCCACCATCCATGATTTCTACCGAGCAATGAGTGAGCCAGCCTGCAAAGAGCTGGATGTAGACCTTGATGTAGTAGCTGCTGTTTCAGGCGACAGCCACACAGTGCCCACTGCTAACTGGTTCTGAGCTGTAGAAGTGACTTTGTATTTTGGGTAACGTGTGTCCTGTGATTCCACTAAAGCATTAACCCCCTGCTTTAGGTAACCTGCAGAAAGCTGGAATTTACATAAAACCATCCTCATGTATTAAAATGGAAAGAGTGATCTGCAGTACCTCCTCAGGGCTTTTCTTTGCCCTGCAGATCAGGGACAGAGCACAGGTCCACCATGGAAACTCACGGCACAACACTGTTCTTTGTTATTTGCGTGGGAACTTTTTGTAGTATTTCTTCATGCTGAAGAACTTAAAGCAATTTTAGAGTGCTTGTGTCTCCTATGCTTTGTTCTGTCCTCCTGCTATTGCCTTCGTGCAGCTCAAAAAAATTAAAAAAAAAAACAAAACAGAATTTAAAGCAGAACTCCAAGCTGGATTTTAAGAACTGCAACTTGGTGTCAGCGTTCTGGCTACGGGAAGCAGAGAGCCTGGAGCAGGGGAGTCACACTGGTACTGGGATCCATCTGTGACCCCCACCGAAAGCAAGAGTGAGCAGAGAACGTGGCTGTTCTCAGCACTGATGGTTTCTGTAAACGTGTTGCTCACATCCTGCTAAAGAACACACACCTGGGCTCACCAGGCACTTGTGACTCGAGGATGGGAGTCTGTCTATGCAAAGAGGATCACAGACTTGCAGCCCTGCCAGGGAGAGCCCTTCCTTCAAAGCCGCTCTGAACCCTGGGTGCGCCTCAGAGAGCAGGTTCTCCTCCCATTGACTCATTCCGGATCAAACAAACCGAGATGTGAGCTGGCATCAGGAAGCTCGAGCTGCCCTATGGAGACTCCGTGGCTACGTCACCACCTATCTCCTTCCCGTCCTGTCTAGCCATATTTAAATGCAATGCTGGATTGTCCCTGGGCCTGGAGAGCCAGAGCCTGAAGGAACACAGTGTCTGTGTCTCCTGCCATGCAGCCATGGTACACAGCCGGCCTGCCACCCCTTGGATCTTAAAATACCACATCTCCTCAGGCTGAGAACATATTTACCCCCAGGAGGAATTCAGCCAGAGGAGATGGAGCAGACTGTGGCAGGGAAGGCTGGGAGGGAATTTGCAAGTGCAATGAACCCCAGCTGTGTTGAAAGAGGGCCCATGGTCAGGGATCAGGCAGCTGGCAGGAGGGTTTATCCACGGCACAGCGAGGCAGTGCTGGCTGATACACCAGCAGTGCACCGTTCCCAGACTCCCACCTCGGCAGCTCTTCTCCAGCACGCAGTGCCCGGTCTTCCCAAGTTTCCATGAACAACTCCACTAGCACAGGCATTAAATTGTGCACCTTCCAGACTCAAACTGTTTCCTGATTCTTGTAGTCATCGCAATCCCCAGCACAGCCTCAGCTCCCTGAAATGGACCTGCTTTCAAAGGTGGGAATAGAAAGGAAGAGTGCATGGGTGGGGAACAAGAGGCAGCGACGCTGGGGAAATGAAAGCTTTCATCTCCAGTAGTCTGGAATCTGGTGAGTTATTACCTAAAGAATTAAAGAATATGACAAAGGCATTATGATTAAGCCGTAAAATGCAGCTATGTCTTTCAGACTAGATGACAACAGAGATGAATACAAAGCTGAGTAGTGTGGTATTCTTGATCCATTTGATCCCTCTGCCTTCAAAAAACACAACACAAACTGGTATCCAAAGTAGCAAACCCATGCTCCACTTTCCACAGGGACTTTCCTACAAATCCCAGTTGGCATGGAAGAGCCAGGACAAGAGCCCTCTCTACCCATCAGAACTGGAGGAAGTCACTTTAATGGTGACTGACACATTAATCAAGTCAAATGAAGTCCTGGATATGTGCAGTTCTCTTTGTTTGTAAGAAATCTATGGCAGAACCCCAACCCTTCCACTCCTCTAAGTTCCTTCTCCCTTGCCCCTGAAAAGTAAAAGATGGCAATGCCAGAAAACCATGAACAGAGTTAGTTGCCTTTGATGTTGTCTCTGAGGAAGCATGATTATAGGTGGTTATTTGGTCTTTGGAGGCTCATCAGTCACACCTCTATCGTTTCTTTTTGGTTTCCTTCTTGGGTTTCTTGCTTATCTGTGGAGCAGTTGCCTTCGGCTTCTTCACCGTCTCTGAATTCTTAGGCTCAAAACTGTCCGAGTCCTACAAGAATCAATTAAGAAACAGTCAGTAACTATTTTTTTACCATTTGCTGACAGGTTGCTTTGGGGATTTGAGTATAAGCCCGAGGAAACAAGTGCTGTGTGTCTCTGTTGGAACACACTGATGTCAAACTGAGGCCACATTTAATGAGACTCAAGCAGCATCATCTCTGCTCCTTCTGCATGTGCTTTTTGATGAGTGTGAGTTTCTGCACAGAAACAGCTTGTTACCAGAGATGCCATTAAAAAGCTTAACTATCTAAAACAGGCTATGGAGAAGAAAAACTTTGAAGGCAAGAAGAAAATCAACACTAAATGAAAACTATTTGAATTAGGAAAAGATAACATATAATCACCAGGGTGCTTGGAAACAGTCAGCAGGCGTTTCTGCCAAACATTAATCACTATCATGTGCAAGACAAAAAAATGTTCCCCAAAGCAGCAGTAAGAATATAAAGTTCACAGCCTCTAAACCAAGCCTAAAATCCAGGGAGGGAACTGCAGGCAAAGCTTTCTTCACCTGGACTAACAAAATACTGAGATGTGATGCTTGTTTCCTTCAGAGAAGATGAGAGAGAATATTGCAGCCATGGGAAATAAAGTCTAGTTATCTAGTGAAAACACAAGGGAACAGCGCCAGTCTCCTCTGAGAAAGCACACACATGCAGATTGCCTCCTTTCATTAAATGCATTTGAGTATAAATATTGCTTTAGCATCTTGGGTTCCCTCAGCCTGAGTGTGCCAACTGGAAAAGGACACACAAAAAATGGCTGAGCAAGACATGAGAGTTTCAAGCTTCCAAGCCAGTGCTCCAGATAATGGAGGGGGAGGCAGCATCTGACAGCATCCTTTTAATCAAAGAGCTTGGTTCAAACGTCTCTCGAGTTACTGGGCTATTACATCTCACATCTGTGTGGCTTTCCAAGGAAGGAGACTTGGCTGGCTTTCCAAAGGCTGTGATCAGTGCACGGGGAGCTGGCAGGCTCCAGGGACACGGTTATTACTCAGGGATGCAGAGCGCTGCTGCCATAACGTGAACACTGCTGCCTTCTAATGTCCAAACCAAGGTAGACTTCAAAGTTTGAGGCTCCAAGACAGCAAAATTCCTCAATATCCTATCCAGATTCAAGATTCATTCCCAGGACAGCATCACATCACACCAGCAGTTAAAGGTGGAAAAATTGGGTCATGAACTTTAATCCTTCACTCTGTACCTCATCCTGAGGAACTCCCTTCCCCCAACAGGCTGAAACTTTCCATGCCTCCTCTGCACAGGAGGGAGCAAACATGGCAACAAAGAGTCTGAAAACAAGACTCCCCATGCTGAGCTGTTACTCAAAATATACCATATGCCTTCAGACAACATCTGTATCACAGCACCTAACCTGCAGCCTGATCACCAGCACTGAAATACCTGTCCCCAGCACCAAGGACATTTTTCCCTTTTATGAGAAAAGCCAGGCAGATGCAGGACATCCCTCAGTCCAGAGGAAGAGCTCACCTCAACCTTTCCCTTTCACCTTCTCCCCAGCCAACTGCATCAAAGGACCCTCGGGCACTGCATGGGGTGTCAGTCCTGAAAACTGCTTTCCTCACCTTTAGGACATAGTAGAAATTTCACCTGCATCTTGCTTCCAAAAATCACACCCAAACTGGAGCCCAGAGTCATTTCCTAAAAGGCAGGTCCTGCAAAGGGGATGCCCTGCCTGGCAATTAATGAAACAAATCAGCAGCAGGATGACAACCTGGGTTGGGACAAAGCCTTTTCTTGCAGCCAGGAACTGTACGTGCATTTAGCACCTTGTCAGTGCTGCAGGTGGCTTTTTTCACTGATATTAAGAGAAACCCTGCTTCAGGTGTTTGTTCCTGACTTTTCTATCTGGTGGTAAATCATAAGACAAAAGCTGGAGGTAGGAAAACCAGAGGGAAGGAAAGAGAATGAACAATGAAACTGTCATCAATCCCAGGGGCAGCTGTGGTTCCATTAGCTACTCAACATTCCCTCCCATCCTGTTTCCTCTGACTCTGCCCATCTGTATCAATATTAAAGAGCACCACTTACTGTCTTGTGGGACTTGGACACGGGCAGGATGATGGCGAGCACACAGATCAGCTGGAAAATGGCTCCGAAGAAGAGTCCGTAGCGTAGCACGTTCTCCATGAACGTGGGCTCAGGGATTTCGGGTGGGGAGAAATCCAACTCTGCAGCCATTGTCAGTGCACCCTTCTCCTCTACTGCTCTCAACAAGACTAGTTACTGCAAGGGGGAAAATACAGAGCAATGCTTAGCATGATGCTTTCTGGCATTGGCTTTCTGTTATCCAGAAATAACAGGCTCCCTCATGGAGTTTCGAAGATACTCTTGATCTACAGCAGCAATAACAATAAGGGAAATCAAAGTTGTGTTTAATTTGCGTGTTTGTCTTTTGTCACCTGCCTACAAAAACAGCCTCCAACTGCTGGTATGAGGCCATTCGTGGGTGAGGAGCAGACAAAGTACAAACCATGTTCATGAAACAATAGGGGGAAAGCTTAATAAGCAAGAACACACTTCTTCCTGAAGTTGATTGCACATGCAAGGTGATTACTATTTATTTTTACTTATACTGTTTATGTGGTCACAGCCCTGTTTTAGATGCTGTACAAACCCAACTACCTAAACCACACAGAAGTAGAGCGGTTGAAGGCAGAGGAACGAGTTATGTGTATAAATTTAAGTGTGGCTTCAGTGGCTGGTTACACTAAGCCCCATATAACTTAAAACAGTCACACAGGTAGTTTGTGGCAGAGTTAAATATTGATCTCCTGGGTCCCAAGCTTCTCAGCCATGAGACCATCCTTCCTGCCTCCCTTTATCTGTTGGTAATGGAGTTGTCAATTCATTCTATGAATGACTAATGGCTTTTTACAACGAGGGAGAACTCTCCTGCCAGAATTGCTGGAGTATGTCTCAGGAAGTCCCTGAAGGGAAATCCAATTAGTCTGAGATGCCATCACACTCAGCTGTGATTACTGCCCCACTCGATTTTCCTGACCTGGATGATCTCAGTGTGCATTCCCTGGATCAGCACTGCTCACTGACAGTTACAGCTCTCTGTATCACTAAAGCTTGGCTGTGAGCTGACTTTGTATGCTGAGTTTGCCTCCTAGAAATTATCTCCAAATAATTCTCTGAAATAAATCTCCAAAGCAGGCTCTGCATTCCTCAGGCTGGGAGGAGATTGTTACAATCTGCAGATGTGACCCAGTCCAGAGGGATGGTAAACTTGGTGTATAATTCCAGCAAAGTTATAGCTGATAAATTTGAGAATCAACAACTCAATGCCATTGCATATAAGAGGCAAATATCACTTGGTGACATACTAAAAGAAGAGGTGTATAAATTACAAAAAAATAATTATTTTGTTTTCATTCAGCTGAAGCACAGAATGTTATTTTGAATTTTAAGACAGGAAAGCATTTCCAGCTGCACAGACTGCCTGCCACTGCAATAGAGAGACTGTGGAATCCCTGCTGGTGGTGGTTCAGAAGAGCAGATCAGATAAGCACAGGCCTGGGATGGGGTGTGGGGGTATATATAATTCTGCCTTTGAACCAGGAGATAAGAATAGGTGACCTCTCGAGGTCCTGTCCAGGTCTGTACTTCAGTGAACGAAAATGTTTCAAATTCTGATTAAAACTCAGTCAGCAAGGGCTGTGTGGGACCTGTACATGAAGCCAGAACACGTTGGCCCACGCAGGCTCAGCCAGTCCCAAAGGCTGCACAATGCTGTGAACAAAGCCTGAGCATGTGGCTCATCCCAACTGCTTTTGCCTTTTAAAACATCCCCTCTCCCAACCCACTAAGGCAGCAGTTCCTAAGCAAGAAACAGAATCACCTCTGAGTTGCATTTATCTCATCTGGGTATCTTTTGAAAACATTATTGTTGCCTGTCCCTGTCCTCAAACACAGCAGGAAGGGATGTTCCTTCATTCCTCACCTGGAGTTTTCTCAGGGCAAACTCCTGCTGGTAATCCCGATTCACACACCTGAAACACAACACACAGAGATAAACGAGAAAAGGAAACAGGTACAGTGAAAACAAAAAATCTCTGTCCTCATCTTCTACAACTCTCCCCTCCTTTCCCCTTTTCTAGCTCACCTCCCTTGAGGGCATTAGTAATTCTCTAACAAATCCAGGTGCCATGAGCAGCACCAAGAGCTCTCCTGCGGGCTGGCAGCAGCTGCCACCACCATTTCAAGCAGTGTCCCCTGAAATATGCTCAGGGAAGACCTGGCATTGTGCTCCAACTGATACAGCAGAGTCCTTGCTTGCACAGGCAACCCACAGCTGGACCACTGGTTTTCCTGCCACCAGTGGAGCCAAACTCTCAACAAAATTCCTCCATTTTAAAAAACTCCAGTGGTTCACACAATGCCCAAAGTCTCTGCCTTGCACCTAAACCAACAGGTCGCTGGGTGATGGAGCCTTCCTCCCAGTTCCCCAGCTCAGTTTCACCACCTATTCCTCAGATAACATGTCTTCTCCTCCACAGGTTGTCAACTGCCTTTTTCCTCACACTCCCTCACCATGGCCACACTTAAAGCAGTTCTTCTCAAACTGCATTTAAAGATCAATACTCCTACACCAGACCCTGAGAGGAAGCTGCCCTTGAGCCCTCCAGCTTATTCATGTGGTCTAATACCCAGTGAATGAGTTGGAGGAGTGGAAAGATCCCTCCTCTCCCCACAGAGCCAGCCAGGGGCCCCTTGGGGTGCAGCTCCTGCTTTGCTCAGTGATAGCACCACAGAGGATGTGGCTGTTCCCCGTGGCTCAGGACCAGGCTCTGTGATAAATAACCAATGTATTTCCAGGATCAGGGCCATGCACCAGCCAGGAGAGACTCAAACCTTTCGTCTTGCTGTGTTGTGTTTCCCAGCTGACATCTTCAACAGCGGGCACTATACAAATAATTAGCATAGGACAAAGCCACGGGGACAGCTCAAGTAATATATATTAGCATCTTTTTGGGGTGCAAATATGGAAATAAAGCACAGTGAAAGATTTCGTCAATGGACGAGGCAAAAAAGTTCAAGCTGGAATTTTTAAATGGCTTAGTAGGTGTGGGGGGATGGAGCCCGAGCAATTTCTGCTGGCTGCTCCTATCCGCACCGCCGAATCCATGGCCACCCGCGCGGCCGGGGAGCCCCGCTGCGGGACCGGGGCCCGGGGG
>WEIT01034814.1:149713-186287 GCA_013389985.1 Dryoscopus gambensis
ATCCTCAGCAACCCCCCCAGCAACCATCCTTAGCAATCGCCCCAGTAACCATCCCTAGCAACCGCCCTCAGAACAATCCCTAGCAACCGCCCTGGGAACCATCCCTAGCAACTGCCCCAGTAACCATCCCTAGCAACCGCCCCGAGAACAATCCCTAGCAACCACCCCGAGAGCAATCCCTAGCAACCGCCCCAGCAACCATCCTCAGCAACCACCCCAGCAACCATCCTTAGCAACCGCCCCAGTAACCATCCCTAGCAACCGCCCTCAGAACAATCCCTAGCAACCGCCCTGGGAACCATCCCTAGCAACTGCCCCAGTAACCATCCCTAGCAACCGCCCCAGCAACCATCCCTAGCAACCGCCCTGGGAACCTTCCATGCCAACCATCCCCAGCACCCCCCTGCAGCACCGTTGCTAAGGACGACCTAAGGGCGGTCTGGGGGCTGGGAGACCTGGGGAAGTGGGGGGTTGGGGGCTCCACTGCCATGTTCCTCCCAAAAAACCCCTGGGGTTGCTCAGCTTCACACTCTGTGGGCGTGAATACTCCCTGGTGGGTCACGGAATCATCAAATCAGTGAGGTTGGAAAAGACCTCGGAGTCCAGCCTATGACCCAACACCACAATATCAAGCAGACCAGAGCACTAAGTGCCACATCCAGTCTGTCCTTAAACGCCTCTAGGGATGGTGATTCCACCACATCCCTGGGTAGCCCATTCCAATGTCTCATCACCCTTTCTGTAAAGAAATTCCTCCTAATGTCCAGCCTAAACCTCCCCTGGTGCATCTTAAGCCTGTGTCTTCTCATCCTGGCTGGGTGCCCATGGCAGAAGCACCCCAGGTCTTTACACCTCAGGGTTAATGTACTCACACCCTAAATCCCTGTGAGTGTTTTAATCCCACAATCAAGTAAGTGGCCTTTCAGTTCTGGTGGGTTTCTCTTTATCCACAAGGTCTTCATCTGCTCCCTTGACATACTCCGGCAGCAACAATTAAGATATGCTTCTGGCTTTGCTCCTGACAGGGACTTTATTTTTAATGTCCCGTCCAGTTTCCAGCTCTGAAGTGGAGATGTCTCGATAAGATGACCGAAAAAGGGAAAAATGGCTTGGGGTCTGTTTTGCTCGTTTATGGTATTTAAAGAATCTGATTTGTTTTGCCCTTTTCCAAACCCTAAACTATCAGAAGTGCCAGGCTGGTGTTGCTGCAGAGCTTTATTACCAGAGACCCTAAATACTTTGGGGAAAACCTAATCAGTTACTTATCTACCGAGGAAATAAGGTATGGCATTTGGAATAAAAGGATTTTCTAGGCTGTTACCAAGCATTTGAATTAAGTGGATATTAATGATAACAATTCCAAAGATTTTCAGCAATTGGATTAGAAATCTTTCATGCTTTTTAGTGCAGAAGACTTTACAGACAACTGGAGAACACTGCTGAATGAGTGCCAGAAGGCAGAGACTCTTGTACACAGAAACTCTTCTGGCATAAAAATCCTAAGAGAAAAATTACACTTAAACAGAGCTTTTCCTGTCCCTGGTGAGTGGCTAAGGGATGATGCCAGAGCTCAGGAAAGCAGTAAATTCTGCCCTTTCACCTTCTTAGCTCCCAAACACAGAGTGTTTAGGATGAAAAAAACACCGAGGAGGAAGAAATAACTCTTGAAAATGTCAGGAGGGATCTTATCAGAATGGATTAACAAACAGATTAAATTCTTCCCGGTACTACCAGTACACTGAATGTGCTGGTTCTGCAAGTAGAATTAGGCTCCAAGTAGAATTAGGCAGGTGAAATGTGCAGGTTTTAGGCAGCTCCTGCCCCCTCTCTCCCCCTCTATTTCACCCCAAGGTCGCCAAATCCTCCAGGCCAGGTCAGGAGTGCCCCAGCCTGGGAGCCACGAGCAGGTGGTGCCATCAGCCCGCTGTGGCTCCCCACCTTCCACCAGCATCACACTGACCCACTCCTTGCACCTGACTGTGAAATGACAAAAAGAGGAAGCTGTTTATTTAAAAAAAAAAAAAAGAAAAAAAAAAGATTTTTCCAAAGCCTACCAGATGCAAGTGGGTTTCAAAGGTAAAACTGATTCAACAAGTGGACATGGCAATTTTGTCAGCACACTAGGTAGGGACAATGCTCAGGCAAGAAGTCTTTCTCCAAATCCAAATAATCTTTGGGTTTTTTAGTCCTTTCTACATTTCTTTTTTGGTTTGCATTGCAGTATTTCCTGCATGTCTTTGCAGTGAGGCCTCTTTATTACCACTCACCGTCTGTGTGATCCTGGTGCTCCAAGGTCTTGTCATCCTCAGGCTGCACATTCGTATTCAGCCAGGAAAAAAACTACTCACAACTGCTCTCATTTCTCATCCCTTACTGGAAACACTGCCTTCCTCATTCCCTCTCCATAAACCACATTTTATTTTCTTGATGCCAGTAACATCTCACTCATATTCTGGTTTTTATCAGAGGCTTTTCAAAGGATTGAAGCTGCCTCTCCCTGTTCACTGATTCTGGCTGTAACATGCTGTGTAACCTTCTAGCCAAGGCTCCTTTCCAAACTGAAATGAGAGCGGTAAGAACAAAGATGAGCTCCTTAATTACTGACATTCACTGCCGGCATCTCAGCTCTGTCTGCCAGGGTTGGAGGAGGAAGGAGATGGCATTTGGAGAGGCAGAAATTCAGGAACCAGTAACTCTCAAGCCTACAGCTGAGTGTAACGTGGCCTGGCTGAAACTCTTGGCAGTTCACTTGGGCAATGCTGAACTGCTCCAGAGCTCTGCTGGGAAATAAACAGAGCCAGACAGGTACAGGCTCTATAAATGGCTCCCACCTGCAGAGCCCATCGGGCCTCCTGACAGATGCACACCTCACAGGCTGCTGCCATTTGCTCTATTGTCCAGGCTCAGGGATAGTTCATGTTTGAAGATTAAGTAGGTTTTTCAAGCAGGCTTTTCAACACCATGGGACAGTCCTTTCTGACAGCCTTTCTTGCACATTTTGAATTTGTGATTTATTTTGTCTATTAATAATCTGATCCCCTGCTTCAGACTCGTTCTCAGAGTGCAAACAATGTTCTCATCCCCAGTGTCTCCTTCCTTGAGATTATTTTGATAAATGTTTGTATTCGGCTTCCTACCAATTTGAATTCCTCAAGGGAAAATTCTCCTCAGGCAATCTATTCATGTTCAAAGGGTTGAGTCTGGAGGATCTGAAGATCTAAGTCTCAGCACTTTATCCTTCCAAGAAGAAGAAACCAAGTCTCGTATGATTTTCTAATGGCAAACCTCACCACACCTGCTGGGTTGAAGTTTTGGGATTTTTGCGTCTTCCTTGGAAGGAACTGGCAGCACAAGCTAAATCTTGCCTTTCTCATCTCATTTCAGTTTTCTTGCCTTCCACAGAAATGACTGGATTTTTACAAAGAACTTAGAAATGAAAGTTACTGTGAACACAGCAGTAATGAACGCTGCAATTAAATGATTATGGATTTATTATAATGTGCCTGAGTTCTGCCACTTGGGATAAGACACTTAAACCAAAATGGTTTACCATTAACCATCCTACCTCTGTGATGGCAAACCCAAGCAAAAAACTGTAACTTTTAGTCTTAGGCAGTTCTGTTTAATTCACCATTAGGGCATTTGCCACAAGGTAGTCACCACCCCCCCTCTCACTCAAATAAAAGCAAACCAGAGGGAACAGCTGGGTCCCCAGGGCTCTCTTGGAAGTGGAAGAGGCTGGAGAAGCCACCCCGTGTGACGTTTTGGAGAAGTGCAGAAAAGCTTTTGATAGCTGAGAACACAGGATGGTTTTTTGCCATTTGATGAGTTACTTCTGACTGTCATTAGTTTCAACCCCACAGGGTGATCAGGACCATTTCACACACTGCTCAGCTTATCTGAGGCCGTTATGCTGCGCACCTGGAATAGACAGGGACGATTTTTTAAAGCATGGCATGGAGACCAGGAGAGCTAAATCAATACCTGGGAAATTGCTTCAGGATCCTAACTCTGTGTCCTTTGTCAACGAAGGATTGGCACTGAAATAAGAGCAGCTGGCATGTGCTTCACCCAAGGACTGTAGCGAGGGTAGGTCTGCTTGGATGGGACTCAAAAATCTGGCAGTTCCAGATGCTGAAGATACCTGTGCTTGTACCTGGCTGTACCTGGCTGTAGATTCCATCAAGCTTGCACTGGTGTAGGCTTGGGTTTAAAGGGCAAACACTGCTCGTTGCTAACACGAACATCTGTGGGAGGTAATGAGTGTCACAAACCTCTGGTTTGGGAGCCAGTGGATGCTGACAGCACTCGCTGTGGTAGGGAGGAGAGATGGGGAGAAACTGGAAGGTTCTAGGGACAAACCAAGAGATACTCCAAAGAGAAAAATCTGTTCATTTTGCAAATCAAGTTTGTCATCTGTTGTGCGGAATTGTTACTGATACTAACCCTAAAGTGAAGCTCCTGTGAGGAATGCTGTCACGCAGCCAGTGTGTTTAGGCTTTGAATGCCACTGATAGTGCTGGGGGCAGCCCTGGGGCTGTGGGTAGCACAGAACTGCAGCCAGAGCCCCCTTGGCATGTGCAGGGGGCACCAGCTCAGTGAGTGTGACAGACAAATGGCCATGAGAACAGAGCCTGCAGCTGCCAGCTCAAACACACACTGCAGCACCAAAAGGGAGGGATGCAAAACTGGCTTCAAACAACTCTGGGTCCCATCACAGTCTGTAGCATCTTCATCCAGGCAGCAGTAGGGATCGCAGACATTGCTGCTGCAGAAGCAGCTGCATGAGCCAGAGGGAGAGGCTGTGGAGCCTGGTACAGGAGCCACAGAAATGACCCTTCTGGGTCCTGGGAAGACAGGAAGGTTTTGTTTGAAGCCTGGACAGGAAATCCCAGGGACAGGCAAGCTGCTCTATTTATGCTATTGCAAAACTCCCAAGCTGGATACACCCGACAGAGCCTGGAGGCTTTTTTAGAAATTTCTACTGCCTCCTGCAATTAACCCAAAGCCACTGCTGTGGGTCTTGTTGGGTCCAGCCGTGCATGACAGGAACCCAACACAGGCAGCACAAGGAAACCCCTGGCATGACGGAGCTTTATAGGGCCTTCTGTGAAAGAAGCTCACTTGAAATATGAAGATGGATCACAGCCCTCCCAACCCAAGCTGGGGAGCAGGCAGCTATAAAGAAGTCAGTTATAGACTGATTCTCCTTGATCTACTGATTCTCCTTGATCTGAGAAATATTGCCTGGTATCATATGCAGCTCTCTGTAAGGCACGGGGCCAGCTGGATGGAGAATCAGCTCAAGACCAGGCTATAAGATAATACCTTGAAATAGCATTGGCTCTTGACTGGTTTAACAATATGATCTGATTCATCTGTTCAGCCAGTGCAGCACCAAGACAGTGGAAGAAAAAGAAGTCATGCTGAAAAATTGGTGCAACTGGCCTCACACATGAGAGAACACGAACAGATGCAGAAAAAGCTAACAAAAATCCCTTTCCAGTTTGCAGGGACCACATGCAGCTGTGTGCACCAGGACAAGGATTTTGGGAAACCTGCTCTGTGCTACCCAGAAATCCCCATCCCCAGTCTCCACTGGCTGACAGAGATGATATGCCTGCCTGATTTGCAAGAAGCAATGAGAGTCAGCAGCAGAGTGAGACCATCACTGGATGCTTCTGACCCCCTGCACACCCGCTGCATCATCCTCCCTGCACTCCCTCCCTGCCACCAACAGCTGCGATGCTGTGTGGTGCCAGGTGAAGGTATTTGGCAGCAGGCAGACGTGAGTCATCTCACCTGCTGAAACTTCTTCCCATCACTGAGTATGGGAGACAGGACGGTCTGGGTCCCCATCAATTCTGAGCATTGTAAAGTCAGTATGAACAATCTGGCAGGTGGAGCTCATGCTGGCACCTCATTTTGAACTCCTCTGAACTGTCCTGGTCTTCTCGGCACCAAGGCTCTGTGTTCATTTTAATGGGGCTTTTATAAACCTTGTTCCAGCAATGAGCACAGCTGCCAGTGCACGCAGCACCCCAGGGAAGCCCCCTGCCTTTTTCCAGAGCACACGGATGGAGCAGGGCTCTCCAACTGCTTTGTGTGCTTGGTGTGAAGCTGTGATGTTTGTGAGGGACTGAAGCACGAACTGCCCCCCTAATGCAGGTGCGAGTAACAAAGGAGAAGGAGAAAAAGGCTGACAATCAAAGAATAATAAAATAGCAAAAAGATCAACCCTCCTGTTCAGGCAGTGTGAGAAAGTACTAATGGTTAACTCACTCTCACTGTGGAGTAGAAGGGAAAAACGCAATTGCGGAGGAAAAGAGAAGTTTACCTTGCAAAGTGAATTTGTCACTCACTCTGCCAGATCGTTGCTGTTATTTGCTCTTCACTCTTTGAGGGATAAAGAGAAAGCACGCAAATGACCCCCGACTATGGGCATAGCCCCCTCCCCGCCACCTCCCCATGCACACACGCACGAAGAGAGGATGCAAACACAGCCTTTGAAATTCAGGAGGATAATTGATTTCTCTGACGCGTGGAAACCCACAGGACTCCTGAGGGAGCTCAGGTATAAAAGGCAGAGATGCACCTCCCTGGCAGCCAGAGGACAGTGGGGGAGATCCGGGAGTGTCCTCCCTGCTCAGCACGAGCGCGGGTCCTGCCCGGCACCGCGGGGGCACGCACCCAGCGGGCTCACACAGGCAGCTCCAGAGGAGGAGTTGGATTTGCAACAGGGGAAGGAACACCTGGGCAGGAGCTGATCTAGGAAGCGCTTGTTTTCTCCAGGAACGGTAAGTGGGAGCCTCTCTCTGTGCATTTAACAGAATAATGTCGGTTTGGAAGTTGGAGACAATTAAATTCCACTGAAATACAACCAAAGCTGGTATCAGGAATTAGCTTTGCCAGGTACAACAGCCTTTGTACCACACCAAGATTTGTGCCAATATGTTTTTGTACCAAGTAATAGAATGAAACAATAATTGAACTACATCATAAATGCAAACCAATGGAATTATACTATACACGAGCTTTATAAAACATGTTAGATGTTTACCAGCTGTAGCACAGTTTTTCTCTTTTGCTATGTTTATGTGAGTTCCTTTTACCCTGGCAAATGAAAGGTGTTTTACTCACGCAGCAATGAAACTGTGTTTGAGCCACACCAACGTGTGAGGAGAAACACAACAGTGTGTTACAGGCAATGCAAAGCCAGCCCCGACGAGGCACAGCGAGGCACCTGAAAGGATTTCTGCTCTTCTAATGCAGCATTTCAGGGTATAAAAGTTTTGGCTTTATAAAACAGCAGGAATGGCAAAAAGCTTCATTTCATCTACACAGAGGTATTTTTAAGACTGCTCAGGTTGAGGTTTCAGAAATGGCAAGAGGTAGTTACCCAGCTGTCCAACATCACCGTCACAATGCTGCTGTTCCCACTGCACAGGATGGAACGAAGCTATTATGCTTCGTCTGCTGGAATGGTGCTAAAAGCTCTTCATCTTAAGGGGCATTTATTTATTAATCATTTTCTCACATGCTGCCAGAATGGAAAGTGAAGGTGTCCCTCACCTCAGGAGAATTTCGAAGGTGACAAAGTTTTGCAGAGCTGTCATGCACACAGGATGACACTTCAATTTCCCAGCTTCTCCTCTGAAATAGCAGACACATCTGGGAAGGGATGTAGGGCTTTCATTTCTGATTTATTCCCGAGGGAAAAAGGGAGACAGACATACCCAAAAATCTGAAAGCAGGCTGTAGCTAAGGGAGAGAAGACAAAGCAGGACAGGGGAAGAAGGACAAAGCCAAAAAGAAATAAAAAAAGATTGCAAAGAAACTAATAGTAGAGAAAGAAAAAAAAAGGATCTCAAATGTTCATAAAGCAATTCTAGAGAAAAACCCAACATTCAAAGAAGAGAAGCCAGAAAGAGAGAGACTGAAAGAAAGTGGCAATCAGTGCTGTATCCCAGGAAGAGGAAAGGGCAGCAGACAACGTTGGGCTAGGTTTTCATTTACACTGGCACTTCTCAGCTCACAGAAGCTTCTCTAGTACAGATTAAATCTCCTGGTTGACACTTTCTACAGATGCTGGTGCCACAGGCTGCTGGTACCCACTGACAGATGCCTTAGGTAATTTCCTACATCTAGGAAGATCTGACTTGGGATTTTCTTGAAGATATTTAGGGCAGAGACACAGAAGAAGCATGTTTTTCCAAGTTCAAATGAAAAAGGAAAAAGGAAGGGAAGCGGGGGATTTGTTCTAAAAGCAGAAGTCCTGTACGTCTATCAAAGTCCCTTTTTTTCCCTTCCTTTAAGCATTTCTTGGCCCTCTGAGGGGCCAAAGTGATTCTGTAATGGAGCAGGAGGTAGGAGATGCCACCCATGGGCACAAGAAGCTCTGCAGGAGCCAGGAGCTACTGTGGTGTTCCCAGGGGCACTGCTGGGGCAGCTGCTGGTCCCATCTGGGAGCACAAGCAACCGGACACAGAAACTGGGCTGAGGATGACTTTGTGATAAAAACCCCCATTTCTTAGAGTGGCACCTTTTCCCGTGTCTGTCCGTGCACTTCTGACGCTGCCACTAAACGCGTTATGAACTTCCCCGGGGTCAGCATCGGACCACAGGTCCTTGATCAGCCTCCCCCTCTCGGTGTTGATCTGCTCTGTGCAAGCAGAAAACAGAGCTCACTAACGATGTTTTCCATCAGAAAGCACCCCCCATCAGTAAAACCCACTGCCTGAAAGTTCACTTGAGCAATCAGAAGTCCAACCAAACCCTTTCCATCTGGAAGCTGCTCCCTTTACAATGAAGTATTGTTATACATTTGAAAGAGGTGGGGGTTTTTTTCCCCCGTCTTAGAGAGATCAAACATCTTGCTGCTCTTTTCTTGTGTAAAATAAGATAGTGAACAGGGAAACTTGGTATTTTAAAGGTTTGTATCCACATTCTTAAAGAATCTTCTTTGAGCAAAAGATGAGTCGCTTTCAATGGAAACTCAGGAAGAGCAGCACTCACTGAAATACCTTCCCACTGCTGCTCGCTTCCAAGGACAAAAGCGCGGCGTTCAGCTCCCGAGGGTGTGTGACCTGGGGCGGTTCTGCCCTGAGTCATTCTCAGCTCCTCAGCCAAGCCCAGGACGCGAAGCTCCGCAGCAGCCGGGGCTGCGCACACGGCTCAGCCCAGCCCGGCTCACCGCGCACCAAAGCCGGCGCTCAGGGCGGGTGGGGGCTGCTCCGCACACCGCAGCACTTCAGGCCTTCCAAAGGGACAGATTTCGGTCCAGTCCCGTCTCCACTCACCCTCCACTGATGGAACAGCCTGTGTTTTGTTTGGTAAACCAAGCTCAGCGCCTGCCTTCGATAAATGGTTCTCCCAGGGTTACCTCTGTGCCAGTATTACACCTCTGCCCAGGAAATTTATTTGGATTTTCCCGTTTCTCCTCAGTCCCTGGACAGCCAGCGAGGCAGCCCAGTCAGCTGTCAGGCACAGCCCTGTGCCATGCAGGCACAGCCACGTGAGCACACTCGTCCCTGGGAGAGCGGGGCAGGAGAGGTCCCAGGGCTGGTTGCAGACGGTCCTGTGAAGGCATCGAGGTTCCTTTCACATCCCTGCCAACTGCTGCCCCCATCCAGGTGCTTTTACAGCCCGTGCAGAGGTCCCTGGGGCTCACACCAGGCCGAGAGAGAGCTCTCCTCCAAGCACAGCAGTGGGAGAAGTCAGTGAGGGGGTCCCACAGCACTAAACCCTGACCAGCCCTGCCTCCCAACCCGAGGGAGACACCAGCTCCCACGGGGTCACACCAGCCACTGCACTCCATGGGGGGGACTTTGCCACGCCAGGACATCTCTGCCTCGGGAAATACCACAACCACAGAGGCACATTTCCAGTCCCTTTGTGCTGAGAAATGAGCAGGGGGACTGGGAACACAAAGGTGGCACTCGGCCTCCCCTCCCGGCCCAGCGCGCCTCACTGCCCTGACTCGGGCTGCTCTGCATTTTAGGTGACTCCAAGGGGTGGAAGATGCTGGAGAAGGCCACCCTGCTCCTGTTCCTGCATTTAGTCACATGCTCCATCTCCTCTCCTCTCTACCCAGCTCTCAGGTAAGTGCTGAGTGCTTGATGCACACTCTGCCTCATCTCTGACCTTGTGCAAAATAAGCAGGTGCCAAACTAAAGTTGCCAGCATTTCCGAAAGCCAGATGAACTCTAAACATGTTGCTAGACCTATTTCTTTTCTCTGTCTTACTTTTTTGGGTACACTGCTGGCCTAGGGGTGATTTCCAAAGAAGGCAGGCGCCTGATGGAATATTTCAGCCCAAACAGTTGGGTTTAGAATTGAATGCTGGGTTCTATAAAGGGAAATCTGGCAATCTCCAGAGCAGGCAGCACCTCCAGCTCAAACACTGATTAAAATTTGTGGCTGCAGGGCACCTGCACTGAAATCAGAACTGCAGATATTCTAGTACATGAACTCTACAGATACCTATTAATATTTCAAGTATTTCCTTGTTGGCTCTTAGAAGTTGTAACATTGCTTTGTACCACTACAAATCGACAGAAGCCCAGATCTGGGCAGTGGCTTCTCTAATGTGGATTTGCAATGTCCCATAGAAAATGCTTTAGCCTTGTGCTAAAGCCATGGTGCAATGATACCAGAATCACTGGAATTTTGCTTACGGATGCTGGGAGCTCAGCGAGGGGCATGTGTGTTTGAGGCAGCTCTAACAACCATCTTTTCACTGCTGGAAGAGCTTCAGGGCAGTTTCTAGCTGGGGAGAGTGACAGACAATACTCATGTTACTGCTAAGACGGGATGACAAATGGAGAAAGAAAAAGCAGGAAAATGAGGAATAATGGTTAAGACTGAGCCCTAGCTGGCAACTGAGCACATCTCACAGTGTGCCTGGGGTTTGTCTTGCAGGTACAGTCCAGGGCCGGCTGCTGGCAAGGCCATGAGCTTCCAGCTGCAGCACAGCAGCTCATTGCAGAGCCATAACCCCTTGGCAGAGGAGCAGGAGGAGGAGGGTTTGTTAACAGACCCCACTGAGGAAAGGTTTGTACCTCACCTGCCAGCCCTGCTGCTGCAGAGTGCGCTGGTTACAGACTCCCCCCAGCCCAGGAGCAGACCAGCAGCTCAGTGAGCCCCAAACCATCACCCATGTCCAGAGCCATGTCCTGCTGTCCCCCACCAGCAAGGACACACTGACAGGGGCAGGTTCATAGGCCCCGGGCTCCTGCAGGGAGCAGAATTTTCCACTGAGCTCTGGGAATCTCTCTGCAGGGATGCCAGAGCCTCTCCTTTCCACCTCTGCCTGGAGACAGAGGATGATTATTTCTGTCTGAAGCACTTACAGCAGTGGGACCAGCCGAGTGGTTTGTGCTTCCCTTACCTGTGGATTTTCTGGAGCTGGGGTCTAACCACAGGCTAGAGATCTGCTGGAGGCTCCTGTCACCCAGACACAGCCCTCCCGGGAGGTGACGGTGCTGCTGCGGAGCACAGGAATGTCCCAGCCCAGCTCTGCCCTGGACATTTCATTCTGCCTGCTGCCTCCACGTCAGGACTGAGCTCCCTCAAATCCTTTTACCCTCCAACACTACTGCAGTCCAACACTACAAGGTGTTTGCTGTGGTTACCTGCCCTGGTAGCAGCACTGTTACACCTGATTTGTTATTTCTCACCTGGAGGGTTCACTGGTGGCTCAGAGAACACACTGTCCTTCCTTTCCCCCCAGGATGCAGCGCCACGCTGATGCCATATTCACTGACAACTACCGGAAATTCCTGGGGCAGATTTCTGCCCGAAAGTTCCTGCAGACCATCATTGGCAAGAGGCTCGGGTAAGCCCCAGCAGCCTGCTGTCCTAGGGCTGAGTTTTGCTCATTACCCTGGGCAGTGCCTGCTGTGCACCTGGCAGAAACAGCTGCCTTTCACTGTGACAGGGACAATCTCTCCTGCTGTTCCACATCCTGAAGGTCATCCTGCATCCCTACAGTCTTGGATCCCCCTAATCACAGATATAATTAAGCAGCCTAATTAATCCTTTTCTTCAAGACACTAAGCATCAGATCAGCCGAGAGTTCTGCCGCAATACCAACAAACAATAATATTTGCAAATAATATTTGCTATGATCCTTCACTGGTAGGGAACAGTTATCCCTGGCCTGGTTTGAACACAGCCTCCCCATTACCCTTGGCTAGTTAGATCACTGACTGCCACTAAATCAGACCAACTGGTCAGAGGCAAGCCAGCCCAAACCCATCTTCTAACAAAAGAGCAAATACAGTGACCAGTTCCTAGCTGAAATTAAGCAGAATGGCCCTAGGCCCAGTCCCAGCAGTCTCCCTTTCTGTGCTGCTCAGCCTGAGCCAAACTTTGAGTGAGGGACACAAAAGCATCTCAGAGACAAAGATGTTTCTCATCTTCACCTAACAGAAGCAGCGAGAGCAGCCCAGGGGAGGAGGTGCAGGAATTCCTGACCAGGCGCCAGTCTGGCAGCATCCTGATGGACAGCCAATACCACCAGCAGATGGTACTGAGGGACTTCCTGGGAGCCATCCTGCAGAACCAGAGGTGGGTGGGAATCAGCTCATTCTCTGCTCACCGCAGGAACACAGGTCCTTACTGCTGGCTGGCTTCCAGGTGTGAAGCTACTGAATTAAATGCCATTTCAGGAATGTTCAGGGAAAGAATAAGGCTGACCCCAAGCAGGGTGCAGATAAGAACAGCCTGTCCTGAGCCAGCCTGCACCATGCAGAGCAGCACATCATTCTGCTGCCTTCTCAACCTCGTAATCCAGTAAAATAGTAGCAGAAAAGAGAATTTCTCTCTTGATCCCAATTACGTCATTCCTGTCCTTTTTCTTGACAGGCCTCAGGACATCAACAGCAGTCGGTTAGAAGGCTTTCCCAGCACCCTGGCTAAGCTCATGTGAATCCTTCTCCCTTTTCCATCTCCCCATGCTCTGGTGAGTACCATTCCCTGCTCAATCCTGTACATAACTCACTGCTGCTGCACTGCTCAAGGTTTGAAGGCTCTCCTTCAGCGATGCCACCTCCCACTGCTGTCCGTGAAAAAGGTGCTTGCTGCAGTTTAAGGGGGAAAAAACTCCCAATCAATATTGTCAAGCACCTAAAACCCTACTAGCTTGGACAGACCACAAGCGCTGTGAAGCTGCATGTGGATGTCTGGGAACAGGCAGTGACCCAAAGCAGCCTTTCTTTGTAAAGCAAAGCTATCTAAGATCGTGTGCCTGAGTGTCTAGGCCAGGCTAAAGGCAGACAAAACTCTTCCTCCAGCAGCAGAACCTGTCTCTAGGTCCCTGGGACATGTCAGGTCTTCCCTGCACAGGACAGCAGAGGAAGTTTTACTGTTTTCTCTATCCCTCACTCCTGAAAACAGTCAGCTGGAACTCGAATTATGCTTTAAATCTTGCCCGCGCTGCGGGGCTGAGAGCCAGCAAACCATCCATCCTTGGGAATGCCTTCACCTGTACAATGATCAGTTGTTCTGTGTGAAGCAATCTCATCCTACTGCCCTGTCCCACAGAAATAAAGCCTGTCCAATCCAGCCAGCACAATACAAAGGGGTGTGGAGAGATCAGTGTGCACACTGAACAAAAGAGGGGCTGGGGAAGAGGGGGAAGATCAGAACTCTACACAAGTCACGCCTATGGATTCAGCTGGGAGAGCATGGCATTCCAGCATCTCTCTGGCCATGCTTGACTTGGTTATCTTTCCACAAATAAGGTCAGTCAGGAAAAGCCTCCAAAGGATGAAAAAATTTCTGTGTGCTTATGAAGTTTTCTGGTAATTCTCTTTTCCTCCTTTTTCTGTCTAGAATAATTCAGAGCTCGTGGACCAAACTGTACAGTGAGCCCTTCAAGGCAGTGACAACACTCCCAGATGTGAGCAGCTGGAAACTGATGCATACACTCCTCAGATCTGATCAAAGGAATGCAGCGCTGATACACTACTTAACTTACTCCAGTCTTTACAATTTAATTCCTCTCTTGAAATACTGCTCTGTACTGAATCAGAAAAAAACCACCTCTGTGGTTTAACCTCAGGCTGCTTTACACACAGAGACTAAAACAACTGATACACTTGTAATCCTGGGGACATTCTGTCTACTAATTAAGGTTTCAAATCACAAAGTGCAGCAAAATTTCTGCCAAGCCATCATTCTGTTTGAGGGCCTGATTAATAAATATGAGCCCACCAAAAGGTACCTTTAGGCAACTTAGTAAATTGATTACAGCATCCTCTAAATTGATGCTGGTGGCACAACCACACACAGCAAGGATCAGGGTGAGGTGAGACATGAATCCACATGTCTCCCATTCACTGGAAACACTGCCCTGGGCCGCTCCTGCCTGGCTCCCTGACACAGAGCCCCGGCAGCAGAATGAACTCTGAAAAGCTCAGCTACTGTTACTGCTCAGCCTTGAGGAGCTCAAACTGAAGTTACAGCTCTGCCAGAGCTAAAGGAGATCCCTGTGCATCAGATTGGGCTGTCACTGTTTCACCTCAACCTCCTGCTGGTGCCATCCCGTGGCTCTGAACTCCACCGTGGCTACAGTTACATCTGTAAATGTTTTAAAAGGAGTAAGTTATTAGCCCAGTGTTCTCATAGAGCTACTTCCTCTCTCTCACCCCAATCCCCCTATTGTTTGTGTAATAATTATGTCTTCAGAAATGTAAATAACACCAGGATGGGGTCTGCTTTCCCATCAGCAGCAGGAAATAAGGGTCGTTCTAAATAAACCTGTCCAACAGCAGGTCAAGATGGCTCTTTTGTTGAGACCCCAGTTTCTTGATTCCAGTCCCAGAATGAAAGATGCTCCTCAAAGGCAGTGGTCAAGTGCACCAAGGATGACTCAAAACTGGGCTAACAAAGGCACCAGCTGCAGTGCCAATAACACCACCAGGCTGGAAATACAATGATATACAAATGTGTGCTAAGGCCTCTGAAGTCTTCCCTCTTTGCACTCCAATTCCTTGATAGTCTGCAGTAGTTACCATCTCATTTTTCCTCAGGTGACATGTTTTAGGATAGGAAGCTCCAGAGTGCACGGAAATTAGTTCATCCTTGCACCAAATCCATACCTGTTAGAGCCTCCCCGCTCAGGTTTCACAATTCCAGCACTAGGGAAGTATTAAAAACCACCCAGCAGGATGGGAACCATTGAGGGGGTGTTGAGGGAGATCAGTGAAGCTGTGACAGCAGCAAGAGCACTAACGGATAGCTGCTCCCCTTCCATGGGCAGGCAGCTGTCAGAGACATCAGCCACCCTTGTGCTTCAGAAACACACAAAAGTACAATCACCTGAGTAGCCTGGCTCGAAATGGGTTGGTAAAACTGTTTTGTAACAACAGACTCACAGCCAGTAGGACTTACTCGTTCCAAGGAAAGGAATTACAAAAAATGAAGCTGCTTCCTAAAGTAGCAAGTTAACATGGTAGCAAAAAAAAATATTAAACTCTGTTAAGTGGCTTAAAAGGCAAATGCAAACACTGGACTGGATACCCCCAATAAAATCAAAGACGTATCAAAAAGTGTTTGGGTGATTAAATCTGTGCGATTAAATGGCTGGGTGAGTGCAGCTATTTGGAATAAAAGAGACTCCTTTGGAAGTGCAGTTTGCTTCAAAATGAGGAAATAAAAGCTCAAACTCTGCAAGATTAAATATAGAAACAAATAAAGCAAATCAGAAAAATCTGAGGAATAAAAGACCAAAATAATAAAAACAATCTTTACTAATGCACACCCAAGGAAGCAGAAAAATCAATAGCAACACACTCAGCTTAGAGAAGATACATCACAGGGGCACTCCATGGTTTTCCTTTTGCATCTGTGCTCTCCTTGGGTAACATGCTGCAGCTCTGCAGGCACAGGGAAAGTGCTGTCCTAGCATGAAGCATCAGCAGAAAGACTTAGTTAAAAAAACAAAGCTGCTAAGTGAGGAGTAACAAAATAGGAGGCTAAAAAAAAATATTCCAGGGTAAATGACTATGAATAGTAGCTAAGTTATTTCTTGCCTAAAACTCCTGTAGTCCCAGAGGACTTGAATGCAGCCCTAGATCTGGTGTTTGAAGGAGTGCAGAGGAGGTCAAAGAAGTTCATTAAACCTCTGTGGGTCCATCAGGTTTACACTGAATGAGCAGGTAGGAGCTGCTGCACAGAGCAGGAACAGTGAGCTAAGTGTGAGCAGCTGCATGGGGAAGAGACAAGGTGGATTTAATAAAGTGGGGTCATGTCTCACACACGTGAAATGCTTTGGAGGATTCAGCTCTGCACCTTTTAGCCACATGCTTGCTTGCTGATGTAATGTTCCTGGATTTCCACAAGACATTTGGTAAGGTTCTTTTGCCAAAAGGCCTTTAAAGCAACCACCCTTGACACGGGTTGAACAGGAGCCAACACATGGATGCAGGGGAAGGAGCAACTGTTAAGTTTCCTACACGAAAGTTGCTCATCAGGAGGAGATCTAGGCCCTTGGTTATTACTGTCTATCTGCGAGTCCTTCAATAACACCCAAATCTGCTGCCTCAGCACTGCTTGGGGGTCCTGAAGGAAGTAATTAGATGGGAAATTAGAGCTTGAGTAACTCAAACGTGCCCACATGGCAACCACCAAACTCCTGGCTTTTGATTTCATAGAAGACCAGAGGCAACAACCTCTATCAAACTCGTATTTGGAGTGACAAGGTAACTTCCAGAGGCTGGAGAGAGAGTGAAGCCCCCACAGGACGCCCAAACCTGCCAGGTCAGACACGGGCAGGCACACCAGCACCACGGCTGGCTCCCCACAAGGGCCTGACCCCGAGGGCCCAGAGCAGCTGGGCACAGCCTGGAGTGGGAGAGAAGCGCCCTTAGCAGAGAAAGGCAGCCACAGCCTCACCCCAGGGACAGGCAGGAGGGAAGTCCCCCTCAACAAACACAGCCCCCTGGGAAAGGACATGAAAGAACAGGAAGCTTCACACTCAGCAATGACTCACACACAAAACTGCCCATCAGAAAAAGCTCTCCTCATTCTCATGTGGGCCCAGCTTCCAATCACCGCCTCTGAGACAGCCAAAACACAACACTCAGGGACGATTCTTTCCTCTTTATTCACAAACCTTTAGGATGAGGAAAGAGCATCTGGGGAAAAGCAGATTTGTATTTTCTTCTTCCTTTTTCTCAAAAGGAAATTCAAATGTCCTGGGAGAAGGGGGGAGGATCCAGGGAAGAAAAGATTTTCCAGATTCATATGAAAAGCACTCCAGTAGCATGAACACAATGATGAAAATAAAGATTCTAAAAAAAGTTTAACTGGCACCCTTTTGACTTAATATATAAAAAAGAATCATCTTCTGCCTTCCTTCTTCTGGCCTTGCAGTTACTTATTCGCTTCTGTTCTGAAGGCATTTGCTTTGTTTTTCCATGTTTCTTCCATTCTTCTGGTACTAGTGTGTCCTGGAAAGAAAAATCAAAAAAATTAACTCTTCCTGGCAACAAAGCACTTCCTTGTACAGTACAAGTGTCCCCAGATCCCTCATTCTCTCTCAAAAGCAGCTCATTGGACAAGGTTCCCCAAAGCAGCTTATCTGAGTGATAAAATCAGTACTGCTCTGGAATGGGGGATGGAATTCAAGGAGCACGGAAACGGTCAAAGAAAATGAAGATTAATTTCTGGTGGAAAAGGGATGAATGTGCCTATTAAATTACAGAACTGAACAAAAAAACCCAGGCTGAAGGCAAATCCTGCAAGTACCTTAACTTCTCCTTCTAACAGGGCTGGTCCATCTGCTGGGAATCGTTGGTCCATGTTAACACAAAGATCTTCAAGTCCCCAAGAAGATCTAGCAGTCTCACGTAAGCACAGCAGACCCAACTTTTTGGGGTCCTTTTGCCTTCCATGATGCCAGACACAGGCACACATAGCTTGACACTCTTAACTGACACAGCTGGGGCATCAGAAAACTCAGCAATGAGGAAAAATGCTTGTGACTGCATATGGCAGCAATATCTAACTTAGGGTTTGTGGACATTAAGTTATTTGCAAGATCTTAGGGCCACAGAGATGGTCTGAGAGCTGGAGCCCCCCTGCTCCGAGGGAAGGCTGAGGGAGTTGGGGACGCTCTGCCTGGAGAAGGCCCCAAGGAGGCCTCACTGTGGCCATGCAGGACTTGAAGGGGGCTTAGGAAAAGGAGAGGCATGTTTTATACAGGCAGATGGGCAGTGGTTTTAAACTGAAAGAGGGCAGGTTTAGACTAGATGTTAGGAAGAAATTTTCAACTCAGAAGGTGGTGAGGCACTGGCACAGGTTGCCCAGAGAGGTTGCTGATGCCCCATCTCTGGAATTTGTTAAAGGCCAGGGTGGATGTGGCCCTAAGCAACCTGATCTTGTGGAAGGTGTCCCTGCCTATGGCAGGGGGGTTGGAACTAGAGGACCTTAAGGTCCCTTCCAACCCAAAACAGTCTGTGATTCCATGATCCTCTAGCATTACTTACAGGCCATAAGGAATGCAGGAGTTAAAATACCAGGCTGAGAAACAGGAAACATGCAGGCTGTGGAGAACACACTCATGAGGCACCTGGTAACAGGCCACTAAAAAGCTGCAAACCACTGGCCCAAAGTGATGTTAAAGAGAAGCATCCAGGAGCTGAACAGCAAACACAGCAGTCATCTGCAAGGACAAGTGACAGCCATCTCCTGTTCCCCTCCAGTAACTTGCTGTACCATGTTCTGTGCTCAAATACCTCAAAACGATCCAGGGAGAAAAGAGACAGCAAAAGGGTGTTTCCCTGAGGGACATGATGTGAAATTCTCCACAGGTGATTTCCATGCAACCATCCTGCACACTCCCTGATCTGCAGATAGGAGCTCCCACCACAACCATTTGTGTGGCACAACCTCCCAGTGCTGGTTTTGATTTGCACCACAAAAACTGGGCTCCATTCAACTCCCCATGTGCCTGGAGCACCGACTATGGACGTGAGAAGAAACAGATGCTCAGGAGATGTACCTGTGCAGCACATTGTACAGTGATTTGTGTCATCACAGGACCCATCCCAGAAGCTCTCCCTCTTCCCCACAACAAAGCAGTGCACCGAGCGAGGAATGAAGCCCCCATGCACACACACTCAGAACTGGGCACTGCTGCCTCCTACAGCAGTGTGCACAGAGCAAACTGGGGCCTTACCTCCCGGAATGAAAGGCAGCAAAGGGCTTTCTGCTGGCAAATGGCAATGGAGACCCATGGCACGGCTGTAGGGAATGGAGGGGGCTGGGAGCTGCTGCTGCCTGAGCCATCACGACCAGCGCAGTCTAACGGGAGGGTGACCCAGAACTGGGTCGTGTTCTCAGCTGAGAGAGGTGGTGCTGACCTGGCTCTGCTGCACAGAGCTCTCACCACTCCAAATGAGGATGTAATTCAGCAGGCAGGGTGCCTGGCAGCTGAATGGCCAGATTACAGCAGGTGGGGATAGGGAGTACCAGCAGCAGGATGGGAACAGCCCCAGTATCAGCCACTTTCATCAGGTCTCCTCCAGCCAACATCACTAATAATTTATTTATAGGAGCAATAATACTGTTTAAACTAGGTTTATTTCATCACCTGAGAGCTGCTTGGTGCCCACAACAGCGTATTTACATGTGTACATATCACCATACAGACTTCAGACAAAAAAGCAAATCACAAATGCAGTTTAGTCTCACAGAACATGTACTGCTAATATGCCAACCCAGCTGCAGCCAGGGCACCCAACGACTGATTTAAAGCCCAATAAGCAATGCTGGGGGAAGCGGCTTCAGCTCACACATTTTTTGTCAAAGGAGTGAGTGATGAGGTGAAATGAAACAGGCAGCACGCCCAGGGAAAGGCAAAATCCAAAAAGGCCCTTACTTCCTGAAGAGCTGGTCACTAGCAAACCCCCTTTACCGCAGCGTTCTATACTTTGCCAACCTACTGCTCTGCTCTGCAGCGATCCTGCCAAAAGGAGAGAGGGAGAAAGGTTCAGAGAAGACAGGAAGGGAGAAGGCAGCCCTGTTCCAGGAACCAGACACAGTGACAGAAATGCCAAAAGCAAAACCAGGCCTTCTGGTAACTTCTGTAACAAGATGGTTGATACAGACAGCCCCTTCCCTCCCCTCCCCACGCCTGCTGTGGGCCTCCACAGCTTCGCCTCAAAGTGCAATCTGCTTAATTGTCACTGCACTTCAGCATCTGAGACAGGCAGGCAGCGTCTTCACAAGGAGATGTCTTTTTGAACTTTAAAGTCATGTACAAAGGGTTTAACTTTAGCCTCAGAGAGAAGTTTTACTTTCAAATTTGCCATTGTAGTTGCAGCTTCATGTCATTTACAGTGAAAAAGCACACGGACACCCCCTGCAGTGGTTTGAAGCAGGAACCAACCACCTGCATCTACGTGCTAACAGAAGCCCTGGTTGAGCCAAGACACTTAGAAATTTGCTTCATTGTATTATTTTCCCCCAAATCTGTATCCTAGGCAATCTCCACTTAATAACAATGTCTCATTACTCTTTAAATGAAATATGAAACATTATTAAATGACACAACAGCCCCAGGGGCAACAAAATTCCCAGAGGAAGTTAGGCAAACAAGATAAAGTGCTACAGTGGAGAGGGCTGGACATCTGAAGGAGAAAGGCTGAGAAAGCTGGGAGGACAGACTGGAAATGGTTAATTACATTAATCATCCTCCTTGACACAGCCATCAATGTAGAGATGTTTTAAAGAAAACAAATCAATGCAACCCTCCTGAAAATGATATTTCTTATGGATTTTTTACAGCTCTTGTCCTGGTTTTAATGGAGTGTGATCAGAAAAGTGAGAACCCAGGGCTATCTATGCAGATAGGTGTTCAGGGATAAGCTCCCAGTGGCTCAAAAAGGGGAAAGTAAGGAAAGCACAGGTGTGATGGCAAAGCAGGTCAGTAAGATCATCTTCAAAGTCAGATGCTACATTAGTACAAAAGGGCTGAAGCCGAAGTCTCACATGGACACTGTGTGTGGCAGAAGTGAGGGAGAGGGAATGGTGTGACCTCTAACCAATGCACTGCACTGGCAGTTTGGGTCAGCAAGCTGCTGGCTGCCCATGCCAGGGCAGTCATGAGGACACTGCACGGCAGAAGACACAAGTGTGCAGCACGAATCCAATCCCAGTACAGAAATGAATGCTGTATCCCTCATATCTAGCAGAATTTTCCCTGGGCTTGCTTGTGTTTGTTGCCTCTTGTCTGCTGCTGCACAGCTGATAAGCAGCTGCTTCCCTTTTCTCCACAATCTCCCCTTAGCCAGAGGAGCACAGCAGCAATTTACTCCCACCTTACCTTCCTCCTCTTAAAACCTTTATCACAAGCAGAGCTCCCAAAGAGTTGGGCCTCTCCTGCCCCTCTGTAACGGCTTTCATAACCTAGTATTATTCTGAGAGCTTGCTTCAGCACACACCACATGGCCAATTCTCCCTGCAGGAGCTGTACCTCAGGGACAGCCCCTCACTGCTCAGATCAAGAGGCAGGGAAGTGGGGCTGAGCAGCCCAGCCCCACACACAAGGTGCAAGAGCCCAGGGCAGCGTTCACTGCCACACAGCAGCACCCTGTGACCTCCTCCCCACCGGTGTTAAAGCTGTGCCCCCCTTACCGCTTCACGGCTTTCTGAGCCAGCATCCTGTTGCCTGCCAGGAATGTGATGCCACCCAAAATGGCCAAGTACTTGAGAGTCTGGAACATGTTGAGCTGAGTCCAGTAGACATACATGAGTCCCAACATTGCTGGGGAAAAAAAAAAGAAGAGAGCCCACGGCTGAAACTGCACTTCAAAGACCAACCACTTGTTATCCGCAGAACAACTGTACTGCCAGGCCTAAGCGCTTTGTTTCTATCTCATCTCTGAAGCTCTGAATGGCAGATCTAAAGACCACACATTACTGCCAGGGAATGAAGACATCTGGGTCCCCATTCTGGAAAGAAAATGTGACACTGACAGCTTGCAACCAACCCTCCTGTGGCAGAATTATGGACATATTATAGACATTAAGGCCCATTAAAAAGAGAAGGATACTCTGGATTTCAATAGGGGATATTAACTTCACACATCTGTAAGGAAGCTTCCAAGGAAACTGACTTGGACTGAGAAACATAGTGACATTTGGGAATCAGTAGATTCAACATTCTGCTATGTTTTTGAAATTCTACCAAGACAGTAAATAACTGTGTGACCAAGGGCACAATAAAACTGATGAAAAAATTTGGTTCAGCCGAAGAACCAGAAGTGTTTTCATGGGAAGAGCTTTAGAGGAAAGACGTAGCCATTCACTGTTAACAGAGTCCTGCAGGTTTCAATCCCCACAGAGCCTCCCCTGCTCTCACAGGGTAAACACGCAATAGAGAAAGTGTGACCCCTGGAAATAAGAAGTTCTATTAAGTACAGATAAATGGAGTGAGAGAGGGGCCCAGATAATGACGGCTGTTACAAGCTGATGGCCAAAACAGGTTTATCACCATATTAACAATCATGAAAAGCAGGAAGGCAGATGGAAACAAGGAGAAAAAATGTTATGCTGTTATGTCATTAGAGTTAATAGACCACGAGCCCATTAACCACAGGCTCTCATCTCTAACTCCCAGGTGAGGAGGTCAAACACAGCAGAAAGCCTCTGACACTTACCAGCATGTCCCATGTGAAAAACAATGGTGCTGGGAGAAAAGCTGAAGTTGGAGATGTTGGCACCTATCTTGATCCACTAAAAGGAAAAGAAGCAGAACTGGAGTTAAACAGCCTTGTAAACACAAGCTTTTATTTTAAGCTTCAGTATCCTTCAAGCCTGTTTGCCTTGAGATGTTCAGTGAATCCAGTGTACTCTCTACAGAAGCAGGAGGAGAGAGCAGTAATTTTGCTAAAGGCAGCATTGTTGAGCTCTTTTAGTGAAAATTTCTTCTGCTACTTCTGACTGCCCTAATGCAGTTTCTCAAATATCTTAAACTGATGAGAGAGCACTGCTCCAAATTTAAATAGTGAAAAAGAAATAGATATTTCTATTTCTATCCAGTTGAATTATTTTCCATTAAAAAAAAAAAGGTAATGCTTTCATTTCGGACTCATCCAAAGAACAGCTATAGATAAACGATGCTTGCTCATAGTAACACTTAGTTTTTGACTACAAAAAATAAAGGCATGAAGGGTGGAAAAGAGGAGCAGAAACAATGAGTTTTTTCATTGAAGTGTCATCAACTTGTATATTGTGAACTCCATAGACCAGAGGACACAACTGCCTGAATGCCAGCTCTCACTGAGACTGGCTAATGGGAAATTACTGTTGGGATCAGTTTCATCTGCCAAATGAGGAACAATTTAACTCGCCTCGGTGAGATCTTTTATTGCATTAAGTTCAAAGCACTGACCTGATGATACAGTGAGTAGCAGTGGATGTCTCAACTACAGATGCTCAAATGTCCATAAATGGGAATTCAATCTGATAGGATTAAGTAACACAGATTTTGTGATGGGTTTATTACATCTGAGGCAGAGCAACTGCCTTTTTCCTGTGGAAGTCTAATATTATAATTTAATCTGCCCACTGTTACTCACCATCCCCAGCTGAGGCACACTGAAGAAACTCATCCATCTACTTCAATTTGGCAGCAGTGTTATTCTGCTTTGACTATAACCTCAAAAAACCAAACCAGACCAACGCTCTGCACTGACATCTGCTAGCTGTGACTCCAGCACTGCTGTGCCAGTCATGATTAACCAAGAGTTTTAGCAAGAAGCTGAGCTGTCCAACCTCCTAAGTGACTCTGGACTGGATGGGAAAAAGTGTTGTTCTTCTGTGACCCAGTTCACTCACCAGGATGAGCAGCAGAAGCAGCGGGGAGAGAACCAACGCTGTGAAAGTGTTGGACACCACTGTGGGAGGCCTCTTCTCAGGTTCCCTGAAGAGGTGCTGCAAACAAACAAAACCAACTCATGAGGAGGAGTGCTCCAACGGAGCAGCTTCTCTGCTCCCCAGATGACCAGCTGCAGCCCTGGTGCCTGTTCTCAGGGGTTCCTCTGGATGAGAGCCACTCTGCTTAACACACAGACTGACTCTTTAAAGCAGTGTCTATTCCAGGCTCTGCACATTTGATTTCTTGAACAGTTAACTTTGCCTTGCACTGACAGAAGCATTTGTTAGCTTGACACCAGCCCAGATGGCTGGAATGAACCAGACAACTTTCTGTGGTGCCTAACTGGTCAAATTTTCATGTTTGAGTCTTCTCACCGACACCAGTTGCTCTCTCACAGGTAGAACACACAGCTTATTTATTCATACACCAGGGAACTTCAACAAATTTCTCCCTATTAAGCAGTAACTCTGGTCTTCCTTTAATTACATTACTTACAAATACATTATGATGAGAACACTAGGCCCTCATCTCCACAAAATTTTGACTGTACCTGGATTTCAGGTTTGGGAACAAAGAGGTTCTTTGACTGGACTGTGGATGGTGCATCCTCTTCTGGGAATGTGATCACAACATCAGCCTGAAATGAAATCATGCAGCTTCATGCATTTAGATCTAAATGCATTAATAAAACCTATTCCATTACTGTGCTCTATTTCCTTATTTGCCAATCTATGATTTAGATGATTTTTAAAGGAAATTGAGAAAAAGACAACCGATTTTTAAGAAGCAACCTCTCCTACACAGAGGCAGTAATACCATTCATCCATCACTGGACACCCAGACTGGACATATTTCCAGCAGAGAAAGAACAGAGAGGTTAAACCTTGAGAGCTTGCTGTGAAACTACCATCAAATCCATAAACATTCTGAAGTTTCTGCACCACTACATGATGAAATGAATGTTAATTTCTGTCTTGCTTGATGTTTACTTAAAACTTGCAATGAACAGCAAACCTCAGAGCCCATAAATGGCCAAAAGGATTCTGGTTCACTACAGAGAGTAAAACATTTCAGCTTTTTGCTTCCAAGTCTGTACAATGCTCTTCTGTTAGACTGTCAGTAATGTGAAAATCACATCACCCCACTTCCAGCTACATACCACATTCCACAGGATTGGATTTTCCAGAGTGGCATCTCCAATGATCAGATAAAGAGTGTAGGTCCCAGAGGCAGAGTCAAATTCAGTCTTTCTTTCAGAGGTATCCAGTTCAAACTTGTACACATTCTTGCTGTCTGGTTCTGCAACAAACACCACCTCCTGGCCAGTCTTTTGGTTGTGAAGTCGGACAAAAGTCTGCAAGGAAGATTGTAACATTCAAGGACTTTTCAGCCAACAATCTACATTAAAAAAAAAAAAAATCAGAAGTGTGCTTTTACAGTGCAGACTGCGCACTCAATTTGTGGAGCTAAATACAGCACAATACCAGAGCCAGGATAGGTTTCATTTAACAGACAGACAAAACAAATGAAGTGAACCTCCCATCTACTGAGATCAGTCATCTTCACAGTACACGTCAGAAACATAAGGCTTCTCAAAACCTATCAAATCTTTTCAAGAGCAACTGTCAACTCAGATGCTTCATGATGGAACATCTTGGTAACACAGCAATGACAAAAATTGTCCTAACCTGATGAGGGATGAGTTCAGCTCCACTGTTCACATCTATCAGCTGGAAGGATAACGCAAAGTTCTGATGGCTGTCAGCAGTGAATGAGCCCTTGGCTTTGGCTGGGTAAGCTACCCTAGGAGGAAAAATCCCACACAGAACTGAGGTGACCTTCCAAGAAAAGGCTTGGTTCTCAGAGAAAGCAAGGCTCTAGTCCAGAGTCAGGGTTACCCTTACAGGATCACACACCCACACCATTTTACCTGGTTGTTTTTGGCGCAATGCTCTGATCTTTATCCACGGTAGAAAGATCTACATTAGTAATGCCCACTTCTGTGGAAACTTTTACTTTCAGCTGCAACAAAACACAATAGAAAACTCCTCAGAGCACTCTACATACACCAATTATGGTCAAGCTCACTGCAGATGCTTTAGCTCTTCTGTCCTTCTTCCCCAAAGAGGGTCTTATGACTAAGCTCAAGTCAGAGCCTAACCTGAACAGAAGGATCTACAGCGACTTACCTTCTGGCAAAACTCCTGCACCAGTCACTAACCCTAAGCCATGCCCTTCTTCCCTGACAAACAGCAAGCTCTGCAGACACCAGCTTCTCAGGCGTGCTGGAATTAGCTGCCCTTGAGAGAGCTGTTTTTAATGAAACAGTCAGGCTACCCAGATCCAACTAGTCTGCCTTTTGAACTAGCAGAAACCAGCTATTAAAGATTACATCACATATGATACAACTTAACACTGCCTGTGCATGTGTCCTTCCACTTTCTGGACAGCAATTTGAGACAAGAGGTCCCCAGACAGCAACCAGTTCTGCCTCTGTTGGCTCCTAAAGCCCAACAGGTTTCCGTTGATTTTATTACCAGCAGGCAAACGCCAAAGCATTCCTGCAGAGCTGCACTTTGTCCAGCAAGCTTTCCTTCAGAGTCACAGCATTTATCACTTAGTGCAGGGCAGCCAATAAGGCCCTGCCATTTATCACACTCCTCTGTGTTAAGTGCAGTATAAACCCCAAGCAGAGAAATGATTTCCTGCCCTTTCCCCAGCCCCAAACCACAGCCCGTCCAGGCACTGAGCCGAGTGGGTTTGACTGATTTCAGTTCTCCCAAACACAAGCAGTCACCGCAGTCTGTAGTTTTTAATTAGCACATTTGTTCTCACAGCTTACAAATGCTCCCCTAGAGAACCGAAGTTTCATTGCCAAGATATTTTTCATCTTATACTACAATTTGTTATTACAGGTTTGTTCATGTGAACCAGCCCCACATCCTCAGCCTGAAAAATAATTCACAGGGAACCTGTGGGAAAAATATGTAAAAACATTAACTAAACTATTCAGGTCAGACTTCAAACACAATCATCTTGGCAGGTCCTTTAAAACAAAAAGTGTAATTTAAGAGAGAGGCTACCCCTGAAAATGGATCCGTTAACATGGAGACGATTCAGGCTAACTTTAGCAAAGCCTTAATTTGTTCCAAGGCAGGGGCAAAGAAAGACGGACTAATGAAATATTAATTTTATAAAAGTTGTGTGAAGGCAACTCAGAGCTGCTGCACACAGCCCCTCCAACTGCACAGTACACAAACATCTCTCAAATATTTTAATGCCAGGAAATGTAGTCTCTGCCTGAGTAATAACCCACTGGTTTAGCTCATTACTGTCAAAACGATGGTGCATTAAGGACAATTAATGCTAATAACAGTAAGGAAAAAAGCAGCTCCCCAGCAGTCCTCCCCCGTAACAATGTGTCTTATTAGCAGCGGCTCCCACAAAGCTGCCGGCGCTAATACATTCCTGCCGCTGCCTCCCTGTGCCAGCCCCAGCTTAAGCAGGACAAGCCAGCCCCTTCTGACACCCCTGAGTGCCATTACTGCTCCACTGACAGAGTCAATTTGACACTCAGAGTAAAGGTCAGCATTGTAAGTAAGTGTCTTCCTCCACTCCAAGCTAAATATGTCGGAAGACTTTAAATGCTAATTGTTTCCTTAAATAGGTGATTGAGGGCAAAAATTAACCCTGGGAATGGGCGTCTTTGGAGAGGAGCATTCTCAGCTGTTGACACTGGGGTGACTACACGAACAGTCAGAGGCCACATTGCTCTCACTGTAACAAACTTGAGGGAAGGAAAACTCCAAGTGTTTATCCAGAACTGCTCTTCAGAATAGGTGTGGTCTAACAGCTTCTGCCACCAAAAAAGGGCTGAGTGAGCGTGAAAGGAAGACCTTTTCTGCTTTGGTCATGGCTTCTCCACTACAAAATCTTCACCATATACAGGTTTGGAGATGCCAAAAGACCCCCTTGAATATCTTCTAGGGCTCTAGAGCTTCTACAAACAGACAACAACAAATGCTCAGCTTCCACACATCAGGCAAGCCCCAGACAACTGACAGCCAAGACTTGAGATTTGTGGGCTCAAATCTGGAGAGCTCTGAAGAACTAACACTTGGTAATCATTTCTGCATATCAACTTAGAGCTGCCATATAAACACTTTCACTGTTACCCTTTGTTCATACGCTGTCAGATCAGCATCTAAGTGATAAGTCAGGTTTGAAATTGACACAAAACCCTTTTGATCATATATTAATCTGGTTACTGGCCATAATCCTGAGTCAAAATCCAATGCATTACAGAAAAACATGTGATAAAAATTCCATACAACATCCTTCACAAGTATAAATAAAAAGCTGTTTCAGTGAATAGGCACAGAATGAAAATACATCAAAGAGCACACCCACCTCCACTTTGTTAGCAATAAATCGCTTATCTCCATCTACACTGATAGAGAAATCATAATATCCACTTGCAGGTTTCACATTCATGAAGTTCAGCTCAAAGAAATCTCTGTGACAACAAAACCCAAGGTGTTAAGCCTCCAAATATGCTACATTAAATCAGTAAACAAACACAGCACAAAACTAACATTGCTAAGTGCAGCAGAAAAAGAATTCTTCACAGCTGACCAAAGTCAAAAGAACATTGGAATTTCCCACTCCCAGTGAAAAGAAAAAAACAACAGAAATTCACCATCACCACCAAACATGCTCAGTCACGCGACACCAACAAAACACAACCACAGCATTTTGAGTCTTCCATCACAGAAACACTTCTCTGGTGGAAAAACACTTATGGAAAGTAAGTCCAACATTGTTTAAATAACACCTGTTTGCCTTACTCTAAAATTATCTTATTTTCTTACCCAGAGAGAGTAAATGGTAGCTGGTGAAGGACAGTGGCTTTGCTAGACACAGACTTGGCTTGGTCAAGCTTTACAGAAACTTGAGTCAGTAGCTGGGACATAACATTGGTCACTTGCAGCTAGGAGAGAAAAACCAGCATTTCTGTGAAACTTGTTGTCCCAGAAGGAATGCAGGAGCACAGAACTCAGTACCCCTCTGTGTTACACACTCAAGAGTTCTCCCCTGCTCAGCATCCCACATTCCCTTGTTCTTTCTAACACAATAGGGAAGGTGAAAAGCTGGTTTCCACACCATGCCTTCTTGAGGCAGTGTCTGGTAGGCTGTGGTAAGCCAAGGTTCCTAAGAATCACTTCATAAAAGCACCAAAACCCCAGATGTACTGGCAGCTGAGTCACAGAGCTAAAAGTGAACGACATCACCTTACACTTTCAGTCAGCCCAGAGCTACAACACCACAGACTGAGCCAAGATTTGGGGCTAAGGCCTTACCCTGAGTACGGGCTGATGGTGAGACACAGCTGCAGGCCCGTCAGGGACAATGATGATGGGCAAGTGGAAGCGGTTCTGGGATAAGGAGCCTGCAGCACGAGCAACGCTGAAGGCCTCTGAGAGCGTCTCAAAGTTTTTCTTGCTAAAAATCGCATTCATCAGCTGGATAACTTGATCCTGAAAGAGGAAAAGCCAATCACATCTAAGCACCAGCAGCTTACCACAACACTGCAAATTGGCTCAGTATTATGTTATTAATGAAAACATCATTCATAAAAGACTGTTTAATTTTCCGTTTGCTTTAAAAATACTTCAAGTTATGAGGCAACCCAAAAGGATCTACCTTTGGAATTTCACATGTGCATTCTTATTCTTGGCTGGGAGGTTCCAACCACAATGGCTGGAACAGTGCTAACGACTTGGAAAAGAAAAATGTGGATCCACCTGTGCAAATGACATGTTTCGGAGTGGAAGATGCCATCAGCTCAACTACCTGGACTGCATCTGGCTGCAAAAAGACAACCTGGCTGCAACAGCTGCACAATTGTCTTCATACAGTGGAGCAGGACCAGGCTTGATGTCCTGGCTACCTGCCAGGCTGGGAAGGCCACGGAGCAAAGCATCCCAATAGCTCTGGAAGGAGCCAGCCCAGGCCCATGCAGGCTTATCCCCTCAGGCTCAGCAGTGCCCTCAAGCTAAGAGGATTAGCTTTAAGGCAGTACCACCAGGAGCAGAGAGCCAGCTCTGGCTTTGGGATGTGCCAAAGCTAATTTGTTCTCTTCAAAGCAGGAGTGGGGCTGCATCCCCCCAGCTGGTTTTGCAGGCTGACTCAGTAGGGTTAGGGCACCTGCATCACTCTCTGTAGATTATTCATTACCCCTCATCATTCAGCTTCTTCCATCACTCCCTGCTAGTCTGGAAAACAGAGGAATTGGCTACCTGTACTTTGAGCCAAACAAAGGACTTTGGGCTAAATTCTAATGAGAATGAGAACAAAGACAATCCCAAATAAAGCAATAGGGATACAACTTAGTGAGCTACAAAGAACACTTGTAAATGAAATCCACTGCATCTCAAATTTTCACTCTCCCGCTTGTACCAGTGAGCACCAAACAACACCACAACCAGAGAAAGCATCCAGACAAATGCTACAAAACTCCTGCACAGTGCAAATCTAGCAGTGTTTTTCATGTCTGTGGAGGGCATGGCACTGCTCCAGATCCTAATCAGGAACTGACACTCTCACTGAAGCTGTGGAGGGGAAAAAAAGGGAGCTATTTTTTCAAATACTACATGTTATTTTTTAAAGACAGTTTTGTGGCATTCTAAAGGCACTCTCATCATTCACCAGAGATAAAGCCCTAAGCCCCAACAGCAGCACTTCTGACAGCACAATTCTGAAAAAAAACTAAACAACTTTCCTTAATTGGTCTTTTTTTTAAGCATCATTTGGACGCTGACAGTTCGAATTGTGTGTGGCAGAATCACCACCTCAAACATGACATCAAAATTACTTGGCATTATTCTGTTTGGCAGCAGTGTGGAAAAGAGCCAGGACTGAACTCAGATGCCTTACACTGGCTTCAGTCTTAACCCTGCGACTTTGGCTTGTGCTTTAGGGAGCTGCCATTCTCACTCCAAAGTACATCTAACTCCATTAACTTGTGGGAAAAAAAAAATCAGGTGGATAGCTTGCAGTAATGATTTCTAGCTTAACCAAGATCAAGAGAAATTTCCAACAGTCTTTCATCTTAGACAACAAGTTTTTTCATCTGGATTCCTGCAGGCACATGGTAATGTTGTCTCTCTTTTGGGCACCCCAAACTTGGGTGCCCGCATTTCCTCACAGATAAATAACATATGCAAAACACCTTGAAATGCTAGGAAGTGCTACACAAATGCCAAATACCAGAACAAACTCTCAAACAAGGGTTTTTTTCAACACCTTGTCTCAATAAACAAAGAAAAACTAAGCCTCACTTGCAATTTCCTTCTGTACACTCGAAAAAGGAAAAAACCCAACATATCCAGCTTGTGATCCTTAAGTTGGAATTTCCTCTCAGATTCTTTTTCCTAGCATTCCCTCCACAATGTCCCTTTTCACTGAGTGTGCTCAATATTTTTTCCAGTAGAAATTCTACCCAGTTACACCAGGCTCTTGCACTGCACCACAGGGACTTGGCAGATCCCTTCTGGGAGTTGGAGTGTGCAATGGAGGAAAAGGCAGCTACAGACCTCCTTTATTGCTGGCTCTGTACCCACATGGTCTGACAGCTTATAGGCAGCAGCAACAAACAGGGCAGTAGTCTCAATTCCTTCTTCAAACTGCAGGTAAACTCCACCCAGGTCATCCAAGCGTGCGACAAGATCCTGACAGAAAGAGTTATTAAAATTTAAATTGCATTCTAGTAGATCCACAGAAGTTAACTCTGCTGTAAGGCCTGTAATCAAAAATTATCTGTATGGGATCAATGATATATTTTGTAATAGCCATTTAGAAACAGGAAAAAAGAAAATCCTCCAGCCTTTAGTGGATTTAATTATATGGAAATGTCAGGATTTTCTATGTTTCAGTCCACTGTGAAACAGATAAAAGTCCAAGGAATTATCTGCTTGAAAGCCAAGCCACATCATGCAGGCAGACAATTAGCCGGGTTGGTTTTTTATTTCATTTTTCAGGTTAATACATCTTTTAGTTCTAAAGACATCCGGTGAATTTCTGAATAATTAGAGAGCACAATGTGTTCCTACCTCGATCTCCTCCACAATGTTACTTAGATCTGCCTGCTGGGACAGGTAAGATGCTGTCTCCAAAGCCTGGATGGTTCTGAAACAAGAACAAACAAAACCAAACAAGTGTATGATTATTCTTTCCTTAAAAGCCAAACATCATTTAAATCAAAGCAGCAACTGTATTTTCTATTCTGAATGAAGTGTAAAACAGCTGTTCCCGCCTTCGGTTCACTCAAGAGAATGAATCTGAAGTGATTTAGTGTGAACTTAGCATTCATTAAAGAATGTCACTTTAGCTGCATCAGCACTGCAAGAAACTCATAGACTCAAAGGCAGAGAAGAGAACAAACTGATCCCTGCAGAGCACAGATCCCAGACTTGCTACTGAGGCTTCCAGGAATCCATTTTTTCAGTCAACAAAGCAAGTTTTAAAGCTTCCCTTTCTTCTCCAGCCTTTAAGGGACATTCTGTTCTCTTGTTTCACAGTGAAACAAATTTCTTTGGTGATTAATGCCAAGATTCCTTCAGCTTACTGGCACATATTTTCCAGCTCACAGTGCAGGCACCCCAAACTACAAACAACAGGGAAGTCTGCTGCAACCATGAAAGACACAGAATTGTGGTTGGGTATAAAGTAAAATTCTGTTGTCAGTCCTTTTAACTGGAGACTTTTTTGGGACATCATCTCTTAACTGACCATTATCCTTGAACTAAACTGAATATAGAAGTTCATTTACAAAAACATACAAAAATGGCCCCAGAACATGTATTTCATTCCCCTCGAGGAACAATAACCAAATGGACAAATACATCAAATGAAAACACAGCACCTACTCTACTACATCCATATTACAAACATTAAGCATTTAAGTACTCTTTAATTCAAAATCCAGTTGCCTGGCGGATGAACACGCGCATCACTCCTGCCTGAGACTTACGCCAGCACAAATCCCTCCTTGCTGAGACGAGCAGTGAGAGCACTCAGTGCTTCCTGGGATGCCAGGGGAAGGCCAAAGCCACTCAGGGCACCAACAGCGTGGAAGATCTGGGTGACTGAGGAATCCTCACTGACAGCTGCGAGCAGCAGCTCCCTGGTCTCATTTGAAATGGTGACCTGAGGAAGAGCACAGGGGACACAGTGGTTCACACTTGAAAAAACACAGTCTTCAAATCACTACTGATTCCTTCCTGGAGCAACACTAGATTGGTGAACTACTATAAGATTCTGGGAAAAAAAATCCATTCATCATTCATTACATTTTAGTTTAATTGATTAAATCCCTAAGTTTTGCTGTCAACCATCAAATAGTCAGGATAATCCATGACTCAGATTTATCCTGGTAACCCACTACTGCTTTTCATGTGGCATCACACCACTGTGTAGTAGCCAGGGGTACTGATGACAAAGAGGACTTGGATAACCCAGCCCCGTTCAGCAAGGGTGGTCTGCATCTGTATCCAGCAGTATTCCAACAGCCAAACAGTCTGTCATCCACCCAAAGAATTTCTAATTGACACAGTCCTGAGAATTCTAATAAAATGTGCTGTCTTTTTTCGTAGTCACCAGTGATTAATTAAAAAACATCCCCTCAGAATTACTCTGCACCAAATACTTGTGTTACATGTTTATACTTTGCCTTGCATAGAGCACACCCAAACATTTATCTACCTAAGGCACAACAGAGAACAATCCACTAAAAGGAAGTTAAAGGTGTGCATAAAACAAACCCAAGAAAACTATGAAGGCAAGCATTTCCTTGGTAATATCTGTCTGCAGAACGCAGGGCTCCACACTCACCTCACAGCCAGACAGGACCTGGATGGACTGGGCAGCATAAAAGAGGGATTCAACACTGCTGGAGTCCACATGAGATTTGATGAACTTGCATGCAGCCTGTGGAGAAACAGAAGTTAACTTAAACCACTGAGAGGAGATTTAAGTGATACTGTAAGATAATTGCATGAACAGTGGCATTTTTACACCCCCCAGATCCTACTCTGCCAAGTGCTGCACAGAAACAAGAGTGGTTCCTCCTAAAAGACATGAGGAATTTTCACATAAACTCTACTGCAACTGTAATTCAAACCTAAATTGAGTACAATTATAAAGCTTATCAAAATTAAAGTCTCACAGGTATATTTAGGAGGGAAAATCTTCCAGGACAGAGAACAGATGAACAGAAATTCTGTGGGTGAACTTCCTTTCCAGCTGTATATCACACCATCATTAATGGATACAAATACAGGATTTCAAGGAATGCAGAGAGAAAACAGGGGCAAGCAGGTACAGCATGAAGGCAAGCAATGGGACTGCTCATTAATTTGTATTAACTGACAGCAGGGTAGATGGATCACTGGGATGCATTTTGACCAAAAAATAACCAAGGATTTAACTGCTCATACGTAAATCACGGGACTCTGAGTATGTGGAGCACAGGCCTTTAGAGGCAGAATAGGATTGCATTATCTAGGAATATTCCTAAAATTTCTCTTGGCTGAGGAGGATCAGGTCAGAAATCACTTAGTGAAACCTGGCAGCCACAAATCCATGGGCCCCAGTGGGATGCAGCCACAAGTGCTCTGGGAGCTGGCAAATGTTACTGCTAAGCCACTCTCCATCATCTCTGGATGAAGCTCATGAAAACAGGAGGTGCCTGAGGACTGGAGGAAAGCCAGTGGCACTCCAGGCTTCACAAAGGGCAAGGAAGAGGACATGAATACGACAGGCCAGTCAGCCTCACCTCCAGCCCTGGACAGGTGTTGGAACAGCTCATCCTGGCTGTCATCTCGAAACACGTGGAGGAAAACAAGGTGATGAGCAGTAGCCAGCAGGGATTCACCAAGGGGGAATCATGCTTAACCAATGGGACATCCTTCCAGGAGATTACCTTCTCTCTGGAGAAGGACCTGGGGTTCCTGGTGGGCAACAATGAGCCAGCAGAGTGTCCTGGGGGCCAAGAAGGCCAGTGGTATGCTGGGGTGCACTGGGATGAGCATTGCCAGCAGGCCAGGGACGTGATCCTGTCCCTCTAATCAGCCCTGCTGAGGCACGCCAGGAGGGCTGTGTTTGGTGCTGGGCACCCCAGTTCAAGACAGACAAGGACATACTGGAGGGCTTTGTAGATGGTGAGGGACTGGGGCATCTCTCAGGAGGGAAGGCTGAGGGAGCTGGGACTGTTCAGCCTCAAGGAGAGCTTATCAGTGCACACAGGCACCTTAAAGGAGGGTCATTCCACGACACATGTTCAGGTGCTATTATTTTTACTACTTCTACCTTTTAAACAACCCCACCCCGTGAAGAGGTGCACTGTGCAGGAAAAAGTCTCATCACAAACCTCAATAAATAAATAACTAAATAACTAAATAACTAATAGCTGTTTCCCTGCAGAAGCTCAGGCTGTGCTATCACTGTCAGAACTAGGAACTAATAAAAAAGCCAGCCACACGACACAAAGGAAAGCAGCAACTCCCAGGGCAGCCCACAGATGACCAGTGACTGGCCACAGCAAGGAGTGCACCGAGATGAACCACACCTTCAGGAGCCTCACAGTTAGGAGCTTATGACCAAGATCAAATGGTTTAGAACCCCTGTACTAGACAAACCTACGAGGAAAGAACAAACTGCTATTTACAATTCACATGCACAGGTAAACATCCACATGCACGCCATCAGGTGTGTGAGGAGGCTGCTAGCAGCACACTCTGCAATATTTAAACTAGAAATGCTGAGAGACACAGCACAGTAAGAATCATGTTGATACCACCAGGCTTAAGATTATATAATTCATTAAACATAAAAATAGCACTGCCTGAGTTCAGTACTTGAACTGAAACAAACTAATGAGGACTCTGTTTGACAGTACAGTGCAGCACACGTGCCACAGGCAGGGAACTTAATTCACGAGACAGTTAAACAAATTGATATCCACAGTAACATCACAACGGGCCTTGGAGGAGCAAGGCCTGAAGCCACCACTTACAGGCAGTGAGTGTAAGCGAGCCAGGGCCACGGTACCGCCCGGACCAAGATGCAGTTTATCCAAATAACACACGAGAGTCGGTAATTACCAGTGACACACCGGTACTCACTAAAGATATAACGCACGTACGTTTTACATGTCCCACACGGCCCTGTCCAAGCAGAGCTCGCTCTATAAACTCATATAATATTAATAATTCGTCTTTCGCTGCTGTGCAGCAGCCCCTCAGCACAGCACAGCGCCCCCGGGAAACGGCAGCCGGGCCCTCCCCCGCTCACCTTTTCGTCGGCCACCCGCACCCCGAGGCTGCTGAGCCCCACGATGGAGTAATAGGCGGCCCGCACGTCGGTGAAGGGCCGCTCCAGCACAGCCCGCAGCCGCGCCAGGTCGCGGGCAGCGAGATGATGGCTGGGCACGAGGGCCTGGGCACTGGCGAGGAGAAGCAGGAAGCCGAGTGCCGCCTCCAGACGCAGCGTGGGGCCTGCGGAGAGATAAAGGCGTTACCCCGGGTCCCCCCTTCCCCGCGGTACCAATACAGGCCCCGGCCTGCCACCCTCGCCTCACCCGGCGCCGCCATGATGCCGCCCCCTCCCGCGCCACGGCGCCGCTTC
>WEIT01034814.1:186562-250876 GCA_013389985.1 Dryoscopus gambensis
CCAGGGCGCCTTAAAGGGGCCGCGGCGGGACAGCGCCCGGGGGTCGGGGCTGTGGCAGGTTCTATCGCCTTGTGCCGTGCCGGGCCGGGCCGTGCCACAGCATTTTCACGCCGTGTGCAGCTGTGCAGAGCCGTGCCACGCCGTGGCCTGCTGTGTCACACCGTGTCACACCGTGTCACGCTGTCGGACGCGGTGCCGTGCCGTGCCGTGCCATGCGCTGCCGGCTGTGCCACACTGACACCGAGCCCCTCGAGATCTGAGTGGGGGTTTGGGTCGAACTTGTAGGTTTTTCGGTTGTTAACCGGTAGCTGATTCGATACGCAGTGGGATGGTGCTTATGATATGATCACGCAGTTGCACTGTGAACTCCGTTCGCTTGGCTACTGTGCTGAATCAGCCGAGGTTTAGGCTGGGTATCAGGAAAAGGTTCTTCACCCACAGGGTGGTCGGGCGCTGACCAGGCTCCCCAGGGAATGGGCACGGCCCCAGGGGTGCCAGAGTTCCAGAAGAGTTTGGACAACGCTGTCAGGCACGGGATGGGGTTGTTGGGGTGAGCTGGGCAGAGCCAGGAGTTGGACTCCGTGATCCTGATGGGTCACTTCCAACTCACAATATTCTGATCTATATTCTATTCTAATTTTATGATTCTAATCTTTTGTTTCAAGGAAAAGAGGAATGGGCTGTCAGGCCGAGAGCCACCAGGAGTGAAGTCAGAGAACTGAAGGGTAACTGAGGAAAAGGTAATTTTGGAAGTGGGAGATCACAACCACTGACACACTGACCACCTACTCCAAACGGACCCCAGACTCAAATGGAGGGAAGAACTCTGCCTGTGGACAAATTAGCATGAGACATGAGAGTTATAACTAGCAAATAGGGGATTGAGTACTAATTGACAAAAAAGTTCTGTAATTTCCAACCAGTGAATGCTAATACCTTTGTTAAAATGTATAAATAGTGTAAAGTCTTGATGATCAGGGAGCCAGCCTTTTGTGGGTTATCACCCAGCTCCCTACTTTGTGCAAATTAGAATAAAAAAATATAAATACCTCTCCTTGGCGTGTGAACTGGTGCAGCACACTGGGGAATGAGCCCATGCTTGGGACAACAATCCCGTGCCACAGCCCATGCAGTGCTGGGTGTTCTTTTCCATCTGTTCATTTCTTCCCCCTTGTTTTTCCTTGAGTACCAAATAAAAAGAGACAAAAAAGCAAGTGCAGTGTTAAGCCCCCGCTCTGCTGTGCAAAACCCAAAGGTCTCGGTTAACCAAGCTGGGTGTCCCGTGGGAATAAATAGCAGTGGTTATTTCAGGTGGCTCTGGGGAATGGCCATGGTCACGCTGTCAGGGTCCCTGAGCTCATTCAGTGAAGCAAGGCACAAGTCAAGCTGCAAGATGGCTTTTTCCCTGTGAGCCCCTGGGGATGGGCAGATGGGCCTCCGTGTCCCTATCCCCAGAGAGGACACAGCAAGCCATGGTGACAGACACCCATCCCGCTGCTCACTGTCCTCCCTGAAATTTGGGGAAAAGGGCTGTGCTTCCTCCTGCAGAGGGCACTGGGAACTTGTGCTTTTTGCTTTCTGGGAAAGATCCCCTGGAGCTGGTGCAGCACCCACTTGCACACCCATCCCTGCTCGCCCTGGCGCTGGGGGCACTTGGTGTGACATGGCAGGGCTCTTGGCCTCGCTGGGGGAAGGCAAGGAGCCACGGAGCTGCTTAATGTGGAAAAGCCACTGCTGAGAAATCAGGCTGCCCTGCTCTGCCCCTGCTGCTCCCTCTGTGCCAGAGTGGTGATGAGATGTCAGCTCTGGAAGGGCTCCCTGGTAGTTTATAAACCCCAGCCAAGACGTGCTGCCACAGGTTGGTTTCCACACTGCTGAACCACCAATCTCACCTAATTCCCCCAGTTATTAGGCCTGAACACGTTTGAGACAACCGGAGATGCTCACAGCTTTGAGCATCTGCCATGCTGAGGATGCTCCCTTGCATGGGCTACTCCTCTCCCCTTCTCCCTTGGGAGAGGCAGCTCCTCTGAAGGGCAAAATCCTGTTCCTGTATTGTTCCTGGGGGAAGGAAGAAAATGTCTTGCATCAGTGTGCCTGATTTTACTGTTCTGTCTGGGAAAAGGCTTTCGCTTTGCCATGTTGCGTTTGCATCCCCTCACATTTTGCAGTAACCAAAGGACACATTTTGGCCATCTGAGAAGGCATTTCCCATTTCATTGCCCTTCCTGGAGAGAAGCGGGGCTGAGGGGAAGATGATTTGCCCACAACTGGAGCAAAGCCAAACTGAAATGAACTCAAAATCCTTTGTGAGATGGCATTTCTCTTCCATTCAAGCTATCAGGTGAGTCTTTGACCTCACCCTATTGGAGTCTGTATCAGGAAGTGGTCACACAATCCCCAGGGATGCTGAGACCCCTCTGGAAGGCTGCGGGGTGGCTGACCTCATCACTGCCCTGGGGGAAGGATCCTCAGGGGCCATGGGGAGCCTGGCTGGCTCCAGTGCCTTCTCCCAGGGCTGAAACACCCCACATGCACCAGCCCAGCCTCAAGAGGAAGCTGGAGACTTTCAGCCAAATTCTTCTGCTATGACAGATGGAAATGGGACATTTCCTTTTTTTTTTTTTTTGAGATGAGAGAAAAAAGCTAAAGGCCGCTTGTGCAATTAAGAGCCTTAAATGTGGATTTTATTTCGATGTAATGGGATGGTTATTGCATATAAAAGGAGAGCCAGATGGTTGTTAAAACCACATTTACTAAATTCTAATAGCTGTGAATTTGACCTGCGGCCCATCAAGAGCTGCAATCCCTCGTTATAAAATAGCTTGGGAATGTCACCCCCGGATCCCCTGGCTGGTCCTTGCTGGGACCTTTGGACACAGCAGCACTCCCTGATCAGGGCAGGATTTGCCCTTGTGGCACAGCCCTGCAGCCACGGGGTGTCTTGCCTGTCTCTGCTTGAGCTTCAGTTGGCTGGTGATGGTGACAAGGACAGAAGGATGGGGAGGTGTGGAATACATCTGCCAGCTTGGGAGAAGGGCCGGGGCCCCTCCGTGGGGTGCAGGGCAGTGCAGAGACTCTGCACACCCAGGGCAGAGCTCTCCTCGCCGTTCCACCTGGTGCTGGGGGGCTCGGAGGAGGGAGCAGGAAGAGTGAAGGATGGAGAGTGGAGAATGGTGGGTGGAATGCGGAGGGTAGAAGATGGAGGGTGGAAGGTGGAGCATAGGAGAGGACCGGGAAGAAGCTGAGGTATGACTCCTTCTCCCCGCGTGGGAGCCTTGTTTAACTCGTGCAGGCAGGGAAGGAATGGGGTGAATTTATGGAGGGAAGTGCAGGTCTCATCCCCCACTGCCTCCCAGCATCTGCTGCACACAATGCACGGGATCCAAGCAGCTCCTTCCCTGCAGCAGCCCATGCACAGCACCAGCTTCTGCAGCACCTCGGGGCTGGATCCGGCCCCTGTGCATTCAAGGGGAGCCCAGGCCAAGCAGGGGAGTAAGCCCCCAGACCCGTGGGCTGGGCTGTGGCATCCCTCCCCCCCAGCTCTGCCTGCCAGCAGCGCAGCCGGCCTTCCTTCTTTGGTAAAGACTCCAACAATTCCCTTTTTAGGCTTAATACCACCAGTCCTGGGAAGGAGCAGGAGCCTGTTCCCCAGCCCCCAGCCCAGCTTTGGGTGGAGGGGCTGTCTGCAGGGAAGCAGCCCCTGCTCCAAATGCCTGCAAAGAGCTTTCCAAGACAGCCCTTCTCTTCTCCAAGGCTTTCTGTGCCTGGCAGCTCCTGCCCCACTGCAGAGGCACCCCTGGTCCCTACTCAGCTGATCAGCTGCCCAACCTGCCTTCCCAGGACCACACCTCACCCAGCCAGCACGAAGGTATTGTGCTGGCAGGAGTCTGCTTTCCTTACTATTACGCCCAGAAAGCTTTCCCTGATGAATCCCAGCTGGGAGACTTTTTTTTTCCAGGTCTTATTAAATTGTTGATATGGATTTCTCTGCAGAGCCATTAGTCCTCCTCTCCTCTTCCCACTCTGTGCCCCACCAAGACCCCCTGCCAGGTTGCCTGGACCCAAACCTATCCCATCCCCTGGGAGCCCTGCCTTCTGCAGGTCTCTCCCAGTTAGCCCAGTCCCTCCAGGGGCAGGCAGCTGGCAGGGCTGGGGCTGGCACTGCCTCCAGCATTCCATGTCATCCCGACAGCATTCCCAGGACACAGCCCCATGTGAGCCCCTCCAGCATCGTCTCCTGTCGGCAGAGGGATTTACTGACCTCCCCCTGATCTGTGCCACCCCAGGGATGAGACCTGTATCCCAGCACTGCCCAGCCCTGGACAGGAGGATGGATGGGAGCTGGGAGGGGGATGGGAACCCATGAAAGGCTCCTACAGATGGGTTCATTAGCATCATTCCCATTGGACCTCTTCAAACTCTCCTGTTTTCCTGGGATGATGTCAGATCTGGGCTCCTTGGCCAGATTCCCTCTGCAGCAGAGAACATCCACAACTCCCGGCACTGCCTGTTCTGGGGATGTGCAAGCAGCCCAAAGTTGTGCCTCTGATGTGGGGAAGATTTGCCCACCTTCCCTCCACATCCCATGGGAGCAGTGGAAGGGCAGGGCCCTACTGGAGACTCATCCCAGTGAACCCCTCCCCAGATGCACTGGAAATCCAGAGGTTTTGGAGCTGGAAAGCCCTCCAAGAGGTAATGCTGGGGTTTGTGGTGGATCCACTGAAACTCTGGGAATAGCAGCTGCCAAGACAAAGCACAGCATCGAGTTCCTGCCAGGGCTGTGGGTATCACTGCTGAGCAGCTCCAGGATTCCCTCCATCCTCCACACTGCTGGAGACAAGGAGTGGTAAGAGATATTCCCTGCTCCCAGAGCACTTTTAAGTAATAAAATCTCCAAGGGTAAGACAGTGGCACATCTGTCTTCGAAAACCTTTTAGAAAGCCCTGCTTGGCAAGCAAGGAAGGTGAAGGGCTATGGTTCAGCTTGGGATCTGTGTCCAAAGTACTGCTGTATCACTGGGGGTGAGGCTTGTCAGCCTTGGGAATAGCAGGGCATCACCAGGATGGGGCTGGAACCATCAGCATGGAGAAGCCCGGAAATGCGGGATATTTGAGCTTGAGGTCCTCTCTGTTGTAGAGGAGAATAAAGTTATCACTACCCTTGCACTGCCTGCTGCAAAGGGAGGGGCAGGTGCTTCCCAATGTCCTCCTGGTGGCCCCAGAGCAGGGACACAGGCAAGTCACCAGCAGAGTTTTGGTGGTGACACAAAGGTAGCAGCCAGCTAGGGAAAGGATGGGATGCTGTGCTCCCAGGGCTGAGTGACTGGAGCAGACCTTTCCTGGGCTTTGTCAGCGTGTGAGTGTGGGTGGATGGTCCTGGCGGGCATGGGGCTGCCACAAAACCCCTGCACGTGGTAGAAACCCCAGCTTGGCTGGTAATATTTCCCTTCTGCTCCAGCTTTGCTCAAGTCCCCAACTAAGGAAAAAAGCCCCAGGGAGCACTCAGAAAAACTGTTAAAAATAATTTGAAATAAATCAAACCAAATAAATGCAGAGAGATTGAAGAAATACATCCTGGCTGCACAAGTCCGAGCCACCAGTGCTGCCTCTGCTGATGCTGCTGGCATGGCAGCCAAGGCTGTGGCACAGAGATCCCAAAATTTCTGAGCCCGTGTAGGAACAATCACCCCGAGGTGTCTTCCTCTCCCGGCTGGATGAGGCTCTCCCTGCCCCCCAGCTGTCTGCAGGCAGGGAAGCAACAGGGATTTCTTTGCACCAGACCCATGCACTGAATTTCCCAAAAAGACCTTAGGATTGCGATCCTGCTGGAGGAGGCGGGTATTTTGGGGCTGAACAGGCAGAAGGGGTGTGGGTCAGCGCGGCTCTCACACAGCTGCGCCCGGTGTCACCCGCCCGCCCTGGCCCTGCTGGAACGGAGCCGGCTGATGGGTTCTTCTGCTCCCTCCCTCGCTCCCTCCCCGCTGTCCCGGCGGACACGCTGCTCCTGCCCTGCAGCCGGCAGGAAGAAACTGGTTCCTGACTGTTTTAGCAACTGCAAGTATCAGGTTCAGTTTCCTTTGATTCCCGACGTTTGGTTTGCTCTCCTACTTCATAAATATTAAACCACCAGATGCTTGAAAAAGCGCCTGCGAGTTCCCCCGCGCGTCGGTGGGCGCGGCGCCCGCGGCCCCGGCCCCGTCCTGCCGGGATCCATCCCCGTGGATGAGGCGCGGGGCAGCGCCAGGGCCAAAGCCGGCAGCTCGTAAAGCAGCGCGGTGCCGAAACGCGCTCCCCCGGCCCGCGGGTCCCCGGCCCGGGATGAGAAAGCTCGAGGGGACGCAGGCTGGGGACTTGATGCCCTAAACCGCAGGGATGGCTCTGGAGGGACGTTCCCAGAGAGCAGTGGGGACGCAGCTGCTCCCTGGGCATCCAGGTTTTGCGGGCACTCGCTTCCCCGAGCGCACTGCCGGCTCCCTCTCAGGCTGCTGTCCAGGAGTGAAATCCGAGGGGTTCATCGGAGTCCAGGGGGTGATGGAGTCAGAGGGAGACATTTTGCGGGGGAGCCTGATGTTTTCCTGCTCCGTTTCCCCCGTGGACAGGGGCAGCATTACTCACCTCATGTGCCCACTCGACCTGTCACCGGCTGGGGACACACCTGCACCACCAACACCAATCTGCAAAGCTCAGAGGTGCTGGGCACCCTCACTGACCGCTTAGCCAGAGTTGAAAGGACCACAAGGAGAGAAAAAAGCGGGAAAAAACCCCCCTAAACCCCTGCATTACAAAGAGTTCCCCGTTCAGCAGGGCAGTGCCCTGGTGACATCAGCACCAAGGCTGGGTGGCAGCTTCAGAGCAAGAGGTGGCAGGAGGGTGCAGGGCTGGGGAGGGGGGAGCTCAGCAGCCCCCCCAAGCTCCCCCAGTGCCTGGGCAATCCTGCAAACCCCAGCTCCTGCTTCGCATTCCCCTTTCTTGCCAAAATCACTCCGGAGCATGTCAGCATGCTGTCATGCAAGGAATCTCATTTTGGAGAGGCTTTTTCACTCTCATTTTGCCTTCAATACAAACCAGACACGGCCTCACTTTATTGGGTGTGAGGGCAGGGCTGCCCGCATCCGGCCTTCCTCCACTCCCTCCCCAAAACCCTGCCGGAGTGGAGCTGGGGGACTCGCACTGTTTGTCTGGGACACTTTTTGCTGTGCGTGCCGGGACCTTCTGCACAGCCACGCTCATGTGCAGGACCCCCTTGTTGTGCTGCAGAAGCCCTGCATAGAAACCAGGGGGAAAGAGCCAAACTGCTCCATGAGGTGCCTTTGGGGCTGGTCAGGGGCTGCCTGCAGAGCCCTGGGGTCAGGCAAACCTTGGATGTGTGGCATGCAACATCTTCCCTCTGCTGCATTGTTATTTTGAGGACTGACGCCCGATTCCCAGAAGAGCAGTGCTCCCCACAAAGCCCCAAGAGATACTTGTTCCTTCCTCTTCTAACCCCCATCACCCCAAAGCCCCTCAGCGAGGCCACAGTCTCTGCTCATTCCTTCCCCTCTTATTCCAGGTGACTGAACAGACCCCCAGAGCCCCTTACCTGCCTGACCCCAGGGCTCTGCTCCAGTGCTCTGGGGATGGATAGTGCTGGACAAGTCCTGGCCTGGATTCCCCATGCCCCCCTCATCAAAACAGGGATTTCCCTTCTCTGAATAACTCACTGTGACTCTGGGTGCCTGGGGAGGCAGGCAGCAGCTCCCTTCGGCCCCGCAAGCAGAGCAGTGGTGATCAGCAAGGTAATTAATTGGTTTGGGTGGCATTTATGCCTGCTTTGCACACCTGATGTCACCCTTCCTTTCCGAGAGGTTTAGCCTGGCAAGCAAGAATAATCTGCTTAGGTCAGAGAAGGATGAAAACCCTCTGTCCACCACACAGGGAGTTTTGGAGCTGGGGGCTCCAGCCAGATGTGCAGAATTTGCCTGTGAGAGACAGGGAGCTGTGATGCTCCTGCAAGAGTGGCAGTGCTGAGGGGCTGCACTTCCAGCTGTCTGTTTCCACACAGGGAAAGCTGCCCTGTGCCATGAGGAAGCTGGGGCTCCCCAAGAGAGCTCAGCCCCATGGCTGAACCAAGGCTGCTGAAGTCAAATGGGGGTTTTGAAAGGCTGCTGATGCTCCCAGAAAGTGCCCCAAATCCCACCGGAGTCACCTTCCAGTCCTGCTTCAGTGGCCAGTGCCAGCTGGAACAGGGAGTTCTGTCCCCATCACTGCGTGGGACCAGAGAGGTGGTGCATGGCAAGTCCACAAAGACCTCAACCATGATTCAAGAAGCGGAGCGGGGTGTGATTTTTGGGGTTGTCCTGTGCAGGGCCAGCAGTTGGACTCTGTGATCCCTGTGGATCTCTTCCAGCTCAGGATGTTCCATGATTCTATGATGGTTGCTCTCTCTGATTTTACCTGCAGTAACCTGAGAGCAGCTTTTGCCTCTTCTTCTTGGTTTAAAGGTGATCCCTACAATGTATTGCAGTCTGCATCATGCAAGACAGATGTGTTGGAGAACATTTTGGGTGCAAAGACTGTTGCACCCACTGAAGTATCCAGCAATGCTATGTCTGGGCCTGACCCCTGCTAGGTCTGGTCCTGAATGCCCCTGGACTAACAGGGAGCTGAGGCAGCACATCCTCTCTGCACCTCTGCTCCCTCCTGTGCTCCTGCACCAGCCCAGCCCTCCCTGACCTCACCTTTCCCCATCTGCAGCACTGGCCAAAGGTGTCCTGAGCAGGTTCTGCACCCCAGCGAGGGAACAGCCCCCTTTCCCAGGATTCCTGGCCCATATGGAACACAGCTTTGCAAAGGCACAAGAATTTGTTCAAGAGTTCACTGAAGTTTCAAGTGAATTTGTCTCAGATGCACCCTTTGTGATGCTTTTCCATCCTAACTCTCATCAAATCATCGCTGGACATTTATTGTTTCTGGGCATGCTCCAGTTCCTCCTGGAGGCAGCAATAGGAGGGCCCCTCACCTCCTTTTTCTCCTGCCATCCCCAGGCTCAGTCCCAGCCCCCCTAAGTTTCCATCCCTCAAAGCCTCCAAACTCAACACCCCCAAAGACCCCAACGAGGAGCTGGGCTGGACCATGTCCCAGAAGGATGAGGGCTCTCCATGCGGCCGGGGAAGCCAGTCCAGACTGTGGAGCTCAGCCTGGATGGTGGCAACGAGAGCGTGAGCGGCGTGGAAGGGCTGGCTGGGAGCAGAGCACTGCAGTGTGGGGACACAGAGGAGGTGAGGAGGTGCAGGAGGACGCCAGGAACCCTGCTGACCGGTGGTTGATGCTCCCTGCTGCAGTTCGAACGCTGCTGCAGCCTCGGGATAGGGTTTCCAGTACAAACACTTGGAGGCTTTCTCTCCAAGTGTATGTTCCAAGACTAATTTCTCAATATTCGTTTAGGGAGTCTGCCTTTCTGTGGGTGTAAATCTGTGTACCTCCACCACCTCGGAGAGGCCTGCGCTGATTGATATCAGCTGAGATGCTGACCCCAAATTTGCAGTTTGCACAAATGTTCCTGCCAACAAAACTGTTATTTAAAGCATTCAGAGAAAGTGAACCCAGGAGGCATGTGAACATGGTCCAAACAAATCTAATTAAAGCTTTCATCCAGAAAATTCTTCCTTACTATAGAACAAAAATCCACACATTAATACTTGTCCTCACTTCACTAGGGATAAAAAACTCAGTTTGGAAGCCCAGGATAAATGAAATTTGTGCTGGGCTGAGCATCCACAAACCCTACTGGCTCCAAGACCCCTCCCCTTCAGTCTCCTCCTGCATCCCCATCCTTACAGTACTTTCTGGATGGCTCTTGGCTTTGTGGAGAAGCTCGTTGCTTAGCTCAGCCAGTCCAGCTGGGCTGCAGTGGAGCAGCCACATGCTGCTGCATGTGCTGGGAAAGTAGCTAAGGAAACATTCTGGCAGGGGCTAATGGGAGCCAGGGAGGACAGAGGTACCAGCATCAGAGGAACCACCAGCTTGCAGAAACATCGTGGAGCTGATCCAGATGCAGCATTGTGGCTGTCCCAGTGGCCGGGGTGCTGGCTTTGGACAGGTCATGTCTTATTTTAATCTGCACACACTATCACAGTAAACCCACCCAGGAGCAGCAGCTGATCCAGCCCTTGCAGCAGCGTTTCGAGGCCTCCGTGTTATCCACGTACTGCCCAGGAAACTGATACATGGGCATAAATGGGTATCCCGGGGGATAGAGGCAGCCCCAGGCCCCAGGCAGGGCTCTTTTCTAAGGGCATCACTCCCAGGAATTTCTCCTGTCCCAACCCATGGGAACACTGCACAGGTGCCTCTGATGGTTCCAAGCGGGAGCCAAGGACCAGCTCTGCAGGAAACATGTCTGACCCTCTGAAGTTCAAAGCCTACAGACACATAATCCATTGCTGGTCTAGCCTCTTCCCATTTTCTCTACTCCTGTCTTTCTCTCCCTTGTTTCAACTGACATGAAGTGGAAATCACCCCATCACTCCCCTTTTTCTTCCTCACTGCCTCTCCAAGAAGCTAAGCAAACAAATCTACCCCCCTGGATCACCTTCATTTCATCTGCCCTCACAAAGCCCTGTGTTTTTCTGAGGGCTTCCAGCAAGACAGCCCTGCAGGCATTTTCCAAGACAGGAGAAACTTCAGACAGCAACAAAAATGTGTAGAATTTGGCCTATTTCTCTTCCCTTACCTTTTGGTGACCTTCAGGGAGCTTTAGGCAGCATCTTCCTTGCTCCCTGTCATGCCCCAGGACAGCTCCTGCCAGCCTAGCCCAGCCCAGGCTGCCTGCTGGGGAATGAGCCACAGAAACGGACAAAGGGAAAGAATGAGACAGGTGGGGAGAAGATGACTTGACTGTTAATGTAAGAATTACTTCCATGCACATTCCTCGTGCAACCAAATGGCTGGAAGAAGATCTTTCAATACCAGATGTGCTCCTCATCCCCACTGAGTGAGTCTGGCTGCTCAAGGGGACTCCTAAGTTTTAGATTTGCATTCATCACATTCTACTAGATGGGTTTGGCCGCTGTACAGCTGGAGAAATCCAAGATAAGGTCAGAAATAGAAAGCTCGACCTCAGTGGTACCTCTTTATCCCACCCCTTTCCTCCAAGGAATTGGCCAAGGCCACAGACATCCTTCTCCCCTGCAGGGAGCCAGGCCTGGACATCACAGGACAAAAATAACTTGTCTCCTGTCCCTGAGCTGGAGATTAGTGCTGCAGAGGGGCTGCTCCTTCCTCAGCACCAGGGCTGATAGACAAACCCGGTGCTGCAGCTCACCGGGAAACCCCCAGACTTGGAGCAGAGGATAAAGGAGGTCAAAGGATATCTTGTGTGTGGCATTGCAGAGGGAGGCTGGGGCAACAGAAACCGCCCAGACAGGCAGGATGTTCTTCCTCTATGTCCCTTGCCAGGAAAGCAGCTGGTTCCACCTGCACACCAGGGGTTTCATCAAGTGTCCAAGAGAAGCAACAAGCATCCCTCAGGATGGGCCACAGAGCCATGGCAGGGGACGAGATCTCCAAGGGTTGCGAAGCCCAGAGATGAATTCATCTGAGGCATGAGTTCTTCCAGAGCATATTTCATTGCATTCCTACCCTGGCCATGACTTTAACCTTGACCTGGAGAGCCAATTCATTCCCTGTGCCTGAGGGACAGGGTACATACAAAAGAGCCGCTCTGGGAGTTGTAGGGGACACCTGCATTACCTCACGTGTCACAGCTGCCCAACACTGCCAAGTATCCTGCTGGGCTCCCCCCGAGGAACAGGAAGCACAGCAGGACACACACACTGCCATCTCCTCCATGAGAGTGTCTTACAAGCATGGCAGATGAAATAAAAGAGCAGGAGAGCTGTAAACAAGCTCATCTGAGTGTCTCCCTGGGGCCTTGTCATGTCAGCTTCAGCTCCAGTCAACACCTCCCACATCAGCCAGAGCCTGGCCCAGCCAGGCTGCCTGCAGGGACCTGTCTGCTAATGGATTTCAGGTGCTCCAGCAAGGCACGGAGGAAGAGCACAGGGAATGCTCCTCCTCCTTCCCACCCTTGTCCCTCATGAAGTCCCCTCAGCTGGCCACTGGCTCTCAGACATACATTTCACTGCATGATGCCAATTCTATCCTACCCAGCATGAAACTCTGAGGAATGGTTCTCACCACAGTGGAAAAACATTCTTTCACCCCAAAATTAAAGTTAGGTCAGGGCCAAACACAAAGAGAAGAGCATGAAGAGTGCTTGTCAAAATCAAGTGAGCTTTTTAATAGAGTTCCAGAGATCATTTCCTGCCCAGGTCTCATCTCTTCTCTACTTCCCTTCTTTCCCTCCCCTTTCCCTGCTCTAGCTGAAGCCTCCCTGCAAGCCAACATCCCACCTGTTTCTAACCCAAACACTCCTGTGCCACATTTCCCAGCAGACACGATGAGGAATTCAATGGGAAAGGTAAAAGGTCAGGTTGGAGCCATGCCAGGGCTGCACAACACAGCTACATCTGGGAATGGACTTCCAGAAAATGTCCTTCCTTCCCAGCGACAATCCTCACATGTCCTAGAGATGATACACTGAGTGCAGCTGGTCAGGGAGGAGGAGTCCTCGCTCAGGAGCGCAAGGATGATGGAAGAGGCATTGGAAACCCCAAATGGCAACGGGGAAAAGCAAGAACCTGGTTTGCAAGTTCAAAGGAGCAGGAAATTAGGAGGGCAATTAGGTAGGCAAGCATCCAATCCGTGACAAACTGGGCCACCAACACATCAGACAGGCAACAAAACAAAGAGCCAGTGATGAACCCAGCAAGCCACCGTACAGCCAGCAGCAGATGTGTTCAATTAGCCCAAGAGCCAACATCCAACCAAACACCAACCTAGCCAGCAAAAAACAGACAATAGACTACTTGTTCCATCAAACAGCTGAGTTAATAGCAAAAACGTGCAGGGAGTGAGCGAGCAGCCAAAAAACCCACGCCAGCCACTCAATAAGTCAATTAACCAAAGACCCACATAATCAACCACTTAAGTAGAGCTGAGCAAATAACTCACAATGAGTTATTTATCCATTGAATTTCGCCTCTAGTTTTGCTTGGGCCATCTCTGTGAGCACATGTCAAGTCCCTTCAACTGATTTTCAATTAATCTCATTTTGGCTTGTTTGCTTTGTGCATGGCTGGCCAAAAGTTAACATGTGAACTGCACTCATTAGCTGTGATTGCCCAGGAAGATTACATGTTGCTCTCTAGTCTCAGATTAGGTAAGCACAGTTTTTCCAGGGAACCTCAGTCCCTAAAATGCTCTAACAGGACTGCTCTTAAGCCACCAGGACATGGCAGTCACATATATTCAAAGGAAAAAAACATAACAAATGTAACTGAGAACTTATCCAGCCATCCAAGAGGTCCAACTAAATAGTCCTGCAGGAAGAAAGCTTGTGATGCTGCTCAGACAGGACTGGGGAACTGGAGGGTTTGGTGCCCTAAGGTTGGGTCCCATTTCTGGGGATCTTTTCCACCCCTGAGGCCATAGCTCCCTGAGCAGGTGAGGATGGCCCAGCTCTTCAACTACAGCTCCTTGTCTGGCGCTCCTCAGACCCTGCCTGGGTTATCTCAGAGCCTTCTGTAGGACCTCCCAGCTGACCTCAGCTCCTGATTTATCACAGAATTGTTTAGGTTGGAAAACACCTCTAAGACATCAATTCCAACTGTCAACCCAGCACTGCTGTATTCACCACTAAACCACATCTCCAGGTCCACATCATCATCCACATCCACAGATATTTTCAAACACTTCCAGGGACAGTGCTTTCACCATTTTTAATTCCTGGCCACCCTTTCAATGAAGAATTCTTTCCTAATATCCAGTCAATTTGAAAATTGCTTCTGTGGTGGCAAGCCTGGTGACACAGCCAGGACAGCACTTCCTAGCAAGGGCTGGGACATGCAGGGAGCTTCTCAGAGGAGACGCTGTGTTCCTCACCCCACCAGCCTTCAAGGAGAGGCCACACGGTGCCATGGAGTCCAGGGCTGCTGCTGTCCTCCTTCTGGGGCAGAAATGCTTCTTTCCCCCAGTCCACACCAGGCTCTTTCACTTGCTGCCAAGAGACCGTAGGCCTTCTCCTGCCGGTGGTCAAACACAAGCCCAGCTGTGCCACAGCAGGATTTGGCCCATGCTGTGGGTCACACTGACCTCCTTGGACCCTGGTACCACCAAGCCACGGCCATTTCCACATTAGCTCTAGGAACAAGGTCCATTCCTGGCCTCTGTCACCCCAAAATGGCCACGAAGGGAAGCAAGCTGAGCTGACTGGGCTCTGAGCGTGGCCTCACACAGCTAAGGGAGGTTTCTCTCCCTCTCCTCCGGGGCTGCTGTGAGCGCTGTGCTTTTGGCTCTGGCTGGGGAGGAGGCCTGTGCTGCCAAACCACACTGTCAACTGCTTCCCTGCTGCCTGCAGATCCTAATCCCACAGGCAATATATAACCAGCGGGAGCTGCACCATCCCTGAAGTGTGCAGTATCAGAGGAGCACTGCTATCTCCTGCCTCTCCAAGAGGCAGTCGCAGGGACTGTCAGAGATTAGGACTAATAGTACTTAGCTCACTTCAGCAGCCAGCTGAATCAAATGATCCTTACATGCCCTTATGTCCTAATGAATTGCATTTGATTCCTTGCCCAGCTCTGAGCATGGAGCAGCAGCAGCACAGCTCTTTCATACTCGAAGGGCTGTGTAGGAATCACCCCTCTCATTACCCTTGCAAACCCAGCCTGTGTTTTTAATCCCGACACCATCTCCTACAGCTCCCACTGCAGATTCAGGTTTGAGTTTGTCTTTCAAAGAGAGTTGACCTCTCAAAAGCCAAGCTCAGCTGAAAGCATCAAGCTTCAGCTTAGAGACCAAACAAAACCCACTGATTTCACATTATTTCCATGCAAAGCTATAAATCAGCTTGGGCTTGGTTTGACTCTGGGCCAAGGCTTGACTGAAAGGTTCACGAACCTTAAGGAATTTTTTGACAAGCTCGGTCTGAGATTCAAATTTGTAATGAAACCCCAATAGTGAAGCTCTGCTAGTTCCATGTAATTTCAGGTTTTGCTGTGAACATTTCATGCAGCTCTGGGGACAAAGTTACACCAGCATAAACCCAGTTACTCCTTAAGAGTCAATAGAGCTGACCTGGATTTCTGCGGGTGTAAGAGCAATCAACACAGCTCAGAAAAAGTTATTTTTATTCCTTGCCTTCTGTTTTGCTAGAATCCACCCAATAAACGCTCCCAGCCTGAGTCCAGACTGTAGAAATGGAAATGCCAGTAGAGCATAAACCCCGAGATGTGTCTGGAGAAGTCTCTGTAAATTGACACAGTCATTCCAGCTGTGAGGACAATGAAAACCCAACAAGAACTCCAGGACCCCCTTCCCCACCCAAATCTGCTAATGCCCTGCGGGGCTTCTGTGAGAAGAGACATTTTGCGAGCTGTTGCCTGTTGACTGTTTCTGTAGGCCAGAAAAATGACTGTGCCACCTCAGACTGAAATCAGGACGGGGACTTCTGCAGCCATGGAAAAGCTGGCTCCTGCTCCCCCAGCACAGTGCTGGGCTCCAGTGGGTTGGTCAGGCTTATTCCCACTCATTTTTCACAGATCCCCAACTCTAATTAGGCAAACCAAATTTGTGCTCTGGAAGGAAAATGCTGTGGGGCTCAGGGGATGCTGTCCTCCACCCTTGCTCTAATTTTACAGCATATCTGCAGTGGTGTGTCAACATCCAACTGCTCCAAATGGAGGAACTGGTGTGAGGTGCTGTGCCAAAGCCCATTTAGTTCCTTCCATCCCAGCACAGGAACCCACCTCCACAGGTTCAGCTGGATGGATGCTGGGGTAAGGGATGCCCCTCTGCTCCCTGGCCTCCTGCTTGCAGGACAGAAGTCCTGGGTGCAGAAGCAGAGCAGAGCACGGCAGCCAGGCAGTGAGCTCCGCTGCCCTGCGGCAACGTTCACCCTCTCTGCAGAGCTGCTCCTCTGCTCCGTGCTGCAGCACAGCTTGGCCTGCCACCAGCTCCTGCTCCTTCCTATGCCAAGCACTTCCCGCAGTAAGACAGCAAACAGCAGGATTTCCCTCTATTTGCTTGTTTTAAAAACGTTTCTTACTGCAAAGGTTTAAGAGCTGGCAGGAAGCTGGAGCTCTGTTCACCCAGGGGCTCTCAGCAGCCCCAGAGATGTAAAGCAAGGAAGTGCTCTTGCCTGCTCCCCATCTGCACCCCAGCCCCCTCCAAACACTGGCAGGCTCCCCCTTCACAGCTCATTTTAGTGCCCGGAAAGCCATTATTCCCAGATATTGCCAGATCCCCCTGCCCTTGTTTTAATCCCACACCCACTCCCAAGGGCCAAGGTACTCCAGTGCCTTGGGAAGGGAAGTCCTGAAAGGCAGCTGTACTGTTGAGATGCTAGCTTGGCTTTCTGCATTCCCTGCTAGGCTCTTCAGAGATGCCAAGAGGGAATTCCTCACTCCCAGCAGCATCTTGCTGACCTTCCAGTGCAGACATGCTGAGATTTAAGTGTTTGTCTGTGTTATAAAGTCATCATCGATTTGCTGCCCCCTGATCTGAATAAATAAGTGCACCCATCTCGGGGGGGTTTCAGGTGTGATCAGTGGGACTTGGGGCCAGTTGTGCCAGCCTGGCTTCTTCCATATGCCCAGGGCAGGCTTGGAGCAAGGTTTTGGAAGAGGTCCCTGAAGTGACCTTCTCTTCTGGGTGTGGGGCTCATTCCCAAAGACACTGTATCCCATGGCTGTATTTCCTAATTTATGACTTTCAAGTTCCTGGGGTGAAGGAGCCAACATTGCCAAGGGTCTGGCGCTCCCATCCAGGATAGCCATGTCCTGAAGGCACCACACAGGGAGTCAGACACCTCCTGAGAGCACAACACTAAGTAAGTCTTCTGTGGCCTTCCAGCACTTGCTTGGCAAGTCCAGCATATGCCTTATCACATGGGCAAAGCTCCCTCGTGTCAGTGGTATCACGCCCACACACATCCCTCCCCAGCCAGCACGGTACCTGTCTGCTGTCTGTCCTGGAGCTTCCCTTTGGGAAGCAGCAGAAAATCTGCTGCTCTAAGAGATCAGATTCCAAACCTTGGATGCCAGCTTCGGCTTTAGAGGAGCTTGGTCCCTCCCCCTGTCAATAGCACAGACGAAAATTGGAGTTTCCAGCACTGGCCCACCTTCTTCTCAGGGCTGTGACCTGGTGCTGGGAAGGGCATTTCAGGGCTCTGCTGCTGGCAGGGAGTGAGGGCAGCCTCTCTTCCCAGAAGCAACTCCGAATATCTGCTGCAGTAGGGCTCCCCCAGCAGTGATTCTGGCAGGAACCTGGACCAATAATCCCCGAATTCCAGGGAGGGATGGTGGTGGGTTGAACGCCTTGCAGCAGACACCAGGTTTTGGCTCCTGAGCGCTGCGCACGAGAGGAGAGAGCCCACTGGGGAATGTGGAACTATCCAAATTGGATGCAAGCTACAGTTTATCTTATTGGAGTGCGTTTGGGGGTGATGTAATCACTCAGTGTGCTTGTACATTTGGGATCGGGACGAGATGCTGTTTATCATGAGCTGACAAGTCAAGGAAGGATGCGAGAAAATGATCTGGGACTTCCCATGCAGGACTGGCTGGAGCTGTGAACTGGGGCAGACGTGACTGGAAGCCGTAAGGATTAATGGCCCCTCTGCTGCTGTACGAGGTGCAAATGAATGAAATTCTGTTCCCCTTACAAAGGAATGCCATTAATTCAAGGGGAGAGTGTCCAGATTTTTGTCCAGTGTGATGAAAGCAGAATTTGGCCCTTGATCTTGCACAAAAAAACGACTGTCTAGCAGGTTTGAAGGTGCTTCTTTCCATTTCTCTTTTGATTTTGTGGTGTTTTCTTATGTAGAAAACTTTTTTCCAGCAAATGCAGAAAGAAAGGGATAGAGAAAGATAGGCAGGCAGGCAAGGAGAGGCACTGGCAGACGGGAGCAAAGGGAAGATAACTGAACAGAGGGAAGCTGTACCTGGGACACAGGGAGCTGCTCCTTTGGGCAGCGGGAGGAGATCCTGGGGTGTGAGGGGTGAAAAGCCTGGCTGGTGGGAGGTCTCCAGCACCTTTGTCACCCCTTTGGCTGGAATTCATAAGTAAATATGGAGCTGACTGAAACTGCTCCTGCTCACCAGCGGCCTCTCTTTGGCACTCACCGGAATTTGGGATGGGAGGGGGCTGGGGGGGGTGGTCCGTGTTTACTCACATTCCTCTTCATGTGCTGGTTTCGGGATGCAAAACAGGGGATGGCAGCAGGGTGGTGTGTGTGGCCAGGAGGGGTGACGAGCTCCCTTGGCTTCTGGTGGCTTCATGCCCCGGTAGCTGCTCTGGGAGGGGGTAGCCACAGGGGTTGGTAGTGCCAAGGATCAGGCAGGAGAGCTGGGAGGTGTGGGGCTGCCACTGGAAGCTGGATGGGGATGGGAGCCCCAGCAGATGAGGCTGTGCCATCTCCCAGCAAGGCTCCAGGTCCCTGGGGAGCCCTTGTTGAATGGGTACAATAATGCAGCAGTTCCTCCGCCCCATGCAGGCCTGGTTCCAAGCAGATCAGGATCCGGGAGGGACAACACAGCACATGACCACCTGCCGGCCCAGCCCCTCTCCTCTGGGCTGTGATTCCACCAAGTTTCCAGCCATGGGGTACTCTGGGACCCTACCAAAATGCACTTCAAGAGCTGTTTCTCCTCACGCTCTCTATCCTGTGGCTTTGAGATCCATCAGAGCAGGAAGCTTCACCTCATTCCCTATCTGAATCCAGCAGTACCTTTTCTTAGGGAGCAGCTGAGACAGAGCGGGTTTGTTTTGTGTCACCCAGAACAGTGGCGGGCTGAGCGCTGCTGAGCTCCTCTGCCTGCCGTGGAGCATCATGTTTGCCACCCACATCCTACTTGGAGCTTCTCCCCACTGGCAGGATGCAGTGGTACAATGAGCTACAAGCAGCAGCAGCAGATGTTTGTTTAAAAAAAAAACAGAGAAGAGGCAATAATCCAGAATTTTGCTGATATAAACACAATACCAGCACTGAATACAACTGAAGGAAGACAAAAACATCCCAAAGACATAAAACATCAGGCTACTTGGAGAACCTCCAGGCTACATGAGCTGAACTCTGTCAGCCTCGGAGAAATGAGTGTTTAACCCCTTTTCAATCTCTTTGGCAGTCCAGCCCTTGAAGATTTACAGTGAACTCTGTTTGAATGAGGGATCTTCCCTGACACATCGTGCTCCTTTAATTCTGGGTGAGAAAACAAACAGCTGCCCTGCAGACACCCGTCTGACCGTCCCGTTCCCCTCCCCGGGGGACACTCAGCCCCTTCCTCGCTGTCATTCCCCACCACCTCTGCAGCCCCACTAACACCTCGGGGTCCCCGTGGCTCTGGGGGTGCCCGTCTGCCAAACACCCGGTGCTCAGGTGCCCACTGCTCTCCACGGGCCGGGGGGATGCTCCTCTGGGAGGTGGGTGCCCTGCTTGCCACACTCCCCTGCCTGCACTGCGTCGGGGCAGGCAGCGGGACCGGGCGGTGCTGCAAATTCCTCTCTGCTGGTGCTGCTCATTCCCAAGCCCTAATTACAGCGTTGCTGCAGGGACCAGCCTGGCGCGGCTGGATCCTGGGGTCAGGCCAGGCTCCGAGGGCCAGCCGTGCTCCAGAGACAGCGCTGATGTATTTTGACAGGACTTAAGGACACCTGCTACTTTCGGAGATTTTTCTCTTCTGCAAGCAAGCTTTTGAACGAGCGTGTGTGTGTTGACAGGGGCAGATATCACTGGAGGGTGTTGAGGAGGGAGCAGGAGGGAAAAGTCTGGAGAAGGTGTCAGGAAGGATTTTTCTTGGCTGCTCACCCTACAGGGAGTGATGGGCAGTGAGGAACCGGCCTCCCCTGGACACAGATCATGTGGGCTCACTTTGGTTGTGGGGCCTGACCATGGTCTTTGTAATGTCCCTTTAAAGCCAATTAGTAGCATTAATTTGTGGAGACCACACACGTGCCCAACCCTTATATTTATGCTGGGTGGCTTCCATCTTGGAAACCTTCTTGGCCTTCTGTCCATCCCCGGGATGTTTCCAGGACTCCACCTTTCCGTTCCCAACCCTGTGGCCACAAGGGAACCAAGAAGATTCGTGGCCAAAGCATCAAGAGGGAAACTGAGCTACCAACCTCTCCCATGATTTGGAAGTTCTCAGGCTGAGCAAAGCACAGGGCTCCAGGCATGGGAGGGGGCTGTGCTAACTCGTGAAATAAAGAATGTGTTCTTCTCTGTGAGGGCAGTGCAGAGAGGAACAAACTTCCTTCATGCCAGTGCCAGGACTCAAGGTTTGCACCCCAGCAGATCTGGTGGTCTCAAGGGATTTGCTCCAAACAAACATCAGAAAATAAAACCAGCTCTGTATGTTTATCTTTTCAGCTCCATTAGAGTCATGGAATGGTGTGGGTTGGAAGAGACATTTAAAGACCATCTAGTCCAACCTCCCTGTTGTGGGCAGGGACACGTTCAACCGGATCAGTTTCTTAGAACTCCATCCAACCCAATCTTGAGTGTTCCCAGAGATCAGGCACCCTGACCACCTCCCTGGACAGCCTGTCCCAGTGCCTCAGCACCCTTACTGGAAAAAGTACCTTCCTTGAAAATCACCCCTTGTTCTTTCCTCCCTTTCTGTCCTGGTTTCCTTTGTCTCCCCATCTAAATGAGGAGAGCAGCAGGCAGGGAAGGCAGGTCTGAGCTTCACCTGCCTGTGCAGGAGCTGGGCATGGGAGATCATCTGCTAGCTTAGGCATGGGTGGCCCTTGAGGGGAGTGACTGGGAGCCTGGTGAGGGCCAAAAAGTGTTTTTCAGCCTGGGAGCCCCGATTCCATCCCATCCCACATAGTTTTACAGTGCAGCTCTCTCTGTAAAGTGTCTGGTGGAGTGATGTGGAGCCATGTTGGCCAGATCTCCCTGTGAGTTTCCAGACACATTATAGATGTATGTACACATATATTTATATCCGTAGCTGCTGTTTTGCAGCCGGTGGGAAATGAAGGCTGTTCTCAGCCTTGTTCCCTTTCTGCACATTACCCGCACTCCCCCTTGCTGACATGCACTGGACCCAGGCTTCTCCCAGAGGAGAAGCCAGGAATTTATTAGGCAATGAAGGTGCTTGACGTCTTCTCAAACTGCTCCTTCTCCTCTCCGGGAGTTTTTTGTTGGGTTGGAGTGGTGGGATTGTGTGAGGAAGGCTGAAAGGAGCATGGCTGCACATCTCCCCTGGAGCCTCTCCGTCTGGCTGCTTTCATGTGCAAAGGCAAAACAGAAACACAACTGACCTCTGAACTCTGGATGGGCCCTTTCACCACCTCAAAGCTGTTGCATTATCTCTCTTTTACCTCCTTCCTCTCTTTCCTCCTGAGCCTGGACACTAATGCCAAGTCTGGTTCTCAGCACATCTGCTCTTTCAAAGAGTTGGGAGGTCCCAAGACCACTCAGTCTCAGAGTCAGAATTCTGACATCTGGCTTGGCCTTGCCTGTGAGTCACTTGGGGAGCTTGGGAAAGTCACGTAACTCTTCCCTGCTGGTGCAGAGGCTGCTGGGGCGGTGCAAGACCCAGCCCGTTGGGCCCCAGTTGGCTCCTCTTCTCCAAGGCTTCACCTCCAAGCACACGCCAAGCACCTTGAGCTCTTCTGGTGGGAAGAGCCTTGCAAATGCCCCATGGTCTGATGTCCCATGATGGGAGCACAGGTGTCCTGTGCCAGCGTTTCTCTGCCAGCCCATCTGGAGAAGTGGAAGGTGCAGAGATGCTCCATGTAGTCTCCCCTCAGCTATAAAGACTTTAACAGACACTTTCATGTAATGCTTTCCTGTGGGATTTACCTGCTGCTCCCCCTGCCCTGTGGTCCATTCCAACCCACTATTTTAGAGAGATTTCAACTATTTTATTGCATTTTCTTCTCCAGACCAAAGCCTGCTCGAAGCCTCCCTGGAGAAAGGCTGCCAGTCACAGCTTTACGCTGGGTGAACTGAGCAGAGCCTGGCCCCAAGCATGTTAATTGTTGGCAGACTCATTATTGCCCTTTCCCGGTCTTTGTTGTTTCCCTGGAGGGGCTGGGAGCCACGGACCTCCGGCGCCAGGTCCCAAGCAGAAGCGTGCTGCAGGAATGGGAGCTGGCAGCTCCCTGCCAGCGGTTGTTGCAGGAGATTTTGTTCCACCGCCTCTGCTGGGGCTCTGTTTTTCCATCCCCATCCAATGAAATAAACACTTTCACATGTCGCAGAGCCCTGCGGACACAGCTTGGGAGTTTTGCTTTTCCCCGTGGAGCGCCTGCCCCACTGGTCTCCCCACCAGCCCAGCTTGCTCCATTGCTGCTTCCAATCCCCTGAGCTGAGAGGAACTTCAGTGCTCCCCTGCCAGGGACCCCCGTGACACTTTTCCTCAAGGACAGGATCTCTGTGGAGGTACAGAACCTGGTGGTTCTGGGGCATGGTGCAGGGCTGTCCCCACCGTGCATGGCTGGGAGTGGAGATGAGCCGGATGCCCGGCTGGAGTGTTGGTCAGGGACAAGGAGATGAAGTGCAGCAGGAGGGGGGCATATTTGCATAGACACCCCCAGGACTCCCCACTCCTCTCGCTGTGGGATCCCAACTGTCCACCACGGCTCCTTGGCTGATCTTGAGCCTTTGTGCCCCTGAGGTTCATCCAGAACATTCTCCAAGACCCCCTCCTCCCTTTTCCTGTGAGCCCAGGGGCCGTACAGGGAAGGATGGCGGGGGGGACAAGGGGGAGGGAGCATGTTTAGGCCCCGTTGTTTCTGCTCACAGACGTGGCAGTCCCCAGCCACTGCAGCTCCAGCCCTGGCAAGCACAGCCCAGCCTGTTTTTATGTTTCCTGCCTCGGCTCCCAGGCAGCCCAGGACAGCCCAGCACCGAGGCACTGCACTGGCCATGACCCCACTGAGCTGGCTGAGATGGGGGATCTGATCCCTGCGGAACTGAAAGCCCCTCTGAGCACCTCTGGATGCAGGGAGTGCAAAGAAAGGGCCAGCCAGTGCCAGGAAGAGGAAAACCTGATGCAGTCTCCGGGTGTCCCCTCCCCTGGCTTGGGTCAAGACGTGTGCCAGCCAGGGTGATGCCATGTCCTGCATTAACCCTTTCCACAGCTCAGGACAGCGCAGGAGGAGGGCTGGGGCTTGCAGGGCCAGTCACCCCTGATCCCATGGGAAAGGTTCTGGCCCTCCTGCCTTCCCCGTGAGAGCCTGAGGGAGGTGAGGATTCCTGGGGAAGGTTGTAGGGCCCAGCAGGGATGAAGGAGCTGTGACCAAGGCTGCAGGAGGAATGGCATCCACGGGAGCATTCCATGGATCCCCAGTGCAGTTAGCTGTCCTCTGAGGCAGGCCAAGGTTTTGGCTCTCCTGGGACATCCAAATTAGTGTCACCATCTGCAGCGGGTCACAAACCAGGTGGCCCTCTGTGCCCTCCATTGCTGTCACCAGAGAGGTCAAGGTCTGATCCACACCATAGAGAGAGGGTCAAATTCTACTCAAAGTTGGGTCTCTTGTGGCCTGGCTCTTTCTGGGTCCTTTGCTGCCTTCCAGGAAGAACAGCTGCACTTGTGTTTTGGGGAGATTGCTGCAGAATCAGGAGCTCCCAGGAAATGGGACCTGGGTGGCACCTGGAGCAAGGAGAAGGCAGCACCCCAGCAAGAAAAATTCAGGTCTGGGAAACTTAAGAGCTGGTGGCAAAGGGAGTCAGTAGTCCTATGTCCCTAGTCAGAGGCAGACTGGTCCTTTTTTTGAGCGCTCAGCCTTGAGCCGAGTTTCTTGGAAAGCCGCAGTTTCCACAGCATCCCCACCAGGCAGCCTGGAACCAGGCTGTGGCCCAGGTGGAAACCTGCCGGCTCCTCTCCTTCCCTCTGCATCCCTGGATCTGGCAAGTGCCACCGGCAGGATGCAAAGAACAGACATTCCATGGCAGAGACACTCGTGTCCCCGCCGTGTTTGCAGCCTGGCTTTTGCTCCCCCAAACAGGCGAGTCCAAAGCTTCCCCTCTGCTTCCGCTGCGTTTCAGTTCTGCTTCTTTGATGCCGTGAATAAAAGGCAGGACATAATAAACAATAACAACAATAACAATAAAAAACCCACGCACAAACACGTAACAAATCAAAATGACCCCGTCTGTGAATGAAGGGGAAAAAAAGGCGGTTCCGTCCCTGGAAGCCTCAAGAGCTTCCAAAAATAGGCTGCGGCCCCAGCCAAGGCGAGCACAGCCAGGGTTTGCTCGGTCAGCGCCAGCACTGGGAGGGAGCTGCGGTTTCCCAGTCGCTCCTGCCCTGCTCCAGTGCCCGTGGGCAGCTGCACCACATCCCCCTGCCAGGGGCAGAGCAACCAAGGGCCCTGTGGGGCAGGGAAGGGCAGCATGGCTCAGGTGGTGTGAAATCCCTCTAACACTTGGGGTAACAGTTGATTTTGCTGTTTACAGCCGAGCAACCCATGCGCCATGAAACAACTCCCCCCTGCGCATGCACTGAAGGGGGGCATGGCCGGTGCTGTAGCTGGAAGGGTAGAAAGGTCCTAGACTTCAGCACCCAGCTGTCTTCCAGCTCTCATGATGGCTGTTACACAAGCCTAGAGGATTTTTCCCATTTTCCCAGGTGCTTGATACATGCAATCGTAAATTTTCCACCTCCAAACACCCTGCCAGCAGCAACCACTCTCCCCACTGTGCTTTTCCCCAGGATTTGGGCTTCTCCCAAACCTTACTGCAGGAACACTCCTCATGCTGGCCGCTGCCTCCCACATCTGGGAACCATGAGCGGAGCAATGGGGCCGGAGATGGAAATTTGGGCTTGGCCCCATTGGCTCACCTGCCTCAGCCCCGCACCCGGCCCGGGGACTGCACCAAACCCCCAGCAGACCTTGGCACCCGTCCCCTTGTCGAAGGCAACTCCGGGCAGCTTCTGCCAGGCAGGAGAAGGAGAGATGGAGCCGGAGCTGCTGCTGGGCCGGCGCTGTCTGCGCACGGGCGGCACAGCCTCCGCTCGGCTCCGGCCAGAGCCGCATTCCTCCCTTCACCCGGCGTGCCGCAGTTCAGCCTGTGCACGAGCGAACACGTCCTCCAAGAGCCCCAGCCGGTGGCCAAGAGACTCCAGATGCTGGAGGAGCTGTGCACAGCTGCTGGCCAGCAGCAGCAGAGGGGAAAATATAAATAAAGACTTGAAATCCTCTCCTCTCCTCTCCTCTCCTCTCCTCTCCTCTCCAAAAAGCAGCACCCAAGTCCAATTCCCTTGCCAGCACAGTCCCTCTCTCCCAGCTCTCCCTCCAGCAGCGCTGCTGCCTGACCCCAGCACAGCAGCAGGACCTTCCCGTGTCCCCTGCATCCCCTCGGTCCATCCTGCCAACTCCCAAAGCCGGGCCGTGCCTGCGAGGTCACCTCGGGCAGAGCCGCCTGCCTGGCTCGGCGGGGGGAACAGGCAGAGCCCGTGGCGTGTCTGGAAAGAGAAAATCTCCCTGCAGAATTTAACGGGAGCACCGCGAGCTGGCCTCTGCGGGGTCTGCCTGAGAAATGAGAGCATGGAGAAAGAATGTCAGGTATTTCCTTCTGCTCCCCAGTGCTAGAGCAGCCCCAGGTAACTGACAAGGGCAAAGGAAGGGACCAGTGCTGTTTCCCTGCATCCCTTTGCTGCTGGTAACCTCCAGATCACAAGCAAAGCTACGGGGGTGGAAGGGAGACCGTGTCTTGTTAGCGAGATATGGATCTGATTCCGTTTGCTCAAACGGGAAAGGAAACGGAGAAAAAACCTGAAAGAACTGCAGGAGGTTTTATTGGAAGATTAAATCGATCGAAGCCTTTCTGCAGTGTGGGAGCTGGGCGGGAACTGCCTCAGAGAGTGCCTTGCTCTGTTTGAAATGAAAGCATTTCCTGGGCCACCAGCCCAGCGCGCCTGTGGGAGCGGGATGGGGAGGGTTTTGCATCGGCACCACCACCACGGTGTCCCACGGACCCTCCCGCACCACGTCCCCCTCGCGGGGCCGAGCGTCCGCCGTGGGGTGGGGAGTGTCGAAGAGGGGATGCAGGACCGGAGAGACACCGGCCCCCAAAGTTGAACTCAGGTCATGGTCTCACTGCCCCTCGGTTTTGTTCCTTCCTTCGCGTGGCTTGCGGTTGAAACACGAAACCGGCCCATGCGGCCGGCCGGCGGAGCGGGAGCGCTGGATCTTGGCACCGGCCTCGCTCGGCTCCGCGCAGCCCCGGCCGCCCGCGCAGGGTGCAAAAGCACAGCAAAGCTTTCGCTTCCTCGTTTGCATGAGCACCGCTGCCATTCCCAGAGAGCACGGGCAAGGGGACGGGGCGCTCCCAGCGCCGGGGCAGGATGGAGCGGGGCTGGCACGGCGTGCGCAGAGGGGCTCAGCCCGGGAGCGGGGAGCTCGGCTGAGGCAGCCCGGGCACCAGCAGCATCCTTGTGCCTGTGCAGGGTTCCGTGCTGTAGCACATGAGCAGGGTGCAAATGGCCCCAGCCCCCGCGGTTTTCCTGGCCGGTGTTTCCAAGCACGAGGTGCGCGGACACGGCACTTCCCCGCAGCTGCGCGGCAGATGAGCGGCTCTCGCTGCTCTGGCAGAGCTCCGCTCTGCCTGCGGACTCTGCCCCGCTACTCGTGGTCTTCCTGAAAAAACTGGGCAGCTCTGTCCTTACCTTCACGCAACTCAGAGGCTGAAACATCATCACCTCTATGCTTGTATCCAAGGATGGGGGCAGGTGCCAGCTTCACCAGCTCCCAGAAGATTGTGAAATGGAAAGCAAAGGGAATAGAGCAAAACAAGGTGACCCCACACTTATAATCTGTTATTTTGGTTTTACCTTGTTTTTCCTCCCTATGCTTGTTTCTGAGCGTTGATAGGGAGACCAGTCATGTCTCAACATGTGAGGTTTGGCTTAAATCAATAGAAAGCCAGCTGCTTTCCATGAAGAATGTTAAGTTTTTCTTTAAAAATAGCAGCTGAAAGTTTTGGGTTTGGAACAATCCCCAAATCCATCCTGGTGGCCCTGCTGGCCAGGGCACCCTCACCTCTTCCTAGTGAGTTCTCATTGGATGGGTTCTGCTCTGCCACCTCTTCCTGGGTCACTTGGAAAGGGGGACCCCGGAGAAGTGGCCTTGTCTGTGTCATCGGGGCTGTGACACGGCGGGCGCTCTGTGTGTTGCAAAGCCCCACAGGGACAGCGACAGAGTTCTTTGCCTTTATTGCTCTGCCCAGGACACCTTCAGCCCTCTCTAACCTTGTGCCTTATGTCTCAACAATGCCCATATTTCACCCTTTTCCAGACTCTTTCCTGGGTGTTGATCCTGCCCACTGCTGCGTGTGCCCATGCCCTCTGTGCTTTTATCAGGCTCCTCGCCGCAGGCAGATGCTGGTGGGGCTGGCCCAGCCTCGAACCTGGGGTCCTGCTGCCTCCCCCTTCCTGGCCCCTCCTGCTTGGCTGATATCCAGTATTGCTTTCTCCACCCTGGCTCCTCAAAGGCCATTTTCCGATGCTTGTCTGTTCTAATTTGGATCTTTGGCAGGACAAGTCTGTCTCCTCTCTGGGTGCAGGTCCAGTCTGTGCTCGTGGCCATGGCTTGGACCTGTCTTTGTGTGGCCAAGCAGCCTGGCAGTGGCCCTGGCTGGGGATGCTCTTGGTCCTTGCCAGGGAGAGCATCAAACCGTGTGGCAAGCACATCTTTTGCTCTTTTTTTTTTTTTATGTGGCTGAAGGTCTGCAGGAGTTTTATCCTCCTGAGAGCTCTGCCGTACTCCTGGGCTGTGCTGGGACTGGGTGCCATAATGCTGACACCTCAGCTGCTCCCATTGGAGGGGCAGAATGAGATAAAATTAATTAGTATTTTAAAAATTAATTAATTAAGCAACATAATTAATTCAATAATAATTATTAATTATCAATTAATTGATCTTTTTAAAGATATGAAGGTAGAGGAAAACAAGGGAGAACCAGTGATTCTGGCTGGGAGCCCCCTCTGTACCCACTAGGTCCTGCCATCTCCCTCAAGAAACAAGCAGCTCACCTTCCCTTCTACAGCCCCCAGCTCTCACCCAGCCTTGGAGGAATTGTGTGGTGCTGGGGAGAAGAGAGGGTGCCTTTAAAAAAAAAATAAAACCAACAGAAATCAGGTACCTGCCAGGGAAAAAAAAAATCAAACATATTTTCCGTTGTGTCTTGGCTGTGGAAGGGGGATGTGACAGCCATGGAAAATGGACAGATTCTGCGAGCAATAAAAAATGGCTTTGCTTTTCCCCCGTCCTCTCCCCCTGTCTCTTTTCATGTGCTGCATTTCCTACAATCTGATTTTCTTCTCTCCAGCAAATACAGGTTTCAGGTTCCCAAGCATGGGGCTGCGGTTTGAGAGGAGCAATGGAAACTCCCTGCGGTGGGAAGGGGCCAAAGGCACAGGGGGTGCAGGAGGGGAAGGAAAACGGGGCTGTTCTCACTGGGGTGTGGAGGCTCACAGGCCCATGGAGCTGAAACCCCGCACTCCGCTCCACACTGGGCACGTTTTTCATTCAGTGCCTCCTGTCTGAGGCTGAAGGTGATGATGCATCGGGAGCTGGTGTGTGCTCCCATGCTGGAAGAGGAGACCCAGGAGGGTCCCATCACCCCAAGGCCACCCCAGACCCACGGGTGACCCACAGGAGGGTCAGAGCTGGGTTTGCCGGTCACCCCTGCCCACTGTCACCTCCATCCCTTGCCTGAGCATGTCCCTCGGGGCACTCCCCTGCCTGGCCGCTGGCCAGCCTGCTCGCCTTTCCCAGACCGCTGGGGGAGAAGCGAAAGTGCTTCTCCTCATTCCCGAGTGAGATCTTTGTTTACAGGGACTTCAAATATTTATCCAAAGTGCAGGGCTCTGGCAGGGACGTCGGGTCCCCCTGCACTGGGCTCTGCAGCTCAGCCTTCCTCACCTTTGGGCTATCTCCTTCTCTCTATTTATTTCCTTGAGGATCTTCCCTGCAGCAAATCACTGCTGGCAGCATCGGTCTGGGGGTGATGGGATTCAGCTGCCTGCTGGGATTTTGGCTGTGACCTGCAGGAGCATCTCTCCTGCTCCTTACAGGGGATGGATTCACCCCACAAACATGGAAAATAATGGGGCTCTCTGGAGGCGATTTCCCTGGATCAGGGAGCTTTGAGGCAGTCGGGACAATTGAGAGGCATCCTCTTTCTTCCCCCTCAGCCATGCGGGCACCTTCAGTGGGCAGGCACTCCCAGTGTGGCTCAGCTGGGTGAAGCCCGAGCTCTGCTTGCTCATCACTGTGCTCTCACCAGATAAAACATCCTCTGAGAAGGAAAATTGAGTTTCTGGATTAGATTCTGGCGTGAAAAAACACTCGTGCTAGAATTTGCCAGTCTTTCAGGAACTGCAAGCATTTTCCCAGTGTCAAATGTTCATGCAGATACTGTATAAATAATGACCTCGATTATGTCAGTTATTACAATGAGCAGAGCTCTGGGCTTTGGTTCATAACAGTATCTGCAAACCAGTGTCTTGACTTTTTGCTCTTCTTGGGAGATTGCTCGTGCTCCAGCACTCTGAGGCCAAACGTCTGTGTTTTTGGACAGGGCTGTGGCAGCCCGCCAGCACCTTCCCTGCACTGGGGCCAAGAGCTGTGTCCCCATGACATGGCAGAGCTGTTTTGTGATAAATGTGGGGTATGTGACTTCCTGGGGAGTCTGGCCACGGACCATGGATCAGGGACCTCTGTCCATGGCACCTCCTGCAGCAATCCCAGGTGGAAAGGCCAGGCTGATCTGTAGCAGAGGATGGGGGGACATCACAGAGGGAGCTGGGTGTGAGAGTCCCAGTGCAGCAGGTCCAGGAGTGTTTCCCTGAGGGGGTGCCAAGCAGAGGGGGGGAAATGTGGCAGTGGTTGTACCTTTGAGAACACAGTGCTCTCCCTGGGCCTGGGGGTCGTGGGGGCTCCTCCTGCCCCTCCCATGCCTTGGTGCCTCTTGGGCAATGGACCTGAGATGGGAGGGTGGAGGTACCTGGGGAAGTTGGAGACGCTCCTGAGTGGGATGAGCAATTAATGATCTCTGATTGCCCTTGGAGCACATCTGGGATCAGCCTCTGCTCCTTACCCCAAGCTTGGCACTTGCAGAAATCTCCCTTTTTCTCTCACCCTGTCCCAGGACCTGCTCCCAGAGTCACGAGTGAACCATCTGCCACAAGCACAGAAAAGTACCAGACCATCAACTTTGCTGCTTCTCCAGTGGGAGAAATGACATCCACAGGCTGTGGGTGAGGGGAGCACCAGTGGGAAATGGCCAGGCAAAAGCAAGCTGAAGCTAATCTGAGTCTGTTTTTTCTCCAGATTGCTCTGTTTATTCACAGTATTTCTTTGATAAAATTGTAGAAAATCAGAGGCAACACACACTGCCTTCCAAATGTAACGGGAGGGATGGAAAAAGAGCCAGGAAGAGAAGGCAGCTCCAGCACAGAGAGTGATGCAGAGGGGCCATCTGAGAGGCACAAGCAGAGTAACTGCACTCAGTCTTTCAGCAGCCTTCATTTGCTGCTCCTTCCATGCAGGAATTTCCCATTAACAGCCAATGTCTGAATCTGCAAATTAAATAATAATAATAATAAAAAGATGGAGAATAAAGACCTTTTGTTTTCCAGGCTTGAAGCAACTGCACAGCATTTCCCATGACGATAGCTGCAAAGATGAAACCAAAATCAGGCACCAGTTTCCCATCAGCCTGGAGCAGTGCTCTGGAACCATGTCCTTGCCTCGCCTCCCACTCCCTCCTGCCCTCAGCTTGTCAGAAGCTGGCTGTGCATTGCCCATTTGGGATGCTTATAGGGTACATGTGGGAAATGAGGTTGAGAGTAGGATTGCTTTGATTTTAGCCAGAGACTGCAGAGTAGGTGAGAGTCTCCAAAAGAAAAGGGAAAAAAACCCTAAGCAAAAAAAAAAAAAAAAAAAAAAAAAGGAAAGAAGAAAGCATTCTTACAAATTTCCAGCAGTTTTTATTGTAGGTGGAACTGGTAATGGATGTAGCCTGACACTTCTAGCTACAAGGCTCTGATTTCATTTGCCTTTAACTTTGTCAGACTCAAAACACTTGGCCTGAACTTCTCTAGGCTGGCTGCACATCCGCCAAAATAGCACCTCCATTTGCAAGGACAGGGTTCAGGAAAGAGAAGAGCATTTTCTGCACAAGAGCTCCAGCAACCCTCTGCTCTGGCAGGGAGGTGCACTTCACCCAAAGGTGCATTAGCTGGAGATGAGACTAAAGGCTACCCAGTTTATAACCTCTGGAACACTGAGGTCTGCCTGGTAAAAAGGGGGAAAAAATTGAGAGTTTGAGTTTGAACTTGTGTCTTTTACAGCCTGATGTGGAAGGAAATGGTGCAGCCTTTCTCTGAGGCATGAACGGTGTTAATGTTGAGCTCCAGCCCTGTACAGAAAGCAGAGCTTCCACTGCACTGTGCCAACATAATTCCTAAAATCCAGACTGAAAGTTACCCTTCCAGTCCGAAGAGGAGACACACTTTCTTTCTCCTTGCCCTTCTGGTTTGGGAAATGACCCAGGGAGGAGTTCAGGAGGGTGGGGAGCCTTCAGTTGGTGGGTCAGATGTCTCATTTCTCCTTGTGCCAGGACTTTTCCAGGCATGCTCTGGAGAGAGGAACACACAACACCCTCTACGCATTCACTGAGGGTCCTCAGGACTGGCATATCAGGGCAGGAACAAAATACCCTGTCTTATGTGTGTGTCCAGACTCCAGCAACCAGGATCCATCCCGAGCCAGCTCCACCCTTCCCTTAAAAACTCATTTTCTTGCAGAGAGATCAACAGCAAGGGAGGGAGTTTCCATTCCTTGTGTGCCGGTCCAGCTCTGCACTGAGAAGCAGCCTGATGGTGTCTGGGCAGTCAAACCCCTCCTTGCTGCTCCCTGGGATCTGACAGCACCAGACAAAACCTTCCTGGCCGCCGGGCCAGCTCTGGGCAGTTGGCATGGCCTGGACCAGCTGAGGAGCTTCAGGGAAGCCAGAACTTGCACCATTAAAAACCTACGGAAGGAACAACTGGTGAATGCTCAGACCGGATCTTGGCCGTGGCACCTGAATTACCCCCGCCCTGGCTGGTCGCACTGAGGTCTCCTTAGCAACAACACTTCAATATTTAACACCAAATGCATGTGCCCAAATGACCTTCCAGGGCCTTTCCATGGTGTTGCTGCTGAGCTGGCTCCAGGAGCACGGCAGCTGCCAACTGAGCCACCGCCAGCTCAAGATTTCCTCTGCTTCTCCCAGATGAGCACTGCTGGGTTTGCCATGATCTGGTGCTCAGCGCTGATGAGCTCATGGGCAGGATGGAGCCTTCAGGAGAAACAGTGTCTGACCCGGGGAGTTAAAGAAAGCCAGAGTCCAGAGGGTCCATGGGTAGAGAGGACCCTGTTGCAGCCACCAGATGAAGGGGATGTGCTTGGAGATGCAATCTGCAAAGAGGTGGAAAATAACAGCTGGCAGGAAAGCCCTGATCCCATCATTGTCCTGACTTTGGGGAAGGACAGGGGAGATGGTCATAAACTGACCAGCTGAGTTGATGGGCACCAGGAGCAGAGCCTGGGGGAGATCCATGGACAGAGGAGGGCAGCGAGTCTGACTGGCAATAAAGAGCTAATGGAAGCTGAGGGAGACAAAGACATGGCCTGGAGACTAACTGCACAGCCAGAATAAGGGGCAGAGTCTGTGCTTGCAAGGGCAGACACTCAAGAGAAAGTCAGCAAAACAGAGATGTGGAGGCTGCAGGAGTTCAGCACTTCTCACTCCTGTAAGTGGCTGTTTATTCTGGTTGTTATGAAAAACAGATCTGATACTGCTGTCTGCAAACCACGGCTCTCCTTCCTCCCCTCCATCCATCCACTCACCCATCCTTGGAGTACCTAAGCACCTCCAAAGCAAATTGTGTTTATTTTCTATAGATTCATCGAGGAAACTCTCTCCTCTAGCACTGCACCTGCCTTCACCCTTCCTCTGTGCCTCCAAGCATCGGTGTGGAGTCACGGTGTGTGCATGGAGAGGGAACAGCCCTGCCCCGAGCAGGAGGTGGGGGATGCTTTATGAAAAGCAGTTACAGCCATTCTTGGAAGACTTTGGCTCCCAGCCCCTCTGCCACATTCTTAGGAGAGATCATATCAAAAAAACTATTTTTACTAAAACTGTAGTGGTAACAGGCTCCAGATGTCCGTTGTTATGTAATAGGGTTTGTTTTAATGGATCCGACTTCCAGATGTGCAGCGTGGGCTCGGGGCGTCTGCTCCGTCCTCTGTGGACCGGGGGGAGCAGCCAGCTCTCCGTGCCATGCCAGGGGGGCAGCTGGGACTGCTCCTGGTTCATGAGCACTGCCCTTCCTCGTCCTTTCTGGGACAGCTTCAGTCGCCCTGGCTGCTCGTCTCAGGTTCCACGTCTCATTCTGGGACAAAAGCAAGAAGGGTCACTGAGCACTGGTTTGCTCAGCTCTGCGAGAGAAAGGAAGGAACTCACTGGCAAGGCTGGGATGAGGAATAGTCCCTGGCAGCACTGTGGTCCTCCCATGGGACTCACTGGGACTATCTGTAGGTATCACCGTCACATGAAAAATATAGTTTGGGGATTCTCACTAAGCAGTGACTGAAGATTGGAAGCTAAAGGGGATTAAGGGACTGACCATGTCTTGATTTCCCAGGGCCCAGCTTGTGCTTTCCCTGCTGAGAGAAAAACTTGGGCAGGAAGACTGCTAGGAGGAACAAACCAGACAAAGGTGTTGTCAGGCAGAAACATTTTGGACTTGGAAGAGAAGAGGAAAAGCATCTGAGGAAAGAGACTGTCACCTTCCCCTTGAGCCTGGGGGAACAGCTCAGTAAACACCAATGGGACCAGCCCACACATCCTTCTGGACCAGTTTCTATGCTGTCATTGATGTTTTCCAGCTGAGTTCTTGCCTTGCTTGCTGAGCTTCACTTCCCTGCTGGAAGCTGAAGGGGAAGTTTCTGAAGGCATTTTGAGGCCTGGTGGTTTCCCCTTCCCTCAGTGCAGGTCCTGGTGGCCCAGGATCAGTGCCCCCTTCTCCAGCACTGCAGTTAGCTGGAAACACTGGCTGCTCACCCATTTGATAGGAAGAGCTCCAAGCAGGGATGCAGCAGACGTCTGGATCCTGGCTGCTAGGTGGACAGGGGGATGCATGGTGCATGCTAAGCCGAGGAGGATTTGAATTCAGAGTATGTGGCTCTGTGCCATCGCTATTAGCATCTGCTAATGAAATGCTAAGACTTATTAAGTGCCCAGATCCAGGAGGGAGATTTAAAGGGATGTACTTGGACTGAAAGAAAGAGGCTTAGGTGCTTTCTGGAGAGCAGAGAGAAGGGAACGCCCAGGGCTGGCTCCCCTGGGGAGAAAATTGAACTGCTACCTGATGAGAGAAGTAAAGAGCTGGAGAGTCAATACCAGCTCTATAACACCCCACGGGACATGAGCTGAGCCGCAGCTCCAAGGAGAAGGGGAAGTCAGGGGGGCAGTTCTGCACCTGTGGAGGGGCACTGACCCTGCCCCAACATCGCTGACCAGCCAGGCTGGGACCTCTGGGGCAGCTCAGGAGAAAGTGTGGTGAGAGAAGCCTCTTTTGGGTTTGCCGTGTCTCAGTTTGAACCTCCCTAGTGCCAAAAAAATAAGCAAAGACCAGTGGAACACAATCAGTGCTCAGCTGGAGCCCGGGAAGTCCAACGGGGAAAAGAGCTGGTCTGGGTTCTCGAGTTCGCATCCACTCTTGTGCTTGATTTTATCTGCAGCGAGGCTTTTGCAGAGCTGGTTTTGCTTTGCATTGCAGTCACGTGCTTGTCTCAGTGGTTCGGTTTTCTCTCTCCTCCTCGCAAAGCAGCACAAGGCGGGATCCGCAGCTCTGCTCTGCACACGAAGGAGGCCTCGGCCACGGAGTCAATTGGAAAGCCATCTGCTCCCACGAATGAGGACGTTTCCATGGTTTTATGAAAGAAAGAGACTCTTCTTCTCTCTTTTCCCTTTTTCTCTTCCTTTTCTTCCTATGAGGAAGCCATACATGTGCACAGACTGCCTTGCCAAAAACGTGGTGTTTGTCAGAGGTGTATTCCCCCCACTGCCATGGGACAGAGCCCGGTGGAGGGGTGAGAGGGGAGGGGAGACTGGATACAAAGGCATCCCCAGCCCACGAGACAGCCTGTGGAAGGTGTAGAAACAAAGCTGAGCAGGAGAAATGAATGAACACTTCATCCCAGGCCCTCCCCCCCAGCACACCCATGTAGAATGTGGAGATTAGGTGGAAAATCCATACGGAAGGGAAATGTATGCCTTTAGCAGAGCAGGGCTCCCCACAGGCCAGCTAATTGTTCTGAATGGATGTCCTGGCACACAGACAGTCTTCTTTTAGTTTGTTTTCCTGCTTTGACCAGTGTTTCTGCTGTTAACCCTTCTTCCGTGGGAGGACAGTGGGTGGGAAAGAGGGACCTGTCCCTACTCTGCTTAACCAGAGCAGCAACACCTGACCCCTTCAAGAGCTTCCAAAAGTCACAAGGGGGAAAAACATTTCAAGATGAGGTGTGAGAAGTGAACACATGGGTCTGACAACAAACAGCCACGGGAGGAGGGAAGCACTCTTGCTTGTTTTCTGGCCAGCTCCTGGACTGGCAGGGACGGGACACGGAGGAGACTGAATTAACTTCCAGGTTTAACCATTAGTTACTTTTACAGTGCAAAAGGATTTCTCCAGTACCTTCAAATGCCAGCGTCCTAGGGGAATGAAGCCTCATGTGGCATTCAGAGCAGGTGAGTAAATGTGGAAAGATGAGCGTGGAAGAGGTATTGGGGCACTTTGCAAATGGGAGATCACATCTGCAAGCTGGCTGTGCTGGGCTCACTGGTGCGGGGCAGGGAGAGGGTGCTGCCCTCCAAGGCCCTGCCGTGAGCCACTCCAGCCCCAAGCGTGGCCTTCACACATCGTCCCTTGCATGGTAAAGAGGTGATTCATGAGCAAAAGAGAAGGGAGGGTTCTCAGATGTGGGCTTAAACCAAGATGGGGAAAGCTGATATCCTGGAGGGCGTTCTGAGTCGCACCGGGCACCCAGCTCATCCGAGTGCCAGATCCTCTGGGGTCACCACTGCTTAGGGCCTGGGCTGCTCAAAGCTACTTGGGAAGGGAGAAGGAAACATCCACATGATGGGAGAGTGCAGAGCCAAAGCGAGGGGCACTCGGTGCCATGCTGAGGTAGGCAAGGTCCAGCATCCTATCTTGCAAGTAAAGTGGGGAGGGTGGGACAACCAGCCTGAGTCCAGGTCTAAATGGATCCATGAGATCTCCCATGAGGGACCATGGGGAATTCTTCCAGCCAGCCCTGGTGAGGGCTGGGGATCAGGGTAGGGCAGGCAGGAGGGTACAGGGTAGGAGTTGCAGCCCAGCTCTGGCTCAGCTTCACTCCCTCCCTGTAGCCTTTGGAGCAGGATTTCTGCTGCTGGGCTCAGCTCCCAGAGAGGGAATCCCATGGCTGGGGAGATCCCTGTGATGGCTGACAACTGCAGGCAGGCAGCAATGGCTCTCAGCTGGGTCCTCCAGCTCAGAACCTCACCCTGTCCCCAGGTCTTCTCCTGGCCATCAGATGGGTTATGGCCAGGCACATCCCCACTCTGGCCAGCCCCAAACTGGATGCTAGAGGGATGAAGGAGAGGTAAGCCCTTATCTCCTGCTTTGCCATAACCATCCTCAACCCAGCTACCCACTCACATCCACAACTGGGGGGTCCCAAGAGGTGCAGGAGAGGAGGGCAGAGCATGGCCAAGGCAGCGTGTTGAAAATACTACCACTAATTACACAATGGGTTCCTTATGTTCCCTGGAAATGCAATATGCGGGAGGACTCTCAGCCAATTCATGTTTTAGGGCAAATCAAGGCGATATATTACTCGACTCAGCTCCTAAATTTGGTCATACTTTAGCTGGTGTTTTCAGACATTTGTGAGTTAGGTTGGCCAATGCCACAGAGAAAAGCGATGGGGCAATTATCCTAATGAGGAACAAATGCATTACTTCTGCAAGTTATTTGGTGCTTGGAACAAGCCCTCCCCGTTGTGCGACTACTTTGTACAGAGTTAACCCCTGCCGAGACCTCTGGGAGGTCATTTTTCTGGAAGATGAGAAGGAAATTCAGTGCCCATCAGATCGCTGGGGTTAAAAACTGTGCGACGCATGAGGCTTTCACAGCATCTGGCAGCAGCCTCAGTGGCTTCACTGGCACTCAGCAGCTTTGCCCTTCACAGGGGTCATGGACAGGCTGTGTGTCCTGCAGGGGTGCAAAGGACCAGCCCAGGAAAGCGCAGCTGCCTTTGAGCCCAGAGCACGGCAGAGGTCAGCCTGGGCAGTGTGTCTTGGACAAGGCAGCATCTTCACCATGTGGATGAGCAAGGCTTTTTTTGCCCCATCCCTAAATCACAGCCTGCAGGTGCTGGTGATGCCACATGTGTGTCTCCTTGCTTTTAGGACCCTGGAGAGGAGCAGGATGAGCTCAGCCAAAGACCTGACCCTTCCCAGCTGGCCACTGGTCTGTAGACTTGCACAAGCATTGCACCTCCAGCACCCAGAGGGCTTCTGCAAGAGCCAGCACAAACTCCTGGCCTTCTTAGCCCACCTACTATGCCTCATTTCCCCCCTTTTTAGCAACTTTAGTGATTTAGAGGCAGTAAGGACCATCCTGCCTCTGACCACAGGCAGCAATCCCTGCTTGCACAGACCATCCAGGATTCACAGCCCCTCACAGCAGCTCTTCCCTCAGCCCTGTTGGAGAGCCCAGACAGGTCAGGCTCTTGTGTGGCCTCAGTCACTGCGGGGACAGAACCTCATCCATTCCCCAGACCCAGTGTCAGAACTCTTAAATGGGCTGCCAACCCTGAGAGATGCTGGGGCATGGTTTTGGGGATTCAGCATCTCGGTGGTGACTGACTGCTGGGTGTTGTGTGGCAAGGGGGGCTCCAGCAGCTTGCTGCACCCTTCTGGCAAGCGGCCCCGTCCAAAGCCAGAGCCCCAGTTTCTGCATATCCACCCCCTCTCTGTATGAGCCTGTGGTGCACACCAAGCTTCCAACACCTGCCCCAGTCCCCTAGGGAGTGCTGGGGGGATGACAGGGGACATGGGGGGGTTGCTGGGACAGGCACAGCCTGGCAAAACCCCGTCTATGCAGGACTCCCTGGCCCCATCCACAGCGGGTGCAGGGGCACAGGCTGGAGGAGCTGCTTATATCCAAATCCTTTTTTTTTCCTTTTGTATTTCTCTTTCTTCTTTTCCTGCCTTCTCCAGAAGGGCCCAGATGCCTTTACTTTGGCTGGGCTCCCTTGGCCAGCAGCCCGCGGAGGCACCAGGAACGCCGTGTGTGAGTGCGTGAGCCTGTGTGTGCAATATTAATACACAGAAATGGAAGACGACCAGCACATAAACATTCTTTACTGTTTGGGTCACAGCCCGGGGAGCTGTAAGAGCTTTTGTGCTGTTTTGAACACACAGACTAAATAGAGAGGGAGTAAGTAGAGCAGAGAGGATGAGAAGCTGGGAGAGACAGGGCGGGAGGATGAGCGGGAAGGAGATGCAAGGAGGGCCCCCTGCACACCGTGGGGTCTGACAGGAGTGGGCAGGGAAGGTGTTGGTGCAAGGCTGGGAGCTCCCAAGGACACCCACATCTGCTCCACACAGAGGGCTGGGCTGGAGGTGGGGGAGACACCAGCTTGGGGCTGCTCATCACACATATTTTCCTGTATTAAAGCGAAAGGTAAAATAATAGTAATGAAAGAAATTGGCTGAAGGTTGAAATAACCAGGATTCCTGTGCAGATCTCGTTAGAGTGGCTTAAGTGTCAATTTGGGAATAAGGAGGAGGGGGCTATGCTGGAAGTATTTCTGCAGCAGGCGAGGGGAAGGCCGGTCTCTCCGGAGCTAACAAGACCCAGCTGGCTCCCAATTGCAGCCGAGAGTGTTAAATCAGAAACTATTCCGTCAACAGCCAGTTTGGCCAAATATGAAACATTTCCAGGGAATCAATGGCCGGTGCTGGTGACGCAGAAGCCAATAGTCTTGACTTCTTTTCCAGAGCCTCCAGAAATACACTCGTCATTTTGGACTTAAAGGGACAGGCCGCACTTTTTCTGCTGCTCTCGGCGGCGTTCGGCTGAGAAATCCACATCCCAGCAGCAAGAACGGCGGCTGGGCTGGTTTAATCCACTGGTTAATGCTTGCAAAGGGCCCCAGGGGGGTTGGACCTGCCAAGCTGCTCCACATGACAAATCTGAACTGGACGTGTCCTCCCCAAATGTTTTCCGTGGAGATGAGCTCAGACGGAGGCCTCGAGCTCCACGCAGCTGAGCTCCGACCGCTGCTGCCCTCATCCTCTGCCAGTGTCTGAGCCTTTGACCCTCACCTGTGCAGAGCACGATGGAAACCAAATGTTCAGGCTTGGCCCATGGGGCTTCAGGAGAGCAGGGAGTCACCAAAGCCTCCGGCACAGGCAGGGCTGACCGGTGTCCACCTTTACACTTGGTGACACATTTAATGTCTCGGTCTGCATGAGGGCAAGGCCAGCAGCAGGGCTGCAGCCAACGTGTCTCCAGAACATTTAGATTTTTAGGAATAAAACAGGGCAAATGGTGTAACTTTTTCTCTAGGTCCTCAGTCCCTCAGGTCTTCTCCCACTTTCTAAGGCACTGGGATATCCCAGTGGCTTGCCCCAGCCTTCCTTCCAGCCTGGGTCACACTCATCCCATCCCAGCAGAGAAGCAGCCCCCATGGCATCTGACAAGGCACAGCTGAGCAAGGCAGATAAATCATTATAGTATAAAATAATGATCCCTGGGGATAACATGTTGGGGAATACATGAAGTGCAGGTAGCCTGGTGTGCAAGATACAGGAAAGTTTCCTTAGCAGACAGAAGGGGGAAAAATAGAAAAAAAGAGTATCGAATAATAGCAAATTGCTTGACAATGCAACATTAAGGTCTGTGGAGCTGTATTCACTGCTACTTGGCCTGCACTGCTGTTTGGAGCAAGGCAAAACCTGCCCAGCTCAGAGCTCTGCAGTGCATCATGCATCCATGTCCTTGGGCATCCTCCCCATCGCAGAGAGATCCTTCCCTGTTCCTGTCCCCAGGGGCATTTGGTTGAGGACATGCCCACACCTGCAGCTTGGCACTGTAACAAAGCACTGAACACCGATCTCCCACCACGGCTAGCCAGGATTTTCTTCCACATAGCCAAGAGCTGCTGATCAGGGCTCACTGGAGCAAAGCTGTCTGGCTGCTGGGACACTGGTGACATGGTCTGGCTCTGCCCACGTGGCTCTTTCTGCTCTGCACAGCTCCCAGCTCGAGCAGGTGAAGGGCACTCCGCATCTGCAGCACTGTCAGCTGAATGTGTATTCCCAGTTGTGCTGAACTTTAAAGGCTGGGTTGGTGGTCTCCTCTGGTAATCACAGCTTTTATCAGGGGCCAGGGAGCTGGAAAAAGGAGCCAAGCATCCTGTTTCTCTTTTTCTGCTGCAAGCAGCCCGCATTCCCCCCAGCTGCTCTGGCCACAAAAATAATTCTGGGAGCTCTCCTGTTGAACAAACTTGGGGAAAGAGCAAAGTAGATGGAGAAGTTAACCTTCTGGGGGGCAGCCAGAAGCTGGGCAGAACTAGAAGCAAGGGAAAAGGCGTTTGGAGCTCCCTGGAGAAAGGGGCTCTAATGGGGCCATTGCCTTAGGGATAATGGAGCAACTTATGTCCAGAGGGCCCTGGGGTGGCACACGCCCTCGCCATGGCAAGGAATCAGCAGTGCTCCCAGTTCCTGGGGTGGCTCTGAGCAGGGCAAGAACTCTGGGTTTGGTCTTGCCAGCTGAGGGTAGAGCATGGCCAGGGGAGTTGAGCTGACAGGTGGAGAAAGAGATCGTGGTCGTGCCACAAGGAAAATGGAGGATGAGCCATGAATCCACAAGCTGTGTCCTGTTCCCATCCCTTGCACCCCGCTGTGCCTGCACCTATCATTCATGCTGATGGCTCCCCCTCCACTGTGTTTCCAGAGGTACTTCCAGCATGGAAAGTTCTATTTAAAGGGTATTTTTCCTTTCTTTCTCTCTCTTTTTTCCCCCCTTTTGAATGGGAAGCCAAGGGGCTGTAAAATGCAGTTTCCCACCTAGCTGAACCAGAGGAAATGATGCTGACAAAAAGTTTCATTTACCCCACTGCAGCAGTAACAAGCACCAATTTATGGAGATGGACAGAAAAGCTGGAGCAGACGAGGTGGACCTTGGCTTGGGAGAAGAGGGGCTTGGCTCTCTCACTGCTTCCTAAGCAGCACACAAGGCACAGCTGGGAAGATCCAAGGCAGGCAGAGCAAAGCTGTCCCCACAGCTCTTCTGCTTCTGGCAGCTCCCATGGCCCAGAGCTCTGTGAAACACCTTGTGCCTCCAGGCATGGAGCAGGAGACCTCTCGTATGAGCTGAGCAGAGCACGCTGAAGCTCTTGCACCTCGCATGGATCCCGGTCACCTCTCCCGGAATGGTTTCTCCTCCTGGGATGTGCTTGTGGAAGGGCTGTCCGTGCCGGACACCGCGCTCCCGGAGCTGGGGCTCCTCCATCCCGGCGGGCTGGCTGACGAAGCAGCCGCACACACGCCCAGTCAAACCCGGTTTGACTCCCTGGCGTTCGGCAGGGAGGTTAATCAGCTCCTGGGAAACCTCTGGAAAGCAGGCAGGAGCCAGGTCTGTCAGAGGCGCCGAGGAGGAGGGGAGAAGAGGAGCGCACGTCAGAGGTCACTGCTCTCGGGGGCAACACCGGGAAGTCACCAGGGTCCCCTCGGCCAGGGGCTGCCCAGGACCCACCAGCCTGTCTGGGATGCAGCACAGCCTGTGCCGCACATAGGGGCGATTCCCTTGGGGGATTAGGCTTGATTAATGCTAATTCCTCTGCTAATTCCTCTGCTCTGCTGCATTTTTCCAGCCTTGGTTCTCCCACACATGCCGTGGGAGCTGCTGTAATGAGCGGGCAGTTCTCCTGCCGGAGCTGATGATTGTCTCTCACTCCTCCTTGCTGTTGGGGCAGTAATTTCAAGGAATGCTTGGGTCTCAAAGTCACCGAGCCACTGATGGGACGAGAGCAGGGACAGTGAGACCCTGTATCCACCTGCTGCTGTTCCAAGCAGGCAGAGATCGGAGCATCAGGAAGGCAAGAAACACGTCTGTGTCCCTGCAGGTACCAGGAAAGTGATGTGCATAGATGCAAAAGAGATCAGGGCAAATCTCTGCTCCCAGCAGAAGGGCAGCTGGGCAATTGAGATATTTGGGGGATTTTGGCTCTCCTGAAAGCCTTTTTCAGACTCCACACTGCCAGCATCGGGGTTGCAGTGAAAATGAGATCTAGGACCATCCCATGTAGCAGGGGGGGTGAGCTAAGGAGTGCCAATGCAAATGCTGGGGGCAAGCGGCCAAATCCAGCTCCAGCTGAAGGTTTGGCTCTGCTGGCACTGCCAAGGAACACAAATCCTGGCCCTGGATGCACTGGCCAGCGGGTAGATAAGAGGCAGCCCCTCCTCCCTGAGCAGTCACTGCTCCGCAGCATTCGCAGGCAACAGGGTCTGACCAAACGCTGGAGGTCAGGACCTCCTGGAGTCACTCGTTCCCAATTAACAAGTCAGCTGCACACCAAGATCTGCCAGGTTTTGCAAGAAAGCATCCAGGGACAGACACAGGCTGGCTCTGAGAGCACTGTACACCTCCACCATGGGACCCTGCCTCTGGCCACAGCCACAGAGTTCTTTCTGGGCCAGGGCCAAGCTCCCCAGGGATGCTCCAAAGAGCAGCTGAAGATCCTGGACTTGTTTGCACCCTTCAAGCCAAGCACGCCAGGATCTTCCTCCTGGATGTGAGCAGATTGACATTTCCCTCTGCTCTGCTTCCGCTGTCTGGCCTGGGTGGATTTTGGGATAGCACTGTCTCTCCTCGGGTCCTCAGCTGTTGTATGCCAGTGTCGGACTCGTGGCTGGGATGTTACCCCCTGCACATGTGGGCCTCAGCCTCTGAGACTGCCCAAACTCAATGACTCTCCAAGGCAGCCTCAGTTTTGGGAAAATTCTGGCACTTGCTGCTTGGGCCACTCTCGTGCTGTGCTCTTCCCATGCTGAGCTCAGCAATGGTCCAGTCACACACCCAGATGCCCCTTTTATTCAGAGCAAAGCAACAAATAACTATTCTCAGGTGTTTTAGTTAATGGTACAACCTTGTTTGCAGTCCTCTTGGATATGAGGAATTCTGCCTCTGCCTCTCTGGATGATGCCTTAGATGAACCTCTAACAGCAGTGGTAGTCAAGGCAAGACCCCTCTTGGGGCAGTGTCCTTCCTAAAGGCTGCAAACTGCCTTGGGGTTATAATTTTGCACACCAGACTCCAGTGACGGGGACTTTTAAATTCAGACTCTCCATGGTGAAACCTGGACACGCTGCAGCTCTGCCCCAGCAATGCCTCTAAATGCTGTGCCCTTCCAAACTGTAAAATATTTAGGATCTACGTGTGAGTTTACCTCCTCCCCGCCGCCAGATTCGGAAGCCACACTGGTCAGCCCAGTCAGCTTTGCATGCTGCAACACTGGGAGAAAACGGAGATAAAAACATCCTGTAGGGCAGGAGCAGGATGGTGATTAATCCTTGGAAAAGGCTAACTGACATGACCATCAATAACTACAGTAACTTGTTATGGCTGCCTCATTCCAGGAGGATTACATGCCTGAACACTCCTTAAAACATCTAATGAATGTCATTTTGTTTTTACTCTCGGTGCTCATGCAAGTGAAGCACTCGGCGGTGCTGGCCAGAACCATGGGGAGAGCCGGCGGGGCTGCTCCAGCTTCCCACACGCTGATCCTCCTGCACCTCCCTGCTGACCTGAAACATCCTTGCTGGGTGCTTCTGCCGTCCTGCTACCAGCTCTGTCCCACCAGGATCCTTGCTGTGGCCAAGTGCTGGCTCTCCCTGGCTTCAGCTGGCTTGGGTGACGTCCGGCTGCAGGCACGGGTGCTGTGGCTCATGCCTTGCTCTTGATCTGAAAGCAGAGTTTTAATCAAGCAGAACACGGGTCAGGTTTTCCTGCCTCACCCCCATTTTGGGGATTTCTGTGGCAATATTCGCAGAGGAAGATGGCAAAGGCACAAGGGCTGGCACAAGTTGTATTTCATAGAATCACAGCATCCCAGAAGGGTTTGGGTTGGGAGGGACCTTGAAGACCATCTATTCCAACCCCCCTGCCGTGGGCAGGGACACCTTCTGCTAGAACAAGTTGCTCAAACCCCTGTGCTTGTGGACCTGAACTTGAACACTTCCAGGGACGGGATTTGTCTACTCCACCCTCAGATTCCTCCTCCCTGTCCCTACTGAGAAAACAGCCATGAGCCCTGCAGGCATCAGCAAGCCAAGGCAAGGTGTGGAGTGTCCAGAGAGGGTTTCCCAGCGCTGAGTTTGTCTTGGTATACACACCACTCCAGCCATGCAAGCTATTTGCATCTGTGAGATCCATTTCCTCCTAAATTTGCCAAGGAATATTCTTTAAAAAGGAAGAATAGCGAAAGCAAAGCTGCGAAAGGTGTTTTGCACCACAGGACCATGCCATTTTGCCTCTCCTGAGCAGACAAACAATGATGAACTGCATCCTGGCAGGCTTGGGCTGGGAATCACTGCGGAGATGCTCACCTCCCTGCCACATTTCAGGGAGAGGGAGAGGGAGTTTTGGTTAAAATGGTGTACAACTCTAGATCCTGAGGGTAAATTCTCTGCCTTGTTCATGCTGTGCATGGGCATTATCAGTGAAATACAGGGGCCACCGTTTTTCTCCAGAACCCCACCATGAATCCATCATGGCTCCGAGGAAGGATTTTATATTTTCTGCTGGCAAGGCTGTCTGGGTTCAATCCAGACTCGCCCCTCACCCCCATACCAGGGGCAGCCAGGACTCCTGTCTCACCCTGCTGTGGAGCCATTTTTTCAAGGTGCTGACACTTTCTTGCCTGCTGATGCTGTGGGAGACTTTCTGGATCCTGAACAAAGGTTTTTGAAGAGGTCTGGAGATGCTCTCTGGAGTCACAGTGTCTGACCCCACCGACGGTCTGCAGCCATGCAAAGAGACCTCGGCACCGACGGGGACATCAAAGCAGATCCAGACACCAGGATCCCTCCCCACATCCTGCCAGAATGGGCAGCCCCACCAGTTATTTACTGGAATTCCTTGAACGTGAGACTGTCTGCAGAGATGCAGCCGGAGCCCAGCCCCGTGCACAGCTCACACCTGACCTTCCCTGATTTCCGCAGCCCCGGACGACTTGGCTTTTCCTATTAGCAGAGGACCTTTCTGCCGCTTCTTGTACTCTCAGCCTCATATTTCAAATTCCTTCGCAGCTGTATCTGGTTTTCATTTGAACATATTACATTTAGATACGTATATATATATATAATACAATGAGAAAGGATTTTCAAGGTAATAAATGGAACATGCGAGCCTAATTATTCAGGATGACCCAATGCAGTTCGGTAAGACCAGCGAGTTGTTTATATTGGCAAGATGAGAACAAAATATCATTGGATATGGTCATTACTCTTGTAAGATTTCAATATATATACATTGTCAGGAGTCCCTGAGTTATGAAGTCCTCCTCACTGGAGGAATAAATGTGCTGGGTAGTAATCGTAGAAGCAATCAAAATGCCTTCAGCTTAGTGCCTGCAGAGCCCCTCTCTCTGCAGTCAGCCCCAAGCCCGTGGGCCTTGCTCACAGCCCAGACTCACCCACAGATGGTTTATCTCGCTCTGAGGCCATGGGCAGAGCTTGGAAAGTGAGCGGAGAGGCCGAAATAGGATTCTTGGCATTTCAGGTTGAATTACTGGAGCTGTCTATGACTGGCCCCACTGGTCAAATAGCAAAAAATAACATGAGGGAATTGGCTTCACTCTCAATATGGCTGGAGGAGCCTGACGGGCGTCTGCTCCTGCCTGCTGGCCTGGGAATGGCCCTCAGGTGTTCTGGGGTGGGGGAGGCGGGACTGGCTGCTCTGTGCTTTGTCCAGGACATCCCACCTGGGGATACTGCCCCTGCTCCCCACCCAGCTGAGCACGCCTTGGCAGCAGCTCCTCCATTTGTGGATGCAAGAGTGGGTCCGGTGGGAAGGATACATGGAAAAGGGCTGGCCTCCACTCCTACCTCTTGTGCACACCTTCCTGCCACCTGAGAAAAAGTTTTGGAGCCTCTTTGCTGCCGTCCTTTGCCCATGATCCAGGGATGCAGGTCAGGGCAGCACCGGGACAGCAGGTGCCAGAAATGCCACGTCAGCCTTTCAGCTTCCATGGGAGGCCTCCAGCTGCAAAGGAACCTCTCTGTGACGGTGACACACAAGCTCCTCCAAGAAACAGGGAGAATGGCACCCTCCCAGCTGCTGTGTGCAGCCCTGGGTTTGCCTCGGCTGGGACCCCAGGGACTGTCACAGGGTGCAGGGGCACAGGGGCTGAAAATACTCCTCAAGTCCCTGCAGTGGTTACTGTTTGTCTGTCCAGTGACACACAGCTTACCCCTGCAGCCCAGCCCCTGCTCATTCCCAACAGGGCACCCAGGAAACTCCTGGCAAGGCTCTCCAATGGGTAAAGGACTCACCCCTCAGCTGGTCCTGTGTCTGGGGGGTATAAATCAGCCCAAAAGACAGCGTTTCTCTTTCAGGGAGAAGTTAACTTTCCACTGAGTGCACTGAGCTGACAAGCAGTGAAGCCTTGGCTGTTTACCCCAGAGCCCAGGCGTCATGGTCCACATGGCTGGAAGTCTCAGCAGGGCTCTATTCACTTTGATTTTACACCAGGGTTAACTAGACCCCGGTAATTATCCCCTTTTAACAAGGCAGTGTTTACACCTATGAGAAAGGGTCAGCTCCTGACTTGCTCACTTCGGCTGGAAGGAGAGTATTGCTCATGGCAGCTGGAGAGGTGATGTGACCGTAAGGGGGAAAGCAAAGATGAGAAGAAAGAAAGAAGTGGAAATAGGAAAGGTGATCTTAAAGCTCAGATGAAAAATATCCCCCGTGATCCTTGACTCCACAGCTTGCTCCCTCCCCATCCCTCCCTCCCCCACCTCCGATGCAGCCTCGGAGTGCACACAGAGATAGTTGGAAGCTGGGATATGTTGATGGATTTCTTAGCTCCTGGGCTATTAAATGTCTGGACCAGCTAATTTTAAAGCAAACAAGCAAAAGCCAAATGACAAATTGTTTGGGAGGCCCTTCAGGAGGAGGATGGAGTTTTACGACCACCAAGGGCACTGTTGCTGCCATTAAATCTGTGGACATAGGGGAAAAATAAGATCTGATTTATTTGGTGGCGGTGGAAAATATTATCCAAGCTATAATTTATTGATCACTGCATCCTCCCAGTTTTCAAGGCCTCTTTCTCGTGCATATGGAACATATACATATTTTTCCGCACATCTGAGGCTGAACGCATAGTGGCTCCTGCACTTGAATAATTTTTGCGTGCTCTGCTGGCCATGGGGCAGGAGCCAGCAGAGCAGGGCTGTGGAGCAGCTCTCTATGGTGAGGGACAGGTCACCTTGGGGCTGGGGCTGCTCTTCAGTCAGGTAAGGAGCTGTGGGATTACTGGAAGTGACTTGACACCGGCAGGTCTCCTCCTTCCTGCTGGACACAGATCACCAGGTCACTGCCAGAGGACCCTTCCTCTCCCATCCTGCCCCCCTGACCCTGTGCCTGCCCCGCCTGCTGGTCCCCAGAGCATCATGGAGACACGGAATTGTTCCTGCTGGAAAGACCTGCGAGATCACCACGTGTGACATAGACACCGTTAACCCAGCCCTGCCAAGGCCACTGCTAACCCACGCCCCCAAGTGCCACATCCACGCATCTTTTAAATCCCTCCAGGGATGGGGACTTCACCGCTGCCCTTGGCAGCCTGTGCCAGGGCTGGATAACCCTTTACATGAAGAAATTTGTCCTAATCTCCAATCTAAACCTCCCCTGGCACAAGCCGAGGTCATTTTCTCTCGTCCTGTTGCTCCTTGCTTAGGAGAGACCGGGCCCTACGTCACATCCACAAGGAGGAACAGTGTCCCTGGGGAAGGGTAAACTGGCCCAAACACCCCTGCACGCCCATGGTGAGGGGAAAGCAGACCTTGAGGAGGTTTGGTCTTTGCAAAGGGGAGCAGGGACAGACACCAAAGTACTGCCAGCAGTTTCCCAGTGCTCCCAGCCAGGCTCAGGGGCCCGTGGAGCCCAGCTGCCTCCATTACCTGGCTCAGGGAGCAGGATTGCTTCCTGCTGCCAGCACCGGTGGTGGGAGCAAAATTCAAGATGGCAAATGAAAAGAGGGCAGCTTTGGGCCCCTGGGAGCCCTTCTGGAGCTGGAGGCTCTCTAAGCCAGTCCATCTGGAGAGGAGAGAGCCAGGCTCTGCAGGGATAGCCGGAAATAACAGCAATTTATGCAGTTATGTTTCCAGATTTTTTTTCCTCTAACCATCAAATAATACCGCAAGGAAAAAATAAAATAAAAAAAAAAAAAGAAAAGGAGAAAGGAAATAGAAAAAGCAATATAGGGACCAGAGCTTTTAATCGTCTCTGCGTTCCCAGAGAAATCCAGGGCCTCTTTCTACCCTTTAACTCACTCCTGCTCTCCATTAAAGCCTCCTCCAGTAGACCCAGGGAGAGGAGCCCAACTGCTGTACGCACAGGGACACCTTCTCCCTGTGCAAGCAATCAGATGCAAAACCTGATCCCTGCGGCTTTTGGGGGTGACCATGGTGGCCCTTCCGTGGCAAGAGACATCTGCAGAGCCTCACACGCCTCCAGCCTGGCAGCCCGGGGAAAGCAGGAGCTGCTGCTGGGCGATCTGTGTGAGCCAAGCACTGCTCCTGGAGCAGCACGGGGCTCCTGGGCTCCCACCCGGCCAGGACGATGCTCGCTCCCAGCCAGACACGGCATTTCCCCGGGGTGTCTCCATCCCGACTCGCCGCTATGGCCACGGCCCCGCTGTGCTGCTGAGCCGTCGGTAGCTGCAGCTCTGCACCGCTGGGAATGACAGGAAAGCAGCTCACAGAGGGAGGCAAAGCCTCCCAGCCCCTGCTCCGGAGCCGTGTGCTCGCTTCCGAGCGCTGCACAGCCCGGGAACGCTGCAGGCACCCCAAGAGCTCGGGAGTTCTCTCCGTTCTTTGCGGTCACCCATCGGCCAGCCCAGCCCAGAGGGTGTGCCCAGGTGCCAGGTGTGATGGTATGGGGATGCCCGGGTCTCCAGCATCCTGCTGGGAAGGAGGGCACAGGGGAAGAGCAGCTGGGAAGGCAGCGAGGCGGAGAGCCCTGTGAGCACAGAGCCCCTGTGGTGCCACACATTTGTTTTCCCTGCTCTGGGGAGCAAAGGCCGGGGCAAAGGTGGGTTGCCCGGACCACCCACAGCCCCCGGTGGTGACAGGGAGTGATGAGCCAAGAGGGACCTGCCATCCCCTCCACAGCAGAGCCACAGCCAGGCAGGGGATGCAGAGGGGGTGAGCACAAGCTGCAGCAAGGATGGATTCCTGTGGTGGTGCCTGGCTGCTCCCAACAGCCTGAGGGTGGGTGAGGGCCCAAATTGCCTGGACAGCAGGGTTAAATCCAATAAACAATAAACAGCACAGTCTGCTTTTCCTCTAGCATAGCATCTGTAAATGAGGTGAAGAAAACATTTTGGGTTGAGTTCTCCCATTGCACCTATCAGGGTGGGAATCAGGGAGAAGATGGATAACTGCATCCTCCCACTTGTCAGGCAGAAAATAAACAGTGCTCAGAGAGCTGCTGGGGGCTCTTGCCTGTGGCACAGACAGACCAGGGTACAGCTCCTCATGCCCAAGTCTCCTCTTTGGAGACCAGTGAGAGTATTTAAGTGAATGGAATATCCCAATGAATGCCTCTTCCTAAGGCTCCTCCCTTGCCGGGGTAAGAGCATGTGGTACCCAACCAGACTGTCCTGATCGGTGAGGAGAGGGGGCCCTGGGAATGATGATTTCCTGCCTCAGCCCTGAATTAAACAGCAAATATTTTTTTCCTTTTCTTGGAACAAACTGGGAAGAGAGTCGTGCTGCTTCCAGGAGAGAGCAGAGGCTTTCAGTGTGCTCGTGCATCAGTTGGACTCGATGCCCAAAGCACGGTGCAGGATTTCTGGCATCACCCAGGCTTGCTGGATGAGCTTCCCGAGGGACAGGCAGAGCTCGGGGTGAGCCAGCCCCTGTCAGCACAGACCCCCCTTGATGGGTGCAGGCAGAGGACATGCAGCCCTCACACTGCGCAAACAGAAGAGGATCTCTTTTGGCACTGGAGCTGCTTTCCCTTCCCAGAGTGAAATGCCCAAGTACTTGCTATATTTAGACATCAGGGTTTTTCAGGAAACACAAAGAGGCTTGTGTGAAGCTCCACATTCACCTCTGGAGATGGCTCCTGGCCTCCTGACTAAGGCTGGCTCCAAAGCCCATCGTTGCATCGGTGCCAACCCCATATGTCCTTCCTGCCCCACCAGGCCTCCCACAGGCATTGGGGGTCCCTGAAATGCCCTTGCAAGCTCTGTGGGCTCTGACCAGCCCCCTTTTCACATGGGGAAAGGCTTAGGAAAGCTGGCAGAGGGCCAGAGCTGCAGTGGGAAAGAGCAGAGGTGGGAAAGAGCAGCAGTGCCTGACTCCAGCTGCCACCCAGCCCTGGAAGCGAGGGCTGCTGGTGCTAGACGGCAGAGGGCACTGAAGGTGGTAAAGCCATCCCATAATATAAGCTTCTCCAGCTTTCAATGTTTTTACCTTGAGAGAAGAAGAAAAAAGGTTGCATTTTTGACTAAGTTAAAGGCTTGCCACCACTCCTCGGGGTGCCCGGACTGGGGTCCCCATCGCCGTCACCCACCCGCAGCTGCAGGGCAGCCCTCCCTCCAGCGCTCCCCTTTTCCAACTGGATGGCTTCCCAGCAAGGAGCAGCAGGAGAAATCTTGGCTGCTGGAGGGGAAAGGCAGCCAGCGGCAGGGAAGGGCGGGGAGGGAAAGCGATGCATTTCCAATGCTCGAGCGCACCATCCTCGCAAGCATCCCCGTAATTGCAGCCACATGCTGGCTCCCACAGCCCTCGCCTCCGAGCCCCAGATCCCCTCGTCCGCTCCTGGGGCTGCTGCACAGCCCTCCCCGACCCAGACATGCCTTTCATCTCCTGCTTTAGGCCGAGAGAGAGCTGCACCCGTTCTGCATCACGGACCTGTAAACCCAGCGGGGGCTCGGGGAATTTCCAACACACCCTTAAAACACAGAGAAAAATGATGGACCCTGGATTATACCGGTCCCCAGGCCCTTCTTTCTCTTTCTTTCCTGCCTCTCTCCTGCAACATGAATATTTATCCCCTCGTCTGGGCTGTCTTCTCGCCATCGGCATTCCTGCAGGAATTCCTCCTTCTCCCGCCACCGAGTGCAGCCCGGGGCCGGGGCGAGGGGGAGGCAGCCCTTTTCATTTCCAATCCCCCCATCCTCGATGGAGAGTAAACATTGTTCCTCTCACAAAGGCGGGTATTGTGGCAGGACGGGGGGAAGGCGGGCGGGAGGAGGCGCGGGGGAGATGAAGTGCGAGCCGGAGGGAGGGAGGGCACGGGAGAGCCCCCTGAGAAGAGGGCGAACGGGATGTGAATATAAATTCTGTAAATATTTTCTTTAAGGTGCTGCATGTAATCCCAGGAAATAGATCCAGTTTCACGGGAGAGCAGGGGGGAGAGAGACTGACTTTGCCACGGGTTTCTCCACATCCATTGAAACCCTGATGGAGAGATGGGGGGAGCACCCCAGGCAGCTCGGGAGAGCACCAGAACCTCCCTCTGCCACCGTCCTGCCTCCCTTCCAGGCCCAGCCAGCAGCCAGCAGTGCCTTCCCCCTGTGCTGTCCCCGCTTGCACTCTTCAGGCCCTGCTCCCTCAGGATAACACCTGGCCAGGCTGGTAAAGCACAGAAAAATGACACTTTGGTCCTGCAGCAAAACATTTAGACCCCATCAGCCACATCAGCCTGAGCAGGGAGGAGGTTCTGAATCGAGGTGGGGGCACGTGGCACCCAAGGGAGGTGTAGGGACACCTCAGCCCGGCCATGACCCAGTAAGTCAAGCGCAAGGCTCGAGATTTGTCTACAGGGGACAACGCTGGTGATGGTGTGCCATGGGCAGCAGCTGCAGCAGCCATGGGACAGCCCCACCATCCCCCTTCCTGCCCAGGAGCTGCTGTGCCCGTTCCTCACCCACCTGGGCCTGCTGCCCTTTGCCAGGGAGCGGACAGGAGGTGGGATGCCCCGGGCTGGCACTGCTGGCCATGCCACGGGGGACGCTGCTGCCTGCCCCCCACTCGGTGGGGCAGGGGCTTTCCCAGTCCTCCTGCAGGGCTGCTCCGGGAGGATGAGCCTTTACTCCGTTCCGGTCGGACGAGCCATTGAGTCTCCTTCAGAAAAGGATTACCAAAACATCCAATTATGCTTTCCTTTCTGCCTGTCTCCCCTCCTTTTGATGGTCTTTGTCATTGTATGAAACAACTGTGTGCAGAAGTCAGGCTTTCCATGGACACTTGCTTTAACAGTGATTCTTCACATGCCCAGCTCCACCCCAGGAGCCCCATTTACCCTCCTGCAGGCACAGCTGATCTCCCCACCCCACAACCCGATTGCCTTGGGGCTCTGAGCAAAGCACCCACTGCCGGGCAGGAGCCAGGACCATCTCTGCGTCCCATCCCTCGTGTGGGAGCTCATCCACAGCCTCAGCTCAGGCTTCTGGGGCAGAGGACCTCCCAATGCCTTTGGCTGTCCCACATCATCCCCCCACAAAGGGCAGAGGCTGGGAGGCCACCAAGCTCCCACCTGCTCCCTGAGCCATGTGCAAGCACAGAAATCCCTGATTCTAAGGCGTTTCTAGGAATTCAGCAGTTACTCTCTCTAATTATTATTATCCCCCTAGCTCACGGGGGATCCCTGCCACCACCAGCTGGTCCCCCATGGCCCCAGGGGAATGCATGCCATGGTCACAGTCCCCTTTCACCCAGGGCACCATGAAATGCGACATTGATGGTGGGGCAGTGGGGAGGTCAGAAGTATAAGTGCATTGCAAAAGAGATTAGAGCGGTTCAGGGAGGTCCCGGGGGGCTGCAGGGGGCTGACCCGGAGGTGTGCCTCACCCTTTCACTGCCAGGAGCATCCCTGCACACTTACTTCATTCCTCCTTTCCCAGTTCCTGTTGCTGGATCAGATTTGAGAGGCGACGTGGGGCTCCCCAGGCCTTTGATCTGCTCCAGCACAGCTGTTCCCAGACCTTTATGTAAGGGACAAGAAATGTGACTGAAATAACCGACAGAGTGAACAGAAGCAAGTGTGAAGGGCTATAAATAAATATGACACAATAGCTGTGGTCACTGCTAAATAAGTTTTAAATTGAATTGATGGTATAAATAGAGTCGAAAGTGAAGATGACACCAGCAGGTGACATGGATTTGAGGTGGGGAGCCACCAGGGTGATGCAAGTGCAAACACAGGGAGGCCCCACGGGTTCTCACTGCCCTGCTCCATCCTTGCTGTCTGTCAGCCACGGAAGTGGTTGTTTTGCCCTCTCCTGCTTTGCAGGAGATGTTGAGCAACAGCCTGTACCTGGTAGTGAGTCCTCCCGAGGGCGTGAGTGCCCATGAGAGGGGAGAGGGGTACAGTGGGATGGGGAAAAGCCCGTGGGACCTAGAGGCTCCTCCTTCCTTACTTTCCCTTGACCATGCTGGACCCGGATGATCCAGGCAGGGTGGGATGTGCCAGCCCAGCCCTCGATGTACACGAAGAAGGTTGAGCCCCTTTGAGGGATGTAGTAGCTCGGGCCCCTCTTGCCACCCTCCCAGAGCCCCCCTGGACAGCTGACAGCCTCACATGTGGCCTCCATGCAGCCATTAAATGGAGTTTACATTTCACTTTCAATGTTTAAAATCTTTTCTCCCTTTCCTTTCCCTTCTTTCCCCAGCAGATGTGTTATCCCTCGCTCCAGCAGGTCCCGGCCCTTCATAGGGCTACGACACTTGGCAACAAGAGCTGTGCCTGCACTGACTCCCTTGCTGGCTGATGCAGAAGCCTTGTGAGCTCCTTGAACTGGTCATTTTGCACCTCTCCCTCAAATTCCAGCGACACAAATGCCCTGGGCACCTCAATCCCAAACCCACATAAGAGTGTAAGGGCTGCATCTGGTATAAGCACTGCAGTTCCCACGTAACCAGGGCACCATCACATGTGTCTGGCCACAAAAACAGACCAAGGAGCAGAGCCAGGGACTGTCCCCCGTGGCTGACCTTACTCTGCTGGGCACAGCAATTCAGCACTACCCCGGAGATGCTCGGCAAATGCTGATCACTGAGGTCAGCCATGGGAGGTCCTGGTGGGGACAGTGACGTGCTGCTGTCCAAGCCCTGCCACAAAGGGGCCCACGCTGCCAACCTTCACCAGTGCCAGCGCAGGATGCTGCCAGCTCCACAATGCTCAGCAGCACGTGGGAGAGGGCATCCCACCCGTGGCTGGTGGGGCAGAGACCTCTTCTGATTTCATCCATAGATGATTTGCCCAGCTCAGATTCACAGCAATCCTGGCAGGCTGGAAAACTTCCCCACCCTTTTCTTCCTCCTTTCCACCTTTCTTGCTGTGGCTCCAAACCAATCTCTCCCAATTAATATCCAGGCAAACACCCACCCTGGGTAGAGAGCTCTGGGCTGGGTTCAGCTCCGTGCACGGGAGAACAGGGGGGAACGTGTGGGAAGGGGCGAGGGGCTGCAGATCAGGGCTGATATGGCCTGGCATTTTGGCAGAATTTTCTAGGACAGTTTGTACAGTGCCTTCCCCATACAATGGTTATGTCTAGCCGCCGCGCTGCAGCTCTCATTTCCATGAGCAAGGAATTCAACCGAAAAGTAAACAGGAAAAAACGTTACATCTCACAGTTTATAAATATATACGGAATTATTTAGGCAGTCAGGCCAATTTGCACAGATGCCGCATATATGCTGTGACAGATCTCTGTGTTGTTTTGGAGCCACCCCTCGTGAATGGGAAACAGGGCTGGTTTCTCGCCATGTCTGCATGAAATATCGGTGTCCTCCTGCAAGCTGGCTGCCAGCAACGAGTGCTCCGGCCCTTGGGAACAGCTCTGGGAGCTGATGTGAGCTATTTGCACGTAGTGCTCACAGCCTCGAGCCCCCACGTTTCCAACTTGGGCTGCACAAGGCCTTGGGAAGAGGCAGGGGAGCTTTTCCTGGGGTTTGCAATGGGGATTTCAGCCTGGCATCTGATGGGACAAACCGTGCCTTGGTGGGATGGGGGCAGGATTGCCCTGGCGCACACATCCCCACGAGGGTGAGTCAGCATTCTGGAGCCCCAGTTCCCCGCGTCTGACGGGCGGGAGCCGCAGGTTCCCAGTGCCTGGGGGCAGAGATGGGCACAGGCGGGGCAGACCTGCCTCCAGCTCCACGCTGCCCAGGGGAACACGGGACCTTAGCCCTCATCCTATCACCCTCCTCCGCAGGGAGCATCCCCCGTGCCCCGAACCTGGAGCCACAGGTCAGATCAAAATGACGGGACTGGGATTTTTCCTTTCCTCCCCCTCTCACACCCAGCCTGAGCCCAGAGGTTTATTCAACCTGACAGCCGAGTGACTTGATTGTTCAAAGCGATGTCTTAATTACAGGACATCCTCCATGGCGTTTTCTGGCTATGGCCGGTAAAAGAAACTTCTCTTCGCTGTCCTCCCTCTCCCCCCAGCACCACCGAGCTGTGCCGAGCCACGAGAGCTGCTCAGACAGTGGAGATATTGTTTTGGCCATTGCCTGAATGGTCCAGCCTCCTCAGCTGTAAAATTACCTAGAGGATAACTAAACAAACCCCAGACAAACACTTCTTTAAAGGCACTGCTTACTTTGCAGCAGCCATTTCCCCCTGCCTGCCACATGTGCTCACGCTGGGTTTTCTTTTCCTCCCTCTCTCAAGGGTGACATGGTTGCAATTGCATGGGGAAGGAGGGACAGCGAGGCATGGGGGGACATGGGGGATGCCATGGGCTCTTCTGGACCAGGCGCTGCTCAACACAAACCCAGAAGATGAAGACCTGCAATGCTGAGGCATCCAGAGCAAACAGAGGCAGAGAGCAGCTCCTTGGGCTGGTACGTGTGGGAGCTGGGAGGTTGATGGTGTTTCTAAGGGTTCAGCTCTGACCCACTCCCTGCAGGGTCTGGGGTTTTTCCCAGAATAGCACTGCTGGTTCACAGGAATACTGGTCCAAAATCTGCTGAAGCCAGTGGAAAATCTGTCCCAGACTCCAGCACCATGCCTGACCCAAGGGGGCTGCTGAGCTCCTGGGGACAAACCCAAGAGTTAAGGGATGATAAAACCCCTCTGGACTGTACTGGTTAAATGGGGAGGTCAGTGCAGGTCCCCTCGGGGAGGTTTTGCTGTTGTCCAACTAGCCCTTATGAATAGGAGAAAAGTTCTGGCCAAATCCTCCTTCAGAGTCAATCTAAGCATTTCCTGAGTCGGTGTTGATTTCACAGATTAAAGCTGGTCAAAAACAACCTGGTTGCAATCCAGACAGCATTAATTTTTGAAAAAAGACCTTGAGGAATTTCATTTGAGTTTGTTCCGAGGGTAGGGGCTGCGCTTTTCCCACCCAGAACCTTGTTTGCTTTTGGAATACGTGCAATAAACACATGAACACGGAGCCCCAGCTACAAGCAGAAAGGCTGCCTTCTGCTGCAAAGGCATTATTTTAATTTTTTTTTGGTAAAAAATGCGGGTTACTAGTCAAACTGAGGTGATGCCTTTAATTCCAGGTCTGCCAGTGAGCCACTTACCCAAAGTATTACAACTGTACCCAAGTTTCCATGTTCATGAGGGCTGCGCAAAATGCCTGGGTTTTGGCATGGGGAAGCAAGACAGGAGTTTAGGACCAAAAATCCCATTGATCCCAAAATAAAGGGATGTTAAATAAATCCCTCAGTATTCTCGCAGCCTGTCAGAGGGACACTTTCCTTTCTGGTGTAGGTGACCCATTCAGAGAGAGTGTGCCCTTGCAAAGACAGGGGTGGAAACCTAAAACAAAACACCGCAGCGTGTGCTCTGGAAATATGCGCAGCCCCAACCAAGGCAGATCCCAAATTTTGGCAGATTCCTAAGATCAGGAAATTCCTTGAGAGTTCGGGAAATTCTCCAAGACTGAACCCAAGCTATTTCACTTGCAGCAGATATCAAATTCTCCTCCTCTTTTTTTTTCTGTTGGTGATGGGTCAGAGGGACCTTGGCGAGCGCACGTTGCTGTACAGTGAGAAGGAGGATTAGCAAACACTGCCGAAGGCCAAGCGCAGATGCAGGGCCCGCAGGAACAGCTGCTTGCAAAGGGAAGCGGGTGAAGCCAAGTATCAGCCACGAGGTCCCAGCTCCGAGCAGGTCTGGAAGGAGCCCAAGCTGGTATCAGTTACGCTTTCTTCCCTGTGCGTAAACACCCACCTGTTATTTACGGCCATTCTCATCGCACCCGCGTGCCTGCAGAGTCACCTCAGAGGATGGGGCAGAGCTGGCGGCAGCAACGGGACGTGAAGGGCCCCTCTTTGAACCCAAAAATAACTGCTGCTCATCCCCTTGCCTCAAGTGATGTGGATGATGGCAGGGTTTCAGCCCGGCTGTTCCCACATTTGGAATATCCAGAGTCACCCAGTGCTTGGGGACATGTGGGAGCCATGCTGGCCATGGCTTGGAACAAGCAGGTCGTGACCACAGCCAAGAAAAAGTGGGCCTGAGGTATGGGAAAACTTCCTGCTGTCCCAGGATCCCATCTCCAGGCAAAATGTCCATGGCTGGGCAAAAACAGGCACAAAATAAAGAATGAGATGTGCAGGATAACTTATCCCAAGTGGGCTGCTCTCCATCATTCACCACAGAAACACTCATTTGCCACTGGGACAATCCTCATCCAAGCAGGCTGTTGGTGCATCCAGAGAAGGTCTGTGTGGGTTGTGCCTCCAAAATGCAGGAGATGGGGGAGAGAGGACAACCCTCAGGCTGCTTCTTCACAGAGCCCTGTAGCAGCCTCTGCACTTGGCCATCACCTCTGTGGGCCCACCACGTACAGGGACACCTGTACCCACAGCTGTCCCTCCTGTCCCTCTCTCTTGCTGAAGTCACCCCAGCAGACCCGGCTCCCTGTCCTTCTCTTGCCTGCGGGAACCAGGTACCCGTGGGTGACTTAAAAAAAAAATAATAACCCAGGAACTCTGTTTGTATCATTGCCCTTCAATACTCCCCACGTCCCAAGGAGAAGTATTTTCTTTCCGCTCCTGTGGTGCTTTTCTTCCACTGCATGCAGCAGTGAGGTAACTGAGCAGAAGTTTTGTGACTCAGTTGCTGGGTTGCTGCCATCATCCTGATCCCAGGAAAGGCAGAGGGTGACTCAGCTGGACATACAGCTAAGGAAGGATATGGATCTTCCTAACATCCAAAGGCACAGCTCTGCAAAGGCTGAGCCACGGAGAAGCAATCAAACAGATCAGCTGGTTTGGGTTGGAAGGCACCTTAAAGATCACCTAATCAGTTCTGGATCATTTCTCTAAACCAAAAGCAGTGAAATTGTTTCTTGCGCATGGACAGTCCCTAGAGAAGGACATTGCCACAGGAGCCCTGAAGCCACGCAATTCCCCAAAGCCAGGGCTCCTCAGGCACTGCAGACAGCAGAGGCTGTAGGATATGTTCCTGTTGGAGATGAGCTGGCACCACACCCCTCTCCCAGATCCATGAAACGGGCAGCTCAGACACCTCACCTCTGATCCTCTGTGAGGGCATTGCACCAGGGACCCCACAGTCTCAGGCAGGCTGAGCAAGCCCATGACCTGCTGCCAGAGCCCTCTCCAGCAAAGCCAGGATGGACAGGAATCTCCTTGCAAAGACTTCTCTTGCCAAAGCTCCCCAGCTGCACCAGTACCTTCCCTCACAGCACATGGCTTCAGTCCTGCTCCTGCCAGCACAGCTCTGTGCCTGACACAGCCTCAAGCCCTCTCTCTGAAAGCATTTTCCTCTCCAACCACTTTCCTTTGGCTTCAGGGATATTCTTTCAGGTAGGCAGGAGCTGACTAACTTTTATCTCACTCTAGGGATCCCTCCCAGATCTTTACCTGCCCACAGAGCAACCTTGTCTCTCATACCCTAGATATGGGAAACAAAACCCCTACTCCTCCCTAGCCCTGGGCACCAGCCTTTTATAGCATTCCCGGACTCCTGCTCAGCCCAATAGGAATCAGCTGAGACCAGGGCTGCTCCTCTTTGGGGCCCACATGGCCAGCCAGCCCACCACCACAGGTCCCCAGTGCCCCACCATCAACATGCTGGGCTTTACTGGGAGTGTGTCACCTCCTCCTTTCCTCACTCTTCACCCTCTTCACCCTCTTCACCCTCTTCACCCTGACCTGTGTGCTGCTGAATCCTGGAGCTGCTCCTGCTCCATCTCCACGGCTGTTGCCTGCTAATGCTCTCATCCCTGGAGTCTTGGCATAGCTGGGAAAAGCTTTTTACGCACATCAGCTCCTGCCTGCCCCTCATCCTTGCTAAATCTCCCACTGCCAGTCTCCCTGCACATTTTCCTGAAGGAAAGACGCTAATGGATATATAAATAAAGCAACCTGTGTATTCTTTCCCCCGCTCAGAGCTTGTATAACCTGTGGTTGACCCCTCCTAGTCCTCCCCAAACCACAACCCCAGTATGTGCTGCCGCCGCTGCTGCTGCTCTGGCATTTTTATGAATGGCCGTGAGCCCAGGGAAGAGATGTGAGCATGGATTTGGAACTGCTCCATCCCTTCTACCGCACGCGCTAATCTTGACAAATGATCAGCGTGTGGCTCTCGAAACCAGAGATAAGGCTGTCTGACCACTTCAAATCACCACACTTTCCCACGAAGAAAGGGATTTTGTTCTCAGCCCCCGGCCGCAGCTTCCTCTGGAGCCTGGGCAAGCCCCGGTGCCCCCACCCCACAGTTTGGGGGACACACACTGCCATCACACCCCTGGGACTGGGGTCAGGGGCTGGTTCAGAACAAAACCTCGGCAACCTCCAAACAAGGCAGATGTTGTGACCTTGCCTGGGTTTCTGATGCACCAGGGCTGCCTCCTGCCTGCACACCTGCATCCCCTTTCCACTGAGACCAACGGGAGAAGTGGTCCGTGCCCAGCAAGGAGCAGGCATGTGGGAAAAGCAGGTACCGGGAGCCAGAAAGAGCTTCCAGTCCTGCAGCTGAGCCATGAGCATGGTAGACTTCCTTGAGCTCAGTTTTAGCTGGGAACTGGAGCACCTGCAGAGCTATCACTGCTCTCCCTGAACTGGTGTCCCACAGCACTGCTGTGGCATTTGGGACACGCATCCTGCCTGACAGTTTGGGCAACACAGTGTCCCCATTCCTCCCTGGGGCTGGGGGAGCAGCGTGGGATCTTCCCAGGGATTATGACATGGGAGAGTGAGCCCTGAGTGGGTCCTGAGGGATGTGCACCTGGGAAATCCAGGCTGTCCAGAAGGGTCCCTCTCTCACACAGACACAGACCCGCTGCCAAGAGAAAAGGCCTCTGTGAGTGCCAATTCAAGGAATGCCTTTGATCCAGTGGGAATCACTAGGGAGAAACTCTGCCTCTAAATAGAGCTGCTCTCTTGCCTTGCCACTTTGGGAAATGAATTTGTACTTGGAAAAATGCAGGCTGGGAGAGCTCTTGGGAAGCCATCCAATCCATTTCCCTACCCCAAATTGGTCCTGACAGGTTTTTTTTTAATCTAACCTTTCCTTTAAAATCTCCAGATGGCTCAATACAGTCTCCTCCAGGGCTATATTCTTTTTACTATCACATGCTGTTTTATTATTAATATTCAACCTAAATTTCCCTTGCTGCAATCTGCTCCCATCCCATGGCAACAGAGAGAGCAACTGCCCTCTTACTGCCAGGCACAGCGGGGGGTTTTCTACCAGTGGTACCTATTTAAAGCTCAGCATTAGGGTGGGCAAGGCTGGTCCTGGCCAAGGTCAAGCTGAGTTGCAGAGTTCCTGGGCTGTGCTATCACTTTTGCTGTCACTGTGCTGTCCGCTGAAGGGTCTGGTGGTACAAGAGCACACACCCACTGCGCCCTGTGCAGGCACCAAACCTCGTACCCAGATGGGAACGGGAGGTCAGGGGCTGCTGGCTTGTTGACCCATGAAGGGAGGCAATTACTCAGCTGATGAGGCCATGCAAGTGTTAATTAAAAAGCATGGGAAGCAGAACAGGTCACTGTTTGGTGTCAGCCGCTCGTGAAATTAGCCTCGTGGTGGTTCCCCCAGCCCTCCCCAGGAGTCAGGGCAGGGGAGTAGCTGCCCGTAGTGCCTCTGCTCTTGCTTTCATCTCCTCCTGCTCAGCTCCTGCTTCTGGGTGTCTCCCGTGTCCTGCATAATGTCCTCTGATGGATCCTTAGTAGGGAAAAACTTCTACCTGTTCCTTCCTGGACTGGCATGGAGTGCAGGAGGGAGAGGTGGAACCAAAATAATCAGCTCTTGGCAGACCAGGTGGAGAAAGAAGCTCCTGAGGCACATGCTGAGCCATTGTAGGATGTGCTCATATGGAATCACTGATGGACATGGGCCCCCAGGTGAGGTACCCCTGTGGGTAGGGTGTCCCCAGCATCCAGAGTTGAGCCGCAGCAGCAGCAGCTCTGATCTGATCCCCTTTACTCTCCTGGTGAAACCAGAGGAGAAAACAGACCTTTCCTCTGGGAAGCACCGAGGGCTGGTGCTCCCTGCCCAGAGAGCAGCTCTGCAGAGCCTTTTGGCAGCAGTTCAGCGTGGCAAAGCCCTTCCATTCTGCTGGAGAGCTCAGTGCTCAGCCCGTTCTTCACAGCTCTGGGAGATGGGGCTTGGCGTCTTCTCTATCAGCTCCAGGACATGCCCACATTGGGAGGATGCCCTGGTAGGAAGGAGTCTCCTGTTTATTCTCCAAGTGAGCACCTCTCCAAAGCCAGGTTGCCATGCCAGGCTCCTCACGGGCACCCTCCTGTGCCCAGGGCTTGCAGTGTGGTGGGGACTGGCAGCAGCACAGCTGAGCACCAAAGAGTCCAACCTGAGCTGCTCCCAGAGAAGGGCAACTTAACGAATCCCACTTTCCTGCTGCTCTGTGTCTCATGGCTGGATTAGCTCATGGCTAATAAGGCACATGAGAGTTTTTCCCATGTTTTGGGGCACTCATAATGGCTCTCTCCTGTATGGATTCCTTGATGTCTTATAAAAGAGTTTATGATGAATCCATTTCCTCAGTTGGGACCTAAGTTTGGCGCTCTCTTGCCTACTCAGATGTCTTTTTTCATAAACAATTAAACAATAGAACAAGAAAATGGGATTCAGTCTCTCTGAGGGTCCTGCTTCATTCTGAAATCTGACAGAAAGGGATCTGGTGCTTCCAAAGTGGGTTTGGACAGCAGTGACAGGCAGACAGATACACCCACCCAAGAGCGACGGCTCCCACCTCCTTCCCTTTCCCTGCCAAGCTGGTGAGAATGAATGGGCACTTTTAACTCAGCCCCGTTGTATCCATTCAGCACAGCACAGGCTCAAAGGCTGGGGCCAAGGGCTCTTTCTGAAGCCGTGCAACACCAGATGTTTTTTTCCGGAGGCCTCAGACACACACGTGCAGCATGCTGTTATTAGAACTGGCTCACACTCCCTGCGCACAGGGAAAAAAAATTAAGGCTGTGCTCAAGCTTCATTCTCCACTTTGGCATCCAGCATTAAACCAGGCAAGCTCGGTCGGCTTTTGTTTGTTTTTATAGAGTTGCTTATGGACCGTTCCTCCTGCAGCATCCCAGCGGAGCGGAACAATTCCATGCACCAGCTGGATGAGGATTGCTTCATGTGCTGCCAAATATACCACATACAAACCACGCTGCAGCACCTCTGGGATGCAGCCTGACAGGCACATGGTGGCTCAGCAACACCCTGCAGCAGCTTGAACCGAGAGGATGCACTGCTTCATTGCTCAGGCTTCCTCCTCTTGGTTTTCCGCCTGGTCTGTCCAGCTTGCCTCTCCCAGCACGGCCTTCTGATGGATTTTTCTTCTCCTGATAATGTTTCCGTACTCACCTCAGAGTGAGCCAAAGACTCATTTTAACTGAAAAAGGCCGTTTGTCTCAGTATCTTATCATCTGCCTCAGTGTCAGCCCAAGCCTTGATGCCTCCTTCCCCCAGCAGCAGGTTTCACTCCCTCATTTGGAATTTCATCCAGCCGCCTTTCTCAGCCACCTCTTGTTTTCCTCCAAGAGTTTCAGAGAAGCATGGCACACCTTGTCATGGTGCTTCCCTGACTTGAAGCTGGCTTCTGCCAGCCAAGACAGGAGGCTCATCAAACCCCTGGTGAGGTTTTGGTGGGATGCCCAAGGGCGTAACTGTCTGCATATATCACAAAATTTCCTGCTCCCTGGCACGGCTTCACCTCTGCCGGGTTTCAAGATGACCTCCACTGGGTAGCACTAGGGATGTTACCCCCTCCCAAAATGCCCAGTGCCCCAGTTGGGGGTCCTTTCCCCCTCCACCCAACAGCTGTGACTCACACAAAGAGTCTTGAACGGCGGGGATTAATGGTGTGGAGCCTGGGGAGGGCTGTCAGGGCAGGGCAGGGTGCTCAGGGCGCAGCACCCTGTGGTGGGTCACCTTTGGTTGGGGCCCTGGGGTGCAGGTTGGCGGGGATCTCTGCAGGGCAGGACGGCGAGGAGACAGGGACAGACCTTCCAGAGCATGAAAGGTGAAACGTGCTTGGCTATGGGAGATCCAGGGGTCTGCAGAGGAAGGTGAGGGATTTCCCCCTCTCTGCTGGAGCCTGGATCCAAAGCCAAAATCTGGGGAGGGCTCCAAAATAGCACTGCTTCCCTCTCCCCCTTACTGCTGGTGCTGGGTTCGCGGGGGGATGCTCGATGCACCAGGCTGCTGCCAGCCATATGACTGACAGCCTCAAATCTCCAGCAGCACAGACGTCCTCGGGGGCAGAGTTAGGGTCGCTTCAGCCTTTCTCTCGCCTATGCTCCGGGATGAAGCAGAGCGGAGCTGGGGACTGGGGGGAACCAGAAGCCAAAGCGCTCCAGACAGCGCTGCACCTGCTACCCTGCGGGGGCAAACGCCCGGTGCGCAGGGAGGGGGCATGGGGAGAAGGGGCGAAGGGGGGGCCGGGG